>VUYV01000001.1:1246161-1466161 GCA_008711295.1 Anarhynchus alexandrinus
GAGAGGTTGTTGAGTCCCCATCCCTGGAGGTGTTCAAGGCCAGGCTGGACACGGCCTTGGGCAACCTGGTCTAGTGGGAGGTGTCCCTGCCTATGGCAGGGGGGTTGGAACTCGATGATCTTCAAGGTCCTTTCCAACCTAAACCATTCTATGATTCTATGATTAACACAGGCGCTTGCTCACAGGGATGGGTTGGGCATGAGAACAGCTCTGGGAATGGCTAACATTAGCACAGATACAAAGCAGAAAAGGAGGCGATGAGAATCAAGGTCTTCAACCTCCCAGAAGCCAGCATGAACAGAGATTTCACAAATTGGATCACAAATATTGTGAGACAGTATTTTCTTGGGAAAAGTGTTTTGTGCTGTGGACAATGAGAGTTTCTGGGGCTGCTCTTGCTCCCAGCAGATGCCTTTCAATGCCACTGCCCACATTGCTCTGAAGGAGGAGGCCCATGGACACTGCAGAAATGGGCATTGAAGAAAAGTTTCTGTTTGGTAAGGGCAGAGATTGAGCTGGAGAAGAATCACTAGGCAAGGGAGGGGAGAGCTCACACAGTCACAAGCCTCTGCCCTACCTGTCCCAGGGACCTGCAGAAGCTGTAAGTCTCCAGGGCTGTCAGTCTGGCAAATTTAGCCAGCACAAAAAAACAAGTCACTTAGAAAACAAAAGGGATCAATTAAAAGAAAAGCTGCAAGTTGGAGAGAAACGTGAGCTTTCGGTGCCCGGTGGAAGCCAGGCCTGTTCCCTGCAGCTGCCTGAGTGGAGCTTGTTAGCTAAACTGCTATAAACACAAATAAAATCAAGTCAAAACCAGAGGGAAGATAATTCCTTTTAATTGTTAACAGCTTGGCTCAGGAGAATGGAAGGAGGAAAAAGGAGGTGTTAGGAGAGGTGTAAAATGAGAAAAACCATAGATCCAAATGCTTAAATCATCTGTCTTCCCAATAATCACGATGTTGACTCAGTTTATGGGGGTTTTGGGGGCTTTGAAAAAAATTGTGGGGGGGCGGGAAATAAGTGGCTCTTGCCCATTTACCTTTCTCCTCTGTGCTCCCTAGTGGCTCCACTAAAATAGCCCATGATTTATGGAGAAGGAGAATAGAGTGAGAGGGAGGTAAGAGAAAAAGTGATGACCCAAGCCTGGAATTATTGATGAGATGGGAATAGGAATATAATAATGTGTGTAAATTAGCCAGCAATGTGTTCCCAGCAGCACACAGATCCCTGGAACATTTAGCACCGCCATAGCAAAATTCACTGCTCCAATCAGACAGCTCTGTGCTCAGCCTGAGCTGGGGAGGGAGGCAAGTCCAGCGTGGCACCAACCACCCCAGTGCAGAGGGGCTCTCACTGCAGCTTTCCATTCTCCTGGGCAGTGGGCTGCACCATCTGCATCAGAAGTAGCCCTCAGCCGTACTACTCTTCTCTCCCTGTTTTAGAAGACTAAGTCTTTGAGAACCTTAAAAGATGCTATAAATCACAGCAGCAGGTGTGAACACTCTATAGATAGCCACAGATGAGACACGTATGTCCACGCACAGCCCAAACATCTGTCCGAAAAGCCTACCAATCTCTCCCAAGCCCAGGCTGCTCAAACTCTGTTTTACAAACACAAAGAAATCTCAGCCTCCATGGGTTGCTTCAATCCTTGGGATATTTCAAAGGCACAGTAAAGGGAGCAGGCTACCTCTGCAGTACAGATTTCTGTAACATCAATACATGTTCATTAGGAGAGGAGAAAGGCCACAGTTAACAAGGGAAACCGGGCAGAAATGGTTGTGCAGGAATAGCATTGTTGACTGAGGGAAGCCAAGGCAATCCCTCTCTGTCTGTTTTGAGAGAAGCCAAGGCAATCCCTTTCTAGCTGTTTTGAATGAACACAGTGCCAGTTCTATTTCAGAAAAGGAAGAAGACACAAACAACATGAAATACAGGTGTCACTTCTGGTTGCTTCATTGCCTTTTAGATACTGCTGCTCAGGTTTTGGGAAGGCTGCCTGCACCCAGCCACAAGCAGGCTGGGGCCATCTGAGGCTCCTCCAGGGCTCTGTCAGCACTCGTCAGTCCTGACCCACAGCTATTCCAGTTTTGTGTCTCATGCAGTTCAGCCTGTGAGAGCAGTATTTGCTGCACAGTAGCAGGGTCTTCAAGAAAAACTCAGAAGCCCCAGTGTCCTTTTTAGCAGTAGCCAGGATCTGAATTCCAACATCGAGAGAGTAAGTCCTGACACAACAAATCTGTGCCTCACCCATTTCCCACAATGATTCTCCAAGACACACTAAGAACAAATAATTTTCTGCTCTTACCATTTTATTTTTAGCGTAAGTACTACCTTAGCAGCCTCATACAGCACACTGCTACCATAGCAATACATTACAGTTTGGGACAATAACTACAGAATCCAATGGTATTTTCTCATATATTTTATCTCTGAGAAATCTCAAACTTTGTCACTGCATGAACACATCTGACAAAAAAAAAAGATTTCATGACGGACACTGCCTCTTCCAGTCATGAATTAGCAACACCCCTGTTCCAATTCCACCTATTGCTTACATGGAAAAGCAACATAATGAATATTTTCCATGTTATATTTTTGGCTTAATGTGGTTTAGCAACACAAAACAAGACAGGTAGTCTGATGTGATTAGCCCTTCAACAAACCACTAGACGAGGTCTTTGCAGAGCATTTTAAATACTTGCTACCCTGAAGGAATGAGGGAGCCAGCAAGCTATCTCCACCACACCTCCAGCCGCCTGTACGACCTCCCTGTCCTGCTGGAGAGCCGAGACAGCAAGGAACCTGCACGCTGAACAGACGGCTCAGCATCTCGCACACGCAAAACCCACTGTAGGAAACACACCCACTTGCACTATTGAAACGTCCCACTCACAGGGCTGATAGAGCTGCACAATTTCCCAAGCTAAGGAAGGGAGGCAGGCCTGCTGCAGTGCCATGGGCAAGTGTTACCCAACCACCACCCACCTTCCCAAACTTGAGAGCAGCCTATTAATGCCAGGTCAGAGCCATCTGCTCAGCAGCCCATGGAGAGGGTCTCACCCTTGCTTTGGAGTGGCTCTCAACTGCTTATCAGCTGTATGCAGAGAGTGAGTGACATTATCTAATTGCCAACTAATTTCCATAATTACTGACTGGCACACTCTGTATGCGGGGTTAATATCTTTGCAAACGTCTCGCAACGCACCTGCTTAGGAAAGAGGGTGAAAGCTGGGCACAGAGCTGCTCCGCAGCTTATTTACCCAACCGCACAGGAAGGTTGCAGGGGATGGGTTTGTCACTCCCTGCCCTCCCTCCCCCACTACCTCCCTCTCTGGCTGCTAATTGCTTGGGGATGGTCTTTTTTTGTATTTGAAAGTGTAATTTTCAGCAATTCCTAGTGCAGAAAGAATAACAGAGTTAGGTGAAGCCAAGGACAGGATGGCTCCCCTCGCAAACCCCTGCCACTGCAACCCAGTGCAAGTGAGTCCTTTTATTCCACTGAAGGATGCTGGACAAAATCCCACTGACACACTGATGTGTAGGGTTTACAGCCCCCNTCCATGCATTTATACTCCATGTGAACTCACCCTTGTCCTTGCCTTCGCTTTAAAAAAAAAAAAAGAAAAAAAAAAGCAAAATCCAATGCTTTGCTTTATTCCCCAGGCCCTAATGAACCGGAGGAGTTTTAGGAAGGGGTAAACAGGACCCTAATTTGGCTCTGTGTGTATGTGTGTTACCTCAGTCGGCCTAAAGCACAGCAATCAGATCATTGCTCTATGACATACACTTCTCAAAATGCTCCAGTGAGATTCACAATCAATAATTGATATTAAAAGCCAAGCTTGCCAGTGGCAGAGAAATGGGGAATTAATAGTATTTTTTCAGTCTGTCTTCACTCATCCCGTTCTCTAGTAAGCAACGGGCTCCTTTTGGCTCATGCCTTGAGTGTGGGTCGCTGCAGAGACTCCTATCTCTTAAGCAGAAATCTTTCTGCCTGGTCTGTTCCCAGCTGAATTGTGGCTAAAAAGAAGAGGGGGGGAAATAACAAAAAAACACCCTTCTGATGAAAAATGCAGATGTGAAAACTGTGAGTTGCTACTGTTGCTGGGGAAAAAAAAAGGAACATAAGAATCCTCCCATCACACAGCCTCCTCAGTAAGGAGGCATGGTGAGATGCTTACAGAGAACTGAGAGGGGACATAGAGGGTTTGAAATTCAAGAGACTAAAGAAAACCACATGGATTAATTTCGTTTTTAATTCCTCTAGCAGCATTTGCATCTTGGCTATAAATCTGGACACTAGCACCATTCCCTTGCTGGAACAGAGAGGACTCCGGGGTGGTGCCAGTGGAGCTGAGCTGAAAGAACTAGGCTGAAGACAGAAGTGGACAGCTATTCTATGATTCTATTACCCATGGAAAGTTTAGCAGCACTCCACTGCTCACAGGGGTCAGGGGTAAGGCAAGATGGGCTCTCCTTAGTGAAGAGGCTGGAAGTGCAATTGAAGATGGGGGCTTTGCCTTGCAAACACACCCAGGTCCTGCTGAAGTTGGCAGAACCTCATGAGATGCAGCATCTTACATGACTGGCTGCAGGGAGAGAAGCAGAAGAGGAAACAGAGATTTAGGGCTTTATCTTGGATGTAGAGGCACATGTGGGCATGAAGGCCAGCATCTTAAAATTGGGGATTGGGGGTGACACAGAGCACTTGGTGACCTCTTCTGGACGGTTTCCAGGGATATAGTATTCATGCCAGTCTCTCACACCACTGTGAGAACCACACATGCCTTTGCCCCACTTCAAACCCTAGGAGATATATTCTCCTACATTCATTTGTTCTTCCCACCACTGATATATCTTGCAGGCTTAGCTTTTCCATTCTTGAAAGTGGATATGGAGTTGCTCAATTCTCCTAATCTGAATTCAGCACAGAGCTCGCTAGGGGACAGTGGCAAAAAAACCTGTATCAAAGCAAAAAGCAAGAAAAGGAGACGCTACTATTCAGGGAGATCTAGGGTTCCAAACCAGGACTGTCCTCTTAAAAGAAAAAGAAAATAAAAAAGCTAGACTAAAAAGCTAGAATTACTTGGTCTACAGTGGATTAGGACATACACATGTATATGCATACACAGTCAGCTGTGATCTGTAGGTAGGTGGTTGGTTGGTTTCCTGGTACCCGGGCACGTGGTTTGCAATCAGACAGGTTAAGCCCTTCTCCCTGTCCCCAGTTCTCACGTGGGGAGAGCAAGAACGACTGTTTATGACAAGTCTACTCTTGGACCTCACCTCCAGAAATGCTGTGTACTACCCAAACTAGGTACTTACGCATGGGAAGCTGAGCTCACATGCACTCACAAGACACACAGCTGAAATGTCACCAGCAGCCTCAGAAGGGATATGAGCAAGCTAGCAATGAACTCCGTTCAACAACAAGCATGAGACCATGGCAGCACAGCCTTACACTTCAGAGCTATTAGGCTGAGAAGCCATCTGGCAGCTGGAAGAGTTAATATTTTATCATAATTACCCTTCAAGGTTCTCACCTCCTGGGCCTATTTAAAAAAACTTAATTCAGAACCAGAGCTCTCCAAATCCACATTGGAAGAAGAGGGTTAATAAAGCCACAAGGGGCAGTGTGACTCCCTTCTTAAACACTCTCCCCACCCCATGAGAGGAGGCCATGTAGACCACGAGAGTGACCTTTAACTAGCCTACCTAGCCCAAGCTCAGCATGAATGCAATTTACAGACCATTTCAGCTCTCCAGCTTTCTTAACACAAAGAAGAAAAATCAAAACCCAAGCACAATGGAAAAGAAAGAAAGAGAGAGAGAAAATAACCCTGCAGAGCAATCATGTCTGGGGCTGCTCTGATGGCTTTCTGTTCCCTTCCAGGACACAGAAATGACTCCCAGTGTGTTAATTACTCCCATTACCACAAACTCTCCACTAACAAGGACTAGCTAAAAGGAAGCGTTGGCAGCAGCTGAGCAGTTATTGCTCTGTACTGCCACGCAGGAGAAACCAAACTCCCCCATCCCTGAGCTGGTACTAACCAGGAGAGCTATTTCTGCAAAACTCAACAGCTTTTATTGTAATTCCCATGGCAGCTGTGCTGGGAACACTGGCCTTCCCTCAATTCCACCATCGTTAAAAGAGAATGAAGAATACCTGGCTTTTCTAAAGACTTTGAAGTTCAACAGTTGGAGAGCTCTGAATCATTATCATTTATTTTACTCCTTCTGTAGTTGGTCTGCCTCCATCCCCCGCATCTTCTCCTTTCTGCTACCAAGAAGCCTGGACAGATCAGTAGCGTTGTTTATTCTACCCGATCCTAATATAACAAATGGAAACATCACAGCAGGGAATGTTAGCAGGGAATTCTGTGAATATGCAGTCCTGGTGTTACTGATAAACAGCAAAACCTCTTCCAGATCCCATATCTGACACACACATTGTATTTCCACTTTCTTTTAATAAAAATCAAGTATTTTAAAGATGTGCTTATCATTACTGAAAATTGAAGTTTGAGCACGTCATCAATGCCTGAAAATGAGGCTGCTTCCAAGAAGACTTTCCTAATACTAACAGCCTGGAATGGGTTTACTTTTCCCCCAAAACATATTTGATACTGCAGAGACAGACTAGTATTAGACACTCCTCAGAGGAGAGACACAGTTGGACTTGGGGGGGCTCACAACTTTGAAGCAAGAAGAAGAAAAAAAGTTACTGTTGCACTGTTTTATCACCTACTTAGTTTTAGAAAAAGGTACAGAGCATAAAAAGCAACTACAAAATAAAATTAATGGCTGTCACACCAACCAATAACAACTTGCTTTTCCTATCTGTCTGTCTATCCATCTGCTTCTTCCTATCATATGCATTTTTTTAAATTCTTCATGAGCAAGAATGGTTTCTTTTCTGTTTGACAGAATCTAGCACAACACAGTCAAGAATAGAGCTCCCAGGCACTGCTCACGTACACATTAATAATCATGATTTTCTGTACTTGAGCTAGCACTAAAATGTCTCTAGATTCCAGCTAATGTATAGTAGTTCCTTTAAAAAAAAAAAAAAGGAAAAAAAAGCAATAAAGGACTATCAGAAAGACTAGAATAAGAACATAGGTGAAACATTCTTTCCTTCACTTACAGATCACAGTCAATTAGCACTTTGTTCAACACATTTTTACACTCCCGAACCTCATTTCCAGTAAGTCAGAGAAGTTTGCACGTTTTTAAATGTTGTGATAGTATATTAGAGAGAGGGGAGACAGATGCAATCAGTTTGGTTATTTTACTAAAAACATAACGTACATAGAGGGGCACACTGCACCTGGCCAGATTTCCCTGCCATTAGTATAGCCAGTAATTCATTTCGGTCATTCCCTATAGTCTGTTGGCTCATGGGAAGATAAGCAGAATCCACTTAAACAGGAAATAAAGGGCCCATGGACATCTGGAAATTTACAGAGGCTTTTCCCATTATGTAACATGTAGCACTCGCTATGTTTTATTGCAACTTCATAATCTCATGCAAAAATTTCTACTCAGCTTCCCACAAAGCAAACACGAACACCCAAACCCAGCAAACAGGTGCGATAAGCTGTGCCCAGTGCAGGGAACATTCAGCTCAGTTCCTAAGCTCCTTAAATAGCTGATGCTCTGCTTACAGACCAAATGGGAATGCCTTTCAAGAGCCCCATTAAACATTGGAATTGAAGTGCGAGGGATCCATGTTCACACAGCTCTCGCAGTGACTGGTGCTGAGCAGCATGAGGGAGCAAAGACGCTGGTGACCCGGTAAGCATTCTAAAAGTCTACAGCCACTGTGAGATTAGGTGTCTGCTTTCTGAACCACATTCCCTTACCACTCGCTCCAGAAACATGTTGCTTTTTATGGGTACATACGCAACAGCAGGCTGGGAATCCCCTGCCATGGGAAATCACTGCATTCTTCCAGCTCTCTACTCTTTTCATCTTCTGATATACAAAATTCTTGCCAAAATTCACTCCACCCCCTTCCCCTCCCCACTTCTACCTGAGAGTTATTGGGGGGACGTGACAAGAAGTTATGCATAGATAGGTTTCTCAATTCTAGTGTGCTAGAGAATGGAGGTGAAAATCTTTGCCAAGATAGACTGCTAGCAAAAATCTTTAAGCATCAAAGCCTTGGCTGGAAAAGGATAATACTTTAAATGGCTCAGGATATTGAAAACTTTCCAGATCATCAAGGAAATGTCTTGTAGCTTTGCTCGATAGCGGCCAGTTTCTAAACTAACCAGCAATTATGGGACAGGAAAGAAATACGCTAGGCACGCTATACTTGCAAGGAGTCATTTTAGCCTGGCCTGTGCCTGCAGCACTACATGGTGACCTGTCAGTGTGCACCAAGCAATCCTCTGCCTAATCCAGACAGCCTGCTGGCAAGGCTGGAATAACAAACCTGCTGCTCTGCCGCAGCAGTGGCCTCACAACCAAGGACTGAGACAGCTCTGGTAAAGGCTACCTTGGCTCCCAAGCCCTAGGGACTCTCAAAGCAGAAATACAGTGCTTATGGCAGAATCTGTTTTGAAAGGAAGGCTGTTGATCAGACAAATTTAGGCTTAAAAGTCCTGTGAGCCCAAGAGCCCAGAGAGTGGGAGGAGTTACACACAGGACAGGGGTTTCGTTATTGGTTTTTAATTCATGTACATCTTCCTGGATTGTATTTCTGTGTTTCACACTATTTTGTCCTATAAGTTTTCTCTCTAGTTATGCCTTTTCCTCAGAGACTTGTTACTGTGAAATGTAAAAAGAAACATTGAGATGTGCAAAACAAAAGGATTTTTACAAAATTCAAGTATAAAGGATTCATCAGTTTATTTCAGGGAACCACCTAATGATGAGGTAATGACATTTCCCAGAGTAAGTAAAACACAAGTAGTCAAAAAGGCAGTGAATGAGCACATGTAGCAAAGCGTAAGAGGAATCATCGTAGACACAGGGTGACAACGAGGCAGACATTAGCTAAAACCAGAGTCCAGCACACGCATCCTGGGCTGTCAGAAGTACTTGGGCATGACTGCAGGAAGGTGGGGGGAGAGCACAATTGCCTGATACAGTTTAAAATGAACCTGGATAAAAACAGTAGGAAACAGTGTAACAGGGAATAACCCTTCACCACCTGAGAAACAGAGCCGGGGCACCGCACCAGCACTCTTCTGTTCTCTCCCTGTATTAAAACTCATTGCTGAAAACCCCAAACCAGGCAGCAGCGTGCCAGGGCCACAGACCCAGGAAGCAAAAAGCCTGTCAGCCAGCTTAATACCTCACGTGAGCCCAGGGGAAAAAAAAGCGCTAACTAGCAGCCTTATGGAAATTAACACCTCTAGAAATTATTTCAAATTTTCTAATGGAGTGTTTTAACACCGCTGGAGAAGACATGTCTCTTTATTTAAGCATTAGTTGCTACATATTGATAAATCAATCACACTTGGTAGATTTAGAAAGACCTAAAAGATATATATTCTCCTGCAAATGTTCCTTTAAAAGTCAGATGGTCTTTTAAAGAGCTTCCAGCCTTGGGACTCACAGTGCAGTGCCCTGGAAGACAATTGACATTCTGAGTGACTGGGCTGCGAATTCAAAATCCCAACTCGACCTGCTCAAGCCAGGATTCAAACTCACATATTTTAAAAATAGGAAAGAAAAAAATAGAGAAAAAAAAAAGAGAGAGTGAGGAAAAGGCTTGAATTCCTGCAGCTCCCCAGGACAGAATCTCTCAGGGTACAGACGCAATAGTGGGTCAGGGATTATCTCTGCACAGCATCTGCATGGGACGTATTTTGTGCTTTGCCATACTAAAGATGAATCTCCATACAGTTAGCAATACAGCTGACAAAGGACAATTGTTTGTTATGAAAGCCACTAGTAAAAACGAAGAAACATTTATTATATTGAGGCATTTTCATTGAATTTTCTGTTTTTAATTAAAAAATGAAACATTCTAATATACCTGGCTTTGGTTATAGTAACTTCCAGTCATTATTTGCTGTTTCCTTTTATTTCTTCTGGGAAAGGAAAAAGGGGAAAAATGAGACTGCTATATAAATAGCTTCATTCCTAGCAATTGCATAACTTTTCATTTCAAATCAATTTTAAATGTATTTCCCTCCCTTTCAACAAAAAATTCTGAACATTCTGAATAATACATCCTTTCTGCTAACATTGTTTTCTCAGTTTGAAAAGCCATTATTTTAACAAAAACATTATGAGCATTTCGTGCTACCGGCACCCACTTTTTCCCCTTCATACCAAGCCCTGTGCTCAGCTCAGCATCTAGCTGGGAAGTTCTGCTTAGCTCCAGAGATCAGTGATGGGAAAGTGATGGGTCTCGCTCCTCTTTGGGACCAATTTTCATCTCCTTCTTCCACATAAAGCTTTTGCTAACTGATAGCAAACTGGAAGCCAATGAGAAATGCTGCAGGATTAACCCCAGTTTCTAAATTAAACACCACAAAGTCCCTCATCAGGAGCAGCAATGATTCTTCTGCTGTCCACCAGTAAGGCAAGCAAGGAAAGAACAAACAGTAAAACACCTAAGGAGACACTCTGCCTAGGATATAGCTAAAACATGTGGGTGGAAAAAAAATTCACTAGTGAGAGCACTCCTTCCTGGGTAGACTGAGCCCCTCTAGTCTCCCACCCCACACCTGTCATGAGTACAAAAATAAGTCTGGGAGAAACCGAGGGAAAAGCTTTTCTAATCAACACTTAAAAGGAAGATACCTGAAGTGCTTGTAATAACCTGGCAGAACTTCTGTTTCCAAATTGCGTTGAGTAACTGAGATTTAGAAGTAACTAAGGAAAATGATTACTTGGTACCACGGGCAACAGATGGTTCCTGCAACCTGCCAGTTGCCAGATTCTAGGCCAAACTTCTCCCCTGTGTAACTTCATCACACATTAATTTAACTCATTTTATCTATGGTATCTTATTATCGGCTGCCAATCTTTTGCTGCTCAGTAGTTCCTCATGCAGTAAGATTCATGTTCTAGCAGTCAGGGCATATGCATGAGTCAAAAGAAGGCGGCTCATGACCTGTTCACGTGGCTTTAGGCAAAGTGCTCTTTCAGGGGATATAGCTAGGACTACAGCAGCCACATTGTAAAGTTTAATTAGCGATTGTAAAGTGCTCAACCCACTTGAAAGACAAGCTAACATAAGAGCAACCTATTTTCCTATGACATTAATAGTCCCCTTTCAAATTAAGCAAGGAAAGATGCATGTATAAAACGTAGCAGATTCTCTTTTGTTATTCCTGATGGCTCAGCCCCCAAAAGGTGCAGGTTTACTCAGTAGGCAGGGAGAAAGGTAGGGCAATGGCAGGGAGGGGGGAAGCCTTCATCTGCCTCAACTCCTACACCGCTTCCAGCTGCCCTCTCACTCCACCAGCACCAGCCAGCCTTTCACAGCACAACAGGTTCCCCTGAGCTCCTCCACACCAGTCGTGGAGAGCTGACATGGTCTGCACCTCCCCAGGGACCGCCATGCCCAGCCACATGATACCTGCCTCCTGTGATACAATGTGGGGAACCAGGGCACTCACCTTCTCCATTTAAATACAAATTAGGTGAATCTGTATGTTGGCAACTCCGTGTTTTAAATGGGAATCACAGCCCACAGTTTATGCACTGCTGTCAGATCTGCAACCCCTCTTTTTCCCCCAAGCCTCCCTAAGGGAGAACTCATCTCTGGGGCTCCAAAAACAGGCAGTCAACCACGTAGGGAAAAAATGGGTATATTTAACTCAATTCTTCACCAGTGGTCATCTAAACTACCTGAAAGGCTCAGAGGAAGGGAAAGGTGTAAAGGCAGACAGGCTTCTTGCATGCAGCACTTCCCAGCACTAAGGATCAGCTAAGTACAACTTGCATTATAGACTAGTGTGTGTTCCTCCACTTTTCTGGGGCTTTTAAAAGTCAAAAATAATGGCAAGTTAAAAAAAAACGTGCAACTAACAGGAGAAAATCCCTCTATGCATTTAATTAAGATCTAAATAAAGGGGAAAAGCTACAAAGTACATACCTGTATATTTAAGTTAGGCTTATGAGAAAATATAAGTGTTTAGCTCCATTTAATTACAAACACTGTTTTAAAAAAATGAAAAGCTGCTTTCAAAGCAGCTGGTTTTCAAACATGTGCAATGTGTACTACTGCAAAAAGTAAAACTGCCTCCACAGTTTACAAGAAAAGGAAGACATACATCACTAAGCTGCTTTTACAGAATCTCTAACATAGGATTTCCTACAGAATTAAAGGGAAAGAGGAAAAGATATGGAAAACCCATCAGTCTACTGTGGTCTTCCGATTACCTCACAAACACAGGCTAGGAGCAGTTACCTGTTAAAAAATACATGTCAATAAAAGGTATATAGTTACACTGCAGCACTGAGCCCGTCTGTTGTCTTGGACTACAGCTCACTGTTGGCTTGCTGTCGGATGTCTCCCAAGAGAATACTGTACAGCTTCACTATGACAAACACTGCTCGTCCAAGGCAGCAGAATTAGAGGCATTAAAAGTATATCTCCTAAAATATCTATTCCCAATAGCTTTTTCCGACTAGTGGGAGAGATTAAGATTGCAACTGTACCAAACTACACCTGCCATTCACTGCACAACTAGTTGATTTTAAACCACAGGACTGCAGGCTGTTTCATGATGATGAAAATAAAGTCTGAGGTAACAGTACCATAGAGGCAAAAGTGCATGATTGAGAAGAGGAAGAAGGCAATAGTGTTGTTCAGCAGAATATTTGCTATTTAGGTAGGTATTAGCAATAAACTCGGAAAAATGGTTTAAGCAGCACTGGTGGAGAAAATAAAAACAACCACCAACAAAAAAAACCCACCACACTGATTCAATTGATTTCACAGATTTCAAGAACAAACTTCCCTTAATCTTCACACCCATAAAAGCTAAGAATCACAAATCCCACAGGGACACCTTCCTCTCCAGACATTCATCCCCAACAGACTCCACAATACTAAGCTGAGAAAATTCTCCTGGTGAAGCTTTTTCCCCCAAGACACCAGCTGGATACTGATGCCTCTAGTTACCCCAGCCAGCGCACACCCTCTTTCAGTACTTCCACACTCAAAACACAGGACCCTACACATTGAAATCAGCCTGTCTTTATTGCAATAACTTTGCATTAAGAGGGGCTGGCGCGTGCTCCCTCTTTTCCTCCTCACCAGATTCTTGCTTCAGTGCCGTCTCATACTGCCCACTGCCAGAGTGAAGTCTGCCTCCTGCTCAGTCATTTTACCTCCTGCTTCTAAACACCTAAACACACATTCACACACTCTTATGTAAGCCACCTCTATCATCTCCACTTCAGCCTTGGCTATAAGCCAGGAAATGGAGGCCACATCCCCCTTCTCCAGACCACTGTGGCTTTTACAGCACTCCCTGCCCTAGCCATCTTCTCACAAGCTGAGGAGCCCCAGTCCTTCCAAGTCTCTTCATAGAGATATCACTGAGGGTCTCGTGAACTTTTTCCATACTACTTCTAGGCAGGATAACCAGAATTGCATGGAGCTCATAATTGTATCATATTGAGTTGGAATCTTGATGAGTTTTATAATGTAAAAAGAAACCAAATTAATTTAGGAATAGGAGACATCCAAAGAAAACCCAACGTGCCCCAGCATACTACTCAGTCTGATCTGCAGTCCCTACTAACCTGGGTTCTCCTTTGGTTCTTTTATAGCTTACATCTCGGAGGTATTCAAGTGCATAACATTAAGCAATGTGATTAGAATTGATCCAGTGAGTCTCCTGTCCTGCCCCAAGGGAACAATTACACCATATTTAAAGGACAAAATTAAAGCACTTTATTTTGAACCAGAGATCCACAGGTGAAAAGCCATGCTCCCATCCTTGTACTAAACCTCCCAGCCACAAAACATTTGTCCCTACATACTGTACAATAATTGTTTATATATATATATTAGTCTGCTACAAAGGTGACTGGTAATACTGATACAAAATTGGCTTTTCAGGCAGGTGCCAAAATGGTTATATTGCAGACAGAATGGAAGTAATGTAAAAAGAGATAACTGCAAAGAACTCAGACAGCATGGACTATAACTCAAGGCCGGAGTGGGAGGCTGGTACAAGTCAGTCTAGGAGGTCAAGCGCACAATTACGAGACTGATACGAAAGGAATCTGCAGGATGGAGCACAAAGCTCGCCCAAAGAATAACAAGGTGGCCTCTTCAAGAAAGAGAAAAGAAACCACCAAGGACTCTCAGGACCACCACTAAGGATAAAAATACACGTGCAGCTGGGAAGGGTTAATGAAGTAATTTTCATATGTATAATTGTCATGAATATGTAAAGCCTACATTGTAATAAATTTGGCCTAGCTATAAGCTGTGGTATGCACGCTGGGTGGAGTGATCCCCTGTGCATCCAGCGCTGCAATAAAGAGAATGCCTGCTTCTTAATACTACATTGGTGTTAAGGAGTTTATTCCCGATTTTGGTGACAATATTGATGAAATCTCAAGAACAGCAAAAAAACAAAGTAGCCAGTGCTACAGGTGGGAGCTAAGCTAAGGGCATGGGCCTGCAATGTAAAGCATACACATTTTCCACAGTTATCAAAGAAAACATTCACCAATCCATTCAAGGTGATCAAGTGAGGGGTTTGGTTTGGGGATTTTTTTTTTCTATTTTTAGGTAAGAGATTAAGTAAGTTTAAGATTTTTCTGTGACCACAAGCTTTCTTAAGCTTCCCACAGGGGAATGAAACTACTTTCCACTAGTGAAAGAGATTTAAAAAAAGAAAAAATCATAAGTGGCAAATCAAAAAAGAGTGAGAGTCCCTGGGACAGTAGGTTTGGGTATGTTAAAGCTACAGCCTCTGTCAGAGAGCAGGGTGGGGAAGAAAAGGTGAGAACAGAATAACATGAGGCCTATAGTATCCTGTAAAACAAGCATTTGTACTCATCATGCTATTAAGCATTTTATTATTTCAATGACTCCAATATCCCCATTTCATGCTCCCAGGTTGGTGCTTTTCCATTATCAAGATCTGTCCACAATACCAATGGCCCAGAAAAGAAATTAGTTGCTTCCCTTTTTTAAGAGCTGTGTTTGACTTTAATTACATTTATACTTGCTTGGGAAATCAGACTTCACTCTCAAGAGGGTTAAAAGGGGGAAAGGAAAGGGGAAAAAAAGACATGGAGAAAAAGAAACAGAAAAAGGAGAGACAAAGGTAAGTCAGATGAATCCAATTAAAAGTTTCTAAGCTCCTATCCCTGAAGTTTCAGCCAAAGCCACTACTTAGGAATATGGGGAATGTGTTTTTTAATTATTTTTAAACTTTTCTTTTATCGATCATCTATTCAGAAAATTGCTGACATTATTCTTCAAGCAGACATGGTTATCAATCATTAGAAAATGCTTTTATCTGAAGCTGCTCATAAGAAATTGAAGTCTTTCCAAGATGAATTTAATGCAGACAGATAGTAGTTCAAGGGAGAGGAAAAAAAGATGTGAACATGGGGAAAGTCTGGTTACTTTTTCTTCCACGTGGGTTATTACTCAAGACTGAAAAAAACAAAGTGCTGCAGTCACGGTGCACAGAGAAGATTCTGCAGAAGTGGGTAAGAAGCAGTTATAACAGACACTGGTCCATGAAAAATGCTTTTGCTTTTTTAACTTGTTCCTTTCATCTTTTATGACTGAGTTTCTCAGTAACACAACACTATGTTGCTTGTCCAAGGAGTATCCACAAGTGCCAAAATATTAATTCTTAATTGGCTATTCTAGAGCTGCTGATCAGCACTCAGCAGCATGGTCAAACCTTCATCTTCCATTTCTTTCTCCCTCTTCTGCACTCCCCTCTTCCTCTCCTCCCAGCCTTTCATTCCTCTAGCCTTACCCATCCTCATTCCATTTTAATCAAGGTTCTTTCCTAATTAAAACAAACAAATATGAGGAAGCAATTAACGTCTTGAAGGAAGCAGATGGTGGAATAGTGCCATTTCGTTATTGCATTAAGCCTTAACTTACTATCTCTTCAAACTTTCTGCACTTTAATTAAGCACTGTTACAGGCAAGTTCAATGGGCTCTAGAGTAGGGTTTATCCAATTAGCTCCTGAAAAGCTGATGGTGCACGGTGGCAGGCTGAGCGTGCTGTGCAGTACGCAGCTGGGAAGGGCAACCCCAGGGCCAAAAGGGACTAAGAACTTCCCTTACACATGCAGCAGGCAGGAAAAGGAGCAAGGGGGAATTGAATATCCATGATGTGGCAGAAATGTAAACTAGCCCTGCCCTACCATGTTCTGGCAGAAGTTTTTTACTGCCCATGTCACAGGACTCAATGATCGTGAATTCTATGTGCACACATTTTAAGGGGCCATGGTGACTTTCAATGTCTATGCCATCTTCCCAGAGAGAGGGCAGGAGTGAGGATGATCTCAAACACTGGTCAGAGAAATTATCAATAGCTTTCAGTCACATTTATCACCCCATCATCTCCAGCATTCCTGCCACTTCAATCCTCAGCTTCCATTATACCCTCAGATACAATGGGCCAAACTGGCAATTAAGGAGCTTGAATCATCTAGAAAAATACACCCAGAAACAGAGGGATTATTCTTTTTTTTTCCGCCCTCACATTTCTGCTTGCAGTCAGCCTGGCATTGCTGAACACAGGCCTTTGCAGATGAAGTAAGCATCAAAGAACAGTTGTGTTGGCCAGGGTCATCCTCTCACTTGGCTCCACAGACACGTGCCAGAAATGTGGGCAATCAAAAGATGCAGTGATCCAATTTACCTCTGCCCTACCACATTCTGGTAGATGATCCATTACTATTCAAGACCAGAGATGAGTGTCTCTGAATCCTACTTGCAAACACCCGAGGGAAAAAAAAAACACCCAGCAGGACTCAGATGGACACAGCCATACAGATCCCAAGCTTCTCTGCACAGAAGCATCTCAGTTCTCTACACCCATATGAGGAAAAATACACTAAATCCAATTCATAGATAGGAATGCAAGCCACAGAAAATTTTTGTGATTCCCAGTGTAATACAGGGACTGTGAGGAGGAAACACTTTTCTGTTTCTCACAACCAAAGATCATCTTTTTTGTATAACCAAGGTTGGAATGTGTCTCATGGAGGATTCACAAATTATGAAGCCAGAGAACATCCCTAGGGGTCATCTGGCCTGAGAACTTCTCTGAATTAATTTCTGTTTGAAGCAGGGGGTGGGGGGAATCCAACCCTGTCTTAAAGATTTCTATTAATGGAGAGAGTTCATAACAACTGCTAGAACATTTTTTCAGGGCCTAATTATCATAGTTGTTAAAGATGGGCACCTTATTTCTAGTCCAAATTTGTCTATTTCAGCTTCTAACCACTTGAACTCATTATATACCTTTGCTCAACTGGAGAATCTTCTATTGTAAAAGCCCCTCTTCCTCTCTTAAGGATAAAAGACAATATGCAACACGCATTTGCTGAGGGATGAGACTCGTATCATAGTGTCCTGGCATCTCTTCATTCATTTAAGTTTCAAACTCAAACATGGAAACCATCAAACACAACACTAAGAAATGAAACCACAGCATGCTATAAGTAATGTTTTCCTTGCAGGTCTCTTATTTTACAATTATGCCATATACAATGCAAATGTATTTACTCTGTCGAGTATTTAATTGTGTAAAATTCAGAGACTATGAACATCCAGTTCCCACTATAACCATGATTTAGCCCCTAGTACAGATGTAAGATTTTGTGTTTTCCTGTGGATTTTATCGTAATTATGGCTTAAACACACCATACGGAGAAGAGAGTTTATTAGTGTTACGGGAACAGAAACTCACAATTTCTTGACTTTGGGTACTTAAATTCTCTGTTATATTATCACACTATAGGGTGGTATTTACACACAATAGGATTATAGAACCATAGAGTCATAGAATCATTTAAGTTGGAAAAGACCTTTAAGTTGGAAAAGATCATCAAGTCCAACCATAAACCCAACACTGCCAAGTCCACCACTAAACCATGTCCTTAAGCAACACATCTACACGTCTTTTAAAATACCTCCAAGGATGGTGACTCTATCACTTCCCTGGGCAGCCTGTTCCAATGTTTGATAACCCTTTCGGTGAAGAAATTTTTCCTAATATCCAATTTGAATCTCCCCTGGCACAACTTGAGGCCTTTTCCTCTTGTCCTGTCACTTGGGAGAAGAGACCAACCCCCATATCGCTACAACCTCCTTTCAGACAGTTGTAGAGAGCAAGAAAGTCTCCCCTCAGCCTCCTTTTCTCTAAGCTAAACAACCCCAGTTCCCTCAGCTGCTCTTCAGAAGACCTGTGCTCTAGACCCCTCACCAGTTTCGTTGCCCTTCTCTGGACACTCCCTAGCACCTCAATGTCTTTCTTGTAGTGAAGGGCCCAAAACTGAACACAGTATTCAAGGTTCAGCCTCACCAGTGCCGAGTACAGGAGGACAATCACTTCCCTAGTCCTGCTGGCCATACTGTTCCTGATACAAGCCAGGATGCTGTTGGCCTTCTTGGGCACCTGGGCACACTGATGGCTCACATTCAGCCGGCTGTCAACCAACACCCCAAAGTCCTTTTCCACCAGGCAGCTTTCCAGCCACACTTCCCCAAGCCTGTAGCACTGCATGGGGCTGTTGTGACCCAAGTGCAGGACCTGGCATTTGGCCTTGTTGAATCTCATACCGTTGGCCTCATCCCATCGATCCAGCCTGTCCGGATCCCTCTGTAGGGCCTTCCTACCCTCAAGCAGATCAACACTCCTGCCCAACTTGGTATCATCTGCAAACTTACTGAGGGTGCACTAGATCCCCTCATTCAGGTCATTGATAAAGATACTAAACAGAACAGGCCCCGATACTGAGCCCTGGGGAACACCACTTGTGACTGGTCACCAACTGGGTTTAACTCCGTTCACCACCACTCTTTGGGCCCAGACACCCAGCCAGTTTTTTACCCAGTGAAGAGTACACCCATCCAAGCCATGAGCAGCCAGTTTCTCCAGGAGAATGCTGTGGGAAACAGTGCCAAAGGCTTTACTAAAATCTAGGTAGACAACATTCACAGCCTTTCCCTCATCCACTAAGCAGGTCATCTTGTCATAGAAGGAGATCAGGTTAGTCAAGCAGAACCTGCCTTTCATAAACCTATGCTGACCGGACCTGATCACCTGGTTGTCTTGTACGTGCCACATGATGGCACTCAAGATTATCTGCTCCATAACCTTCACGGAATCACAGAATCACTGAATTTTCAGAGTTGGAAGGGACCTCTAGAGATCATTTAGTCCAACTTCCCTGCCCCTGGCACAGAGGTCAGTCTGATAGGCCTGTAGTTCCCCAGATCCTCCTTCTGGCCCTTCTTGTAGATGGGCGTCAAATTTGCTAACTTCCAGTCAACTGGGACCTCCCCGGTTAGCCAGGACTGCTGATAAATGATGGAAAGTAGCTTCATGAGCACATTTGCCAGCTCCGTCAGTACCCTTGGGTGTATCCTATCTGGCCCCATAGATTTGTGTGTCTCTAAGTGGTGTAGCAGGTCACTAACCATTTCCCCTCGGATTATGGGGGCTTCATTCTACTTACATTCATTCTTCATTATCAACACAAGATTCAAACAGTTTGATATGTATATGTAATCTCACACTAGAAGTGCATTTATATGTAGCCATTTCACATATATCTTTATTTAAGGCATGTTCAGGTTCATATGTGAAGTATCACATACAACTATACCACATTCTCAAAACGCAGATGTGTTCAGATCCACATACTGTCAAAAAAACTGTCACCCTCAATTATGCTAAAGGAGGACCTATTTTGTACTAAGAGTATTTTCTATCTGATTATTTAACCTCATAAATCAATTTGGCTGTGCAATTACATTAGGTAGATGCTTAACATAGATGCACTAATAGGAAGCAGCAGCATGACTTGTGAATTAAATGTGATTTGCCCTCAATCTATGGGGCTGAGGAAATCCCACCAATGCCTCTGGAGCAGGAATTGAGTCCATGTTGCCACAAGGGCAAACACCCATCATCCATGCCATGCAAATCAGATACTTCTGCTTTGTAAAACCACATAAGCTAGAACAGTTTGTGTAGAGATTTAAAACACAAGGGTTCTGTGCTGAGTCCTGACAGGTGGATCTGCACACAAACCTGGCAATGAGTTGACTTACAGCAGTACCCAGAGGCCCTAACACGTCTGAGGCTTGCCTCCAACCATCGTGCCAGATGCTGGTTAGGCCTGCTCTGAAACAGCACATGCTCACAAAGGAGGAAGCCAGACTAAGCAAGTTTCAAGAAAGCCCCCAAGGATGAACCAGACAACCCAGAGCCTATTTCACAAGAAGAGAGACAACAAGAGAGAAAACATGGCACTTTTAGCCTAACAAGACGAAGGCCAAGAGACATGACTACTGTCTATAAATACTTTGAGGACAGGGAAGAAGAGAGATTTAAGCTGAAGAGCAATACTGGCACCTGAACAAAGGTGTATAAACTGGCTATAAGTAAGTGTATACTGGCAATTACAATAGCATTTCTAACAAGCAGGAAAGAAACAGACATCACAAAAGTAATGGGTTTTATTTTCTTTCAAAGATATACAGCTGCATGTCATAGGACTCAGGAGGTCCTCTGCAGTCCTGTGTCCCTACCCTGCTCAAGGTAAATATTGTAAAAAACACACGACAAGGCACAGTCTGTGCCCCAAAGGGCCAATAAATATTAGAAAGGATTTAAGATGAAGCCGAAGGATGGCAACAGGAGAGAAACTGTCTCCAGCATACTGTTCCCAAGAATCTTTTAAGTCTCCAAAATAGCTTCACTGTATATGAGCATACGCTGTAGGTCATACAGCTTCCCCCATTACACAGGCAATTGGAGTACATCATTATAATGGTCACTTCTAGCCTTAAAATCCATGGACCACAAGGCAAGGTAAAAATGATACAAGCATCAACAGAAAACCTGAAATTCTACTCCCATTCACTCAGCACTTAGAACCTGACAGCTGATTTAGATCTCAAATATCTTCCTAGCCAGGAAACACAGCCTGACCCAGGGCTCAAACTCCAAAACGTCTCATCTGTAGTTCATAAAAGCCCAAGGACACCTTCACAGCACTTGTTTTTGCATTTCTTTGTCATCATTTAACATGATCAGGAGAAACGTCGGTCCCTAGATAAAAGAATACACCACCAGAAGTCAAAGGTGCAAAGTAAATATAGTAAACATAGTTTAACATGAGGACAAGGGTCAAAAAGCACTTACCCTAAGAAAGCATGGACAGACTGTACAGTTGAAGTCTTTCAGACAACTTTCAAAGCAAAATCACTACAACTTTTAGAAGCCCTTCCATAGGAACAGGCAAGACACAATCCCTGCCTCACTCACATTTCACCTCCTGCAATTATGCTCCATCTTTCCTACTGCCCTCCACATGTTCAGCTGGCATACTCTTCAGCCAGTCAGCCTTGCTGACTGCCCAACTCCCGGGACAAAATACATTGAATCCCATAAAAAAAAAAAAAAAAAAAAAANAAAAAAGAGTACAGTGATCATTGAGCTTCCTCTAGAAAATACCCTCAAAGAAGCACAGTCTCTAATGTGGACGAAGTGGGCAAAACAATCAGGATGGGCAAGGGCCAGAGCACGCAGACTACACTAATTCAGTGCACCTTTCTTTTTGAACTCCCAGACAAAATTCAAACCTTCCTTGCCTATGGGTAACCAAAGAGAGCACATTTACCCCAAAGGAGAGCTGACTCCTACAGCAGACTTTACATGCACACAAGTCTTCTACGTGGCTGAACAGATGCCAAGTCTGAAAAGAACTTTGGGGATCTTCAGATGAGAAAGAGTATCTAAAACCTGCACAAAACAAATATTTATGGTCTATAAATAAACACAGGCACATTCCTCCTCTTCCAGAGCAGAGACTCCCACTACAAAGTGTCTTGCAACATGTCAGACATATCGACAAAGCAAGCAGAAGTTTGTTTTTTTTCTCTGCTCCGCATAGCAAGGCCATGTTCTTTATTCCTACTCCTCTGATATTTATCCCTCCCTTTCTTCTCCATCTTCTGCCTCAAGCCAGAGGCTTGTCTGCTGTCTCTTCATATTGGAAACATGCAAGCTTGTTTGGATTAAAAGGTCAATCACGCTTGTTTGTACTAAGTCTCTGATGCAAAAATCTCTTACTATAAGCACGGAAAAATACTGGAGAAGAGACAGTGTTGGATGGAGGAGTATGAAGTTTGGGTAATATATTAGGGGCATAGACACACAGTTAAGGCACTGTGGCTTACCAAGACAACACCCATCTACTGAGGGGTTCACAGGTCTATGTTCTTGGCCAACAGCAAATAATCCAATTTAATTCAGCTCATAACATGAAAGACTTAAGCCAAAGGAGGTTACCTCATATTCATCATAAGCTAATAGCAGCCACAAGGATGGTGACCATCAGACCAACTGATGCCTTATACATTAATCTAAAGCAATTAACTGTGCAAATTTAACTCCTCAACATCAAGAAAGGGGCTAAAACAACACTAGCTCTGTTTTACAGAAGGGGAACGGATAAAGCTATTAAGGCTGACACTTCCATGATCATGGGTCGTGATAAAGGCCAGGACATTTTAAAGATGTCATGTGATTAGTTTGGGGGCTTTTTTTAATGCATATAAAAAGCTTTAAAAATGCAACACAAAATTTAAAAATCTATGTTATCAATGGGATGTTCTACTTAGTTTAACGGCAACAACTATATTTCATAACAAACTGGACAGAGTGTTTGGTGCCACTATTTAATTCTACCCAATTTGGCAATGCTGAACTGTGTGTCATAAGCTCTCTATACGTAACAGAGCTATTCAGTGGTCAAAAGCAGCCCAAAGCTGAAGTAGTGGATTCTATTCCCCATTTACCAATGGTTATACTGTGTAGCTACAAACTATCTGCCACATCTTTCAATTTAAAAAAGGGTTACAGTTGTTTCCTCTTTCCCTTGCTTGCCAGGGTATGATTGCAGAACCACATATTATTGTCTTGACAGCTGATGGTACTGCTAAGGCAACTCTATGAGTATTACTTCTTGGCCTACATCAGATGCTGTGAGGATGAACATTATCCTCCACCACTGGAGGAGACCCTGAACCCCAGAGCCAGGTACCAGCAGTAAAAAGCCCACCAGGAAACAGAGTAAGTGTTCCTTCGTGTCACACATCCCACAAACCACTTTATATCCACATTTCTGTGCTCTCTGTGCTGTAGGCTATGGAATTCATTTGCTCTTTCCTCTTCCTCTCAATTATCAGAATAAAAAGTATTAATTTCCTTTTCCACACCCAGGACTGCCCCTCTGCCATCTTCCAACCAGTTGTTTTCCATGGCATAGCCAGCCACCCTGGTCACTCCAGAACCTTAAGTGAAAACCTAACCAAACCACAAACTGTCAATTCAAAGACTAAAAACAGGTTTTGCTTTTAACTGGGTTTAAGAGGGACCAGCTCTTGGTACGTTATTTACAACAGTTATTGATGGCCTTTCATAACACACTTAAGGACTCCACTCCGCTCTGCCACTTGAGAGTTACAAGACCATCAATAACCACGGAAAATAATGTACTCTGAGAATGGCCAGAGCAGAGCCTCCTTCTCCGAAATCTTTCTTTACCTATGTAGTCTGCGGTGAACCACAGCACTGAGTAGCTCAATAGTACAGGCTTCAGCTGACACCCACGCACCAGAGAGGAGCAGCACTCCTCTTCTGTAAGTCAGTGTGTTCACTCTAAAAGAGAAAAAAAAATCTCCAAGAAAAATACTACTGTTTCGTTTTTCTTCTGTGTGAAAAAGTGCAAGTCCTTGTCCTGTATAATCAGAGACAGCCTTGGAGCAAACACCCACGTAGCACCCTGCTGCTATTCATTAATCGCTCCAGCAGCTCACAATGAAATCCCCAAAGAAATTTTATAGCCTTTCTGTAACTCTACATGTCTGCTTGAAGAGACCCCAAACAGACACACACAGAGGCACTTGTCACACACTACCAGATATTTGAGAGCTTAGTCCCCGTGGAATATCAGAGGTGCCACACATACCCGCTCCCACAAGAGACAAGAAGTAGAAAATCAGTGACCTCCACTTATTCACGGCACATGGTGAAATACAACTGTACAAACCGTACCTGCCTGCAGAGGGTATCAATATATTTATTGCACAACATGTCTTGGGAAATTCCAGTGAGGTATATGACAT
Source organism: Anarhynchus alexandrinus (assembly GCA_008711295.1). Taxonomy (NCBI): domain Eukaryota; kingdom Metazoa; phylum Chordata; class Aves; order Charadriiformes; family Charadriidae; genus Anarhynchus; species Anarhynchus alexandrinus. The sequence goes on from VUYV01000001.1 coordinate 1,270,503, forward strand.
TCGAGGAGAAATGCTTCAGGAGCTAAATATCTAAGAGCAAAGCAGCCAAGAGGGTGCAAAGAAACAAAGCACAGATGTTTGTTACTCCATGAAGACAACAGGAAAGGCCAGAAGTCAAGGCTGCAGCAGATGATAGATCCTCAGTTACTGTTGTTGTTCTCAGACACACACATTTCTAGTGTAGAGAGTATACATTTTGTTGGGGGAAGAAGGTGATTAATGTTATCCAAAGAATTAGGGGACATAATGTAATATTCGGGTCTACTGAAGTCAGAAACAATTTTCATTGATTTCAGTAAGGCTAAAAAGTACTTTTTTATCCTAAATTGTTTATTAGATGCTTAAAGGAGGGGATAATTTATAGTCAAAGACACCAACAAGCCCTGAAGATGGAATTTTGAGCTGCAATTTTTTCCTGAAGTTTAACCTGGGCATTTCCGAAAGACATATGAACTCCTTCTGTGTTCTGTTGAGATTTGGAGCACAGGACAAAGCCTCAAGGATGCCTACACCACAGCAGATGCAAACTGCCACAGAAACTCGCACTCTTCATCTCCAGTCCAGCACCCTCCTGTTCTGGTTCACATCAACCCTCTGTGTCCAGTTTCAGAAACTGTGATTGTAGATAAAGACATAAAACCTGGTTAACTCTATTAACTTTACAACATCATTTCATGAAATGTCATCTTAGTTTCCACTGCTGTCAATTTATGCCACAGCCCTTCTGGCCTGGGTTGCTCTTGCTGTTTCCATTCAAATGTGCACTGCAGGCTGAAGCCTTTTTGAGCTACCCACCTTACCTGTGCACATGCACTCTAGAATAATATGAATATCACATGTAGCAGCATTTGCAGCAAAGGATATATTAAGTCCTATATTTTTAATGCCACTTTTAGTATGCCTATAAAAAGACTCTATGCAAAAGACTGGATTATGTATTTTTGTGCTGTATGGGAATAGGGTACAAGCGAGAGACACGGCAAGCAGGAATGCTCTCATCCAGGTGCAGCAGCCTTTGGCAACCAGCATCTGCATGGGATTTGCAGAGAATGCTATTAAACTTATCTTCGTACAAGGACCACAGCCATTTGAGCCCATAGGATTTTTACATCTCAGGAGGTTTCCAATGGTATATCATATGAGAAGTGCTGTTGAATGCTGTCCCTTGCAGAGAGTGGATTACATGCTGCTCTTCAATTTCTCTGTAACCACTCAAAAATGTGACATCTTTACATCTCATTGTATGCCCTCCTACAGCTCGTATTAGAAGGCCAGAAGGAAGAGGAATGCTTGCCAGACACTTTTAACAAAATTTGATGATATTTGGAGCCTTCTTTCATATTTGTCCTTACTTCTAACTAAATTAGAGCACAAGTAACAATTACAGCTTCACAAGTGTCTTACCTTCCTCTGCATTACTCCTGTTACTGTACTTCAGTTCTGGCCTGAAGAGACTTCCCCAACAGCAAAAGAACATTTAACCTCCATGATCCTCGCAACATTTGGTTTCCTTGAGATAGCAAATGTACAAAACAAGGAGGACTGGGACCACTTTAAAGCATGGATAGGTGAGATTACTGCAAGGCTTATTTTTTTTTTCCCTGGCATGACATTCCTATAAGAGGCAGGGTTTCCTAGCACCACTTCCACCAAATAACAGAGAAACTTACCTGGGAATTAGGTCATTAAAACAGAGGGCCTGACTCACAATGAGAGATGGATCGATAAGTGACCTTTGACAGATTGGAGCCACTGATCAATGATTACTTTTTTATTAAATGATTCTTTTCCTGTGCCAGCAGGGAGTCCTTCCCTCACACACAGCATTAACATTAACCTTTGCTGCACAAGGATTAAAAGAGACAACACCACAGAGGACTGTCATGGAAGGAGTGAGCAGCAGGAAAAAAGGCAGAACAGCAGCTCAGCCCAAGGAAACACACTCTTCCCCTCTACTTAAGAAGGTTAGCTCATGCTGCCTAATTTCACCATTGCTACTGCACCCTCCTCTGTTTGTTGTCCATAAACACTGGCAGGTCAGTTTGAGAAAGAAGGCAGCTCAATACGATTAAAAAGGCTTCCCAATGAGGCATACCCAGTGAAGGCAGATGGAACAAGGTGACACACAACATGGCCATAACAACATAAATTAGCCACAGCACCACAGTGAAAATCAAGGTCTACAATTCAAAAGGAATCTGTGCTGACCCACAGCTCCCAGGCCCTTAACTGATGGCAGACACAACCTGAAGCCTTTCTATTTCACTGTCTGGCTCCATCCCAAAACACTTCTGCTTCTATCCATACCAACCTGTTTGACTTCAAACTATTTGCTTCTCTTGAGTGGACATCATCAGTCACACCAATCTGTGAGAGCTATTTTGTGAGATGGGGAAAAAAAGCCCCTTAGGGAAAAGCACAGCTCATCAAATGTGCTGTGCCTGGGACTTGGATTCGATCTTAACTGAGGTCTCCTGGGGTGACCCTGTACACTAATCAGGTGTGCCCTTTGGCACTGTGCCCACAGCAAAAAGACCAGGTGGAAAAAGTTTTTAAAACCTTGAACGGATGAAAGACTACAAGCATGACACAGGAACATGAAAACCCCAGCAGATGGCAGGGAAGCAGCTTCTTTCTGCTTTTGAGGGTGGCACACTAGAGCGAGGTTTTTACTATGAAGGCTCTGCTCACTTCTCCATATACTCCTTTAGATGATATATCTCACAGGAACCAAAAGGAGGATCGTATGTTTTCTTCTCACGCAGTCTGACTTCATTACTCCCAGTAAACGTTGTACCATAGTCCCCAGTGAAGCAAAATGTCTTTGTCTCGGTGCAGTGCCAAAAAAAACCAAGTGTCATTTGAGCCTCAGATGAGAACATGCTACAGGCAGTGCAGCCCTCAGCAAAAGGAAACATTTGGCTAAAGAGAAAAACATGGAAACCAGAGAACAATATGACAAGAAGTATCTAGTTCAACTTCACTTCATACATCTTGCATGTGTGTAATTCACCACCATATATTTCAACAGCTGACACCCAAGGAGAGCTCAGACCAATCCAAAGTGTCTCTCCTCTCTCTCAAATAAACAGGAGACATGCTCAGCTGAAGTCCACCTCATCTAGCCATTACCAATGCAAAAGAAGCTGCACCACTGGCAAAAAGGCACGCCCTGTTCCTTCTCCTCTGGGATGGTCAGTTGTTAATTCTTTAAGCCACCAGCTTCATGTGTGAACCAATAACTCTGCACGAGCCCTCCCTGTCAGAATACAGTGAACACCTGCTATCTCCAGAAGAGAGACCCGTACTGCCCTCATCACTTCACTTTGGGTTTTGTTCATGCAGAAGGAAAGGCAGTATGGAAGAAATGGATAGGAAGGGAATGAAAACAAACCATGCCTACTAAATCAGAGAAGAATAAGACAGCAGAGTGCCAACTATTATTTAAAAAAAAAACAGATCTCAATTGTTAGGGAGAGGTTGGGAAGCCTCACCAACTACTTTGCACAGAACAATTCCACCAGATATGACAAAGCACTCCCAGCTGAAGAAGATAGTATGCTCTCAAGTCTTCCCTGGCTTCGATAACACATTTCTTGATCTTGTAGTCCTCATTTCTTTCAATGTACTTACATGCTCACTGGTGTCTTCAAGGTCTCAATCTGCATGTACAGTGTTCCCTTGCACGCTCAACTTCCTCTCCTCTCTCATCAGAGAAGAGAGGGGAGGGATTACAGGTAGATCTTATATTTTAAATTCACAGATTTGTTGCACAGACTAAGAAATTGCATCATACACACCATTTCCCAGTCATTCCAATTTTGTGCTTCCCTATTATCCTCAGCAGAGTTGCTGGGCCTCACTCCTTTCCCAGTCCCATACCAACTCCCACAAAGCAAGCCTCTACCTCCTCATCACAACCAGCAGGCATTACCAGCCAACATCAGCTTCCCAAGAGACCTTCCGCTACAACACCAAGCAGAGAAAGCTGAGCTCTTACAAGCGTGAGCACAAGCCTCTACCTCTCCATCCAGACAAGCCAGAGAGGGATGAAGATACACAATTACAGATTCTAGCCTCAGGCTGGCCATTTGATGGAGGGTGTGTTTTTCATTCCTAGTTTTAACCAAAGAAGATGTGATTAAGACTTTGAAAAGCAGTGGCATCCAGAAGAAAAGGGGCAAGGGCCAGCATGAATCTTTTGTCGACTCCAGATTCCCCCAGAGAAGGAAATGAACCAAGAGCAGATGAAGCCAGCCCCAGGAAAGAGAGGCAGGACTGGCTGCAACAGACATCCCACAAGAGAGCTGCAGAGACCCACAGTGCAAAATGAAGGAGCAACACCATAAAAATGGTATCTGGAGTCCATACCTGGGGCTGTGCCCACAATATCCTCCCTCCCCAATCCATACACCCATGCTTTGTCCTTCCAGTCACCAGTCACACATCAAGTGCTTCCCAGGAACTTGGTCAGACTGTAATACTTGAAAAGCAGATGAAAGAAGGAACATTATCCCCTTATCCCATACAAACCTGCATCCTCCTCATTTCTTCACAATGCCTTTCCATGTTCTTCATTTCCTGCAATCCTCTAAGTAGCTGATTCATGTGTTTCTCCTCGCTATGAATTATTAGCCTGTCCAATAATTTAAGTGGTCCAAAATGATATGATTCCTCAAACCTTTTCACCATGGACACAGATTTTGGTATTTAAAAAAAAAAAAAAAANAAAAAACACAAAAAGAAAAAAAAACTGAGTGTGATCAAGGCAGTTGATAATAATTGAATAAAAAAAATGGCATTCAATAAAAGAGTTGGCCTAGCAGGCTTTAAAATTTAGAAACTTGCACTTGTTTTTAAACAGATCTTATACTGATTTTAAGCACATTTAAAATTAACAACAGAAACCTACAAAGCTTTCTTGCTATTTGTTTTTGATCCTTGTCATTGGCAAATTATATGCCATTAAAGGATACTATCAATTAAAAAAAATCATTATTGTATTTGAGTACTTTTTTATTTGCTATGTTACAAGCAACACCTAAGATTAATAGAACTGAAGGATTAGAAGGGAAAATACTTTTCACCTAAATGCTTACTCCATGCATGTGACAGCATTTTGTGTCAAGTCAGTTACACTGTTTGTCTTGTAAGCAGTCAGATCCCCTGTTAGTTGAGCTGGATTAGACCCATACAAATAGGGAAGGAAAAATACATATGGAAATGTAACTGCAGAAATTCAAATATTAGCAAGTGAGCCCAAGGAGAGTACTTCTTTTTTCAGCTAAGTAAAATGAAGCTGCTGGGCACTCCTTAAACAACACACACGCACCGAAATCCTCTGCCTCGAATAAACACGCATTTCCCATCAGGCACAAAAACATATTCAACATTCAGCAGACAGTGTCAATACTGTCTACGGTCTCTTTTTTCTTATTTCAGTAAAGCATGCGATCTGCTTTTTCACACACTCTACCCTAGAAACATGAGACATCTATGATTCATTCTGCAACCTACCTCTCCAATCACACACCTAGGGGGAAGGCATGTTGAATGTTTTGGGGGTTGTTTTTACATCAAAGAATAAAAATATTAAAAGCATTGCATTTCTTCTGGGATTTTGTTCCTCCTCAAAAGGAGTCTCATCACTTAATTTTTCCCTTCCGCATTTCCCCACGCTTCCCCCACGTCCAACCCACTGCCTGGCATTCTTTCCCTTCCCAGAGATTGTCTTCTTGCCCACCTGGCTCCTTCCAGACACCCCCTCCAGTGCTGCCTCCCAGCTCTCCCCTCTCCCTTTCTGCGCCAAGTCTGCCAGGCTCTTGTGCAGTTTGTGCAGATGTCAGTGGGGTCAGCACACACATGATGTTAGATGTACACTTCATAAAACAGAAAGCTGCCTCCTGCTCTTTTTTTTCTCTCTCTTCACGCAAAAACTTTTTCTCCAGTCCTTCTCCCTCCCAGCCTCTCCTACTTCCCTATATCCTTCTGCCTCACCTGAAAGCTTAGTAATTTTCTTCATGTTTTTCTCTCTTGCTCTTAAAATTTCCTTTTTCTTACCTATTCTCCACCCACTTCCTTTGGCTTCTTTTGCCACCAGACTGTCATCTATGTTGTTAGCCCCAACCACATCTCCAGTATCTCTACAGTTAAATCATTTATTGGACTCCTTTAATTTTCCCCATTGGCTCCTTTGAGTCCCAGCACTGCCAGTTCCCAATCACACAAACGCCAAACCCATACTCTGTCTCCTCCTTCTCTCAAATAGCACAATCTTTCACTGGGAACTGACTGCTCATATAGGAGGCAATTACCAAACCTTTTCACAAGGGTGCATGATGATGCACCAGTGTTAAGAGGGTGGCTTACTGAGAACTGATTGGAAGAGATAAGTCAAGCCTTGATAATCAAGGCTGACTCCATTTGAAGTTCAGACAAAGGTTTGTGCTGACTGTTCTGGGTCAACTTACCCCTACAAACATAAGAGAAAAAAGATTCAGCTTAGATATTTTGGCTGTGGACAGAGCTAAGTAAGGACACCAAGAAGTTACAAGGCAAGAGGAGTCAACCCCAGCAGCCAAATACCAGAGCAGCCATTTACCTCTTCAGAGTTCAAACTCTACACGCAGTCAGCAGGCAACTGTGTAAGGCAATATTCCAGCTGCTTAAAGAAGCTAAAAGCAATGAGTCACAGGGGCAGTATTTATGATGCTAAGAATTTCACCTGGAAAACGAGAGAAGAAAAGGAGAGTAGCACCTGCTCAGTAGGCTGACCAATAAGGCACACCAGCAGACAAAGACACACATACACACACACCCCAACCCCCAAGTAGTGAGTCAGGATGGAGCCTTTCAAAGTCAGATGTGTGACAACCTACATGAAAGTTGCTTGCTTGCTTGCTTGACCTGTTGCTCCTGTACCTCATAGGAAGGTTGCCTATAGCATCACCCCCAAACTTACGGCAGGTTACACTGTGACATGACACCCTACCCAGCCAGATGCAAAGGTGTGCATGTGGGTGGCAGAGGAGACGGCAGGCAGAGAAGTGAATGAACATGCAGGCGGCTGTGATTGAAAACTCTGAAAGTCTAAGGTCTCTGCAAACGCCCGAGTTAAAAGCAGAGGCAGTATCCCAGATCGATTATGCATGCACGCCACTGAAAACACAGGCTGCTAAAGTGCCAGAGCCCTGCTGGATAATTTATAGGCTGATGTTAGTATTCACAGAGCGGTGGGCAGAGTTCAAAGGAATGAGGTGGAGAATAAAAGTTTGAGCCTTATGAAAACACTGCCACAGCCAGCATGAGCCTCAGCTCTACAAGGGGCTTCACTTGTGCTGGGTACAGGCAGAAGCCAGCAGATATTATCACAGCAGGAGCCAGCAAGTGCCATCTTGGCACAGGGGCAGAGAGTTCAGGGAGGGTGCGCAACCAGAGCATGCGAATGTGCAATCTTTGCAAGTGTCTGAGCACATGCCTACTTGGCTTTTGAGAAAGTATGGGAGAGCTATGTGCCAAACATCCCATGACCCGTCTTCTCCCACAACCCTTCCTCACAATTGTCTTGATCCTTCTCAGCCCGCCATACATCAAATTTCCTGGGCTACTTCTGCCAGAGAGATAAACACCAAACAGGAATTAACTGAAGACCTTCACATGCCTTTTTCAGTTATGGTCTCACCAGGATTTGAAGCCAGAACTTCAGGGAAGAAATTAATCATACTAAGCCACCCAAAATGCAAGATTTAGGTGAGCTTGAGTTTTCCAGCTTTATCACTGCCTGAGCCTCTTAGCCATCTAGTTATCAGGACAGAAAGATGGGAAGACAGTGAGGTCATCAATTTACTAAGCCCTATGTCTGCTCACGTTTGAGATTAGACACAACACCAATAGCATTAGAATAAGTACTATGTGGTTGACTTCAGCAGAGATGTAAAGCAAAGGCTGTCTCGCCTGCCTTCTCTTCCCTCACTGCAAGGCTACTATAAAACCAGACCTTGCAGACAGACATATAGGTGCACACCACGTACTGCCACTATTCACTATAACCATCTAGCACAGGAAAATGAGGTCAAGAGAAAGCCCAGTATACAGACAAAATTAATTAAGGGGTTTAACCACCATTTTCCTATTGCACGCATTCCTAGATACCACCTTTAAATTTCTTGTCATAGCACCTTTCCACAGCGCTCAGAATACCCCTCTCCAGCCTTATTCATTCCAGAAGAGATTTGCCTGAAGGTACAAGTAATTTTCTGATCTAGAAACTTCTCTAAATCGAGCTCTCTGCCCGTTGCAACGCACACCTGAACTGGAAAGGCACACAGGAATTTGGTATCATACTGTGTGCTGCTAGTATACCAACAAGTACTCATCTCACTCACTTCTTCCTGCAGGTTACAGTCTTCCAGGACATTCTGCCTAGGTGCAGTACTTGAAGCTCAATCAATTATAGAAAGATGTCTTTATTAGAGGCCACAGAGGGGCATGCTTTAGAGACACAAATCACTTAGAATGAAAACTTTTTGTTCTACATTTGGATAACACCACACACAACAAGATTCTTGTGTATGACGGGGGAATATAGTAATATAATATATTACTATATATATTATATATTATATTATTATTATACTATATATATAGTATATATTATATACTATAATATATAGTAATATAAGTAATATAATTAAATAGATTAATAGTCACTATAACTAGCCTCCTCTCCATACAATTACAATATAAAGTTGGATTTTTCTCCATAGAGTCTGGACAACTGGAGTATTGATAGATGCCCATTCTTATAATCACAGGAGGGTTGGGGGGTGGCGGGAGTGAAACAAGGAACCCGTGTCTTTACTTTTTTGAGCAATGGCACAGAATCTCTATGAAGGGCTGGCAACACTGTTACACAGAATACGTAACTCAATTCGTTCAGTTTCTAAATACATGGTGATCATTATTGTCTTGGCAATTAATCTATAGTTAGTCCACAGTATTGCTGGATTTTCAACAGCAATGTTTTTAAAAGCCTGAGGATTACGGTACATGGTGCTGTGGTGGGTTGACTCTGGCTGGACACCAGGTGCCCACCAAAGCCACTCTATCACTCCCCTCCTCAGCTGGACAGGGGAGAGAAAATATAATGAAAGGCTTGTGGGTCGGGATAAGGACAGGGAGAGACCATCACAGCTAAAAGAGACTCAGCTCGGGGAAATTAATTTAATGTATTGCCAATCAGAAGTCAGAGTAGGGTAACAAGAAATAAAAAACAAATCTTAAAACACCTTCCCCCTACCCCTCCCTTCTTCCCCAGGCTCAACTTCACTCCTGAAATTCTCTAGCTCCTCCTCCCGAGCAGCACAGGGGGATGGCTAATTGGGATTGTGGTCAGTTCATCACACATTGTTCCTGCTGCTCCTTCCTGCTCAGGGAGAGGACTCCTCACACTCTTTCTCTGCTCCAGTGTGGGGTCCCTCCCACCAGAGACAGTCCTCCACAAACTTCTCCAATGTGACTCCTTCCCACAGGCTGCAGTTCTCCACAAACTGCTCCAGTGTGGATCCCTTGCACGGGGCGCAGTCTCTCAGGAACAGAGTGCTCCAGCGTAGGTCCCCGACGGGGTCACAAGTCCTGCCAGCAAACCTGCTGCAGCGTGGGCTCCTCTCTCCATGGGTCCACAGGTTCTGCCAGAAGCCTGCTCTATTGTGAGCTTCCCACAGGGTCACAGCTTCCTTTGGGCATCCACCTGCTCCAGCATGGTGTCCTCCACATGGTGCCTCACCACGGTCTTCAGCACAGGCTGCAACGGAATCTCTGCTCTGGTGCATGGACCACCTCCTCCCCCTCCTTCTTCACTGACCTTGGTGCCTGAGTTGTTGTTCTCACATATTGTCAGTCCTCTCTTCTGCTGTTGTTGCCCCATTGGAGTTTTTCCCCCCCTTCTTAAATATGTTATTCCAGAGACACTACCACCACCGCTGATGGGCTCAGCTTTGGCCAGCGGCGGGTCCATCTTGGAGCTCTGTCAGTCATCGGGGAAGCTTCTAGTAGCTTCTCATAGAAGCCACCCCTACAGCCCCCACCACTACCAAAACCTTGCAACGCAAACCCAGTACAGGTGAACAGCACAGAATTTTGAAGGCTGGCAGCATCTGCTGATAAGTTTGACAACCATTAGCTGAGAGAACAGTTTGGGATAGAATCTCAAGCTAATCCTAAGACGAAGAGTGTACTAAATGTGATTAAATAAATTGGTCTGTTGTCTATGATCTTCAACAAAAAGAATTTAAACTCCTATTGAATTTGAGACCCATTTTAGAGATAAGAAGTAGAGATAGCAATTTGCTTTTGTCATGAAATAACTCAATGGCAGAATGAAAAAAAAAAAAAGTTTGTGCCACCTGCCCTTTCCATTTGATTATTTGCCTCTGACAGTATAAAGAAGGGAGGCATTAGGAAAAAAAATGAAGAGAAAAAAAGCAATAAACAAAAAAAAAAATCAAATAAAGCTCATGAAAACATCCAGACAGAGTCCAACAAAAAGAAGCTATAAAGCAGACAGAAAAGACTTACATGGAAATAGGGAGGAGAGGTATAATGTTTTTAACATGGAGAGAGACAAAAATTACAGAGAACAACCAAATCTGAAATGACATATAAATCAGTTTACAAACAGGACCATTTTCCAAGCACAATTATGGTGACAGAAGAATCACTGGAGAGCTTTAAGAAATCACTCACTGAGCACTTACATGGGATAATCTAGCAAAGGGGCCCAGGAGACCTGGTTGATCTTAAAGAACGAACTCCTCAAAGCACAAGAACAGTCCAATTCAATGTGTGGGAAGCCAACCAGGTGTGGAAAGAAGCAGGCAGCTGAATGGGAAACTCCTGACAGAGCTCAAACACAAAAGGAAGCAAATGGAAGGTGAAAGTGGAGGTGTGCTCCCCAGGAGGAATACTGAAACTCTGCCTTGGCATGTCAGGACGAAAACTAGAAAAGCTTGAAAAATCACAAAATACGAAAGGCAGCAAGAAGGGCTTCTAAATGCATGCTGGTAGCAAGAGGATGACTAAGGAAACTGTGGGCCCAAAGCTGAATGGGACATGGGACTAGCGGTAAAAGGAAAACACTTAGATCCTCAATGCCTTTTTTGCCTTGGTCTTCACTGGCAAGGACTCTTCTCAGCCTTCCTGTTCTATGTGCCCAGAGAAAGTATCCAGGGGACTGGAAAAGTACCCACAGCAGAGGAAGACTGAGTTAGGGACCATTTAAGCAAACTGGGCATACTCAAGTCCCTGGGACCAGACAAGATGCCCCAACAGCACTGAGGGATGCAACAATGGCTGATGTCACTGTGAGGTCACTCTTGGGCACGTTGGAAAGGTCTCGGTGATTGGAAGAGGCTCCTGATGACTGGAAACAGGTAAATATTGCACCTGTCTTCAAAAAAAGCAAGAAGGCAGAACATTCAGGGAATTATAGACTGGACAGTCTAACATCAGTCCCAAGGAAGGTTATGCAGCAAATCCTCCTGGAACCCATTTCCAGGCACACGAATCACCAGAAGGTGATTTGGAACAGCCAGCATGGATTTACCAAGGGAAAAAATCAGCCACATTGCCTTCTGTGATGAGATGTCAGGCCCAATGACGAAAAGGAGAGGACAGCTTTTGAAAGAGTCTCCAATAGTATAATTCTAAACAATGGTTATGTAGCTGCGTCAGGGGAAGTTCAGATTGGACATTAGGAAAAGGTTCTTCAACAGAGACGGGGTGTTTGGTCACTGGAACAGGCTCCACAGGGAGGTGGTCAGGACACCAAGCCTGTCAGAGTTCAAGGAGCAGCTGGATAATGCTCTTAGTCGTATAGTTTAGTTTTAGGTAGTCCTGTGAGGAGCAGAGAGTTGGACTCGGTGATCCTTATGGGTCACTTCCAATTCAAGCTCTTCTATGATTCCATGATTTACAGACAGCCAGAACCAGATGGGTGCACTGCAAAGTACATGGAAAACTGACTGGACCACTGCACTCAAAGACTAGTGGTCAGTGGTACAACAACCCAATGGCAGCCAGTTACTAACAATGATCCTTAGGGGTTCTCTGCTGGACTTGCTGCATTTTTTCAATGTCTGTCTTGTACTGGGGAGCCCAGAACTGGGCACAGTAAGCAGACATGATCCCACAAGTGCCGAGTATGGGGAAATAATCCCATCCCTTGACATGCTATCTATGCTTTTGCCAACACAGTTCAGTATACGATTAGCTTTCACCACTGCAAGAACCATCCTGATAGTTCGGGGCTAGAGCATGATATGAAAAGAAGCTGGGAGAGCTGGGTATGTTCAGCTCAAGAAGAGCTGAATATTTGTTCCTCATTCTCCATACTCTTCAGCTCCAAACCTAAAAACTCTACAAGCAGCTATGAAACCTCACCATCCATTAAGTGAGCATAAAGGACAAACTGAAGCACGGAGACATTATGAGCCAAAAACCACAGTGCTTTTAATTACTTATTTCCAAAGGTACACAGAATTCTGTAGTAGAGTCAGGAATAAACCCCAAAACAGCCAACCCTTATCCAGAAACGCTTGCCCAAAAAAATGTGTTCTAGCACTAATGGTCCCATAATTCTGCAGTTTGTCTGTATTGGAGGATTCCTGGCAACCACTTCACCCAGAATAACTTAAATAAGACTTGATTGGACAGTTCAAGCTTTAAGTTTCAGACCATTTTAACTACTCACCATTATACACATGCTATAAAACATGCAGCTGCATCTAATGGCCCACAATCACTTCTGGGCTGCTGAACAATAAATGGTATAGCTGGCCAAAGTGGGAGATGGGTGTTGGCAACATAAGGGTTAATAGGAGGCATATTTACAACATGCCTGATGTTGGCATACTGTGTGATGATAAGAAACCACACAGTAAAAGAGAGAGGACATCACAGCACCACACAAAAAAAACTACCTGATGTCTATCCTGCATTTTGTAGCACTCTCAATGTAGCACCCAAAACAAGACACATGTGTGAATGCAGCCACTGGCATAGGCAGAGCCCCTAATGCCAAGTATGCCCAAGTTCCCCAGCAGCGTGGTACAGCTACACATCTGGAATGACTGCTCATTGTGCAGCTGAGTCAGAGCCCTCCACACTTTCAGGCACTCTTGCACTCTTGCACTCACCAATATAAAGCACTAAGAACATAAATTATACGAACAAAACTGTTGCCTGTGAATGGCATTATAGTTTTTGCATCACCTTGGTAAGACATAACTTCAACCAACAAACCTCTCACATTACACCACTTACTTTGGATATTCATCCTGCTGACATCTGTCAGTCTTTTCCCAGCATCCTTTGAAAGACACAGCATCAAAATCCTGTGCTTACTGCGTCATTCTCTTTCCCTAATAAAAAACTACAGTTTCCCTTAAAAACTGCAGTGGACGCTTCATTGCTGGACCAGTGTGTCTCCCTACCTACATCAGATGAACGATGGGAAGTTTTGGAACGGAAAAACCTCATCAAGTGAGAATTAAGCTGTTTAAATAAAACAGATGGAAGATGCACACACAAAAACACCGAAGCAAAGGCCGCAGCTTGAATTATTGTTGTAATCCTTTGCCACATGCCTACAGAAAGCTTGACAACAGCTAAGCTGTCAACATGCTATCATACCACCCATCCTGCTGACCAATCTTTGTTTTTCTATACTCCCCCAGTTATCTGTGTCCATCTGTTGTCTCGTGTCTCATCCTTAGCTTGCTAGCTCTTTGGGGCAGGGAACATTTTTTGCCCAGCATTTGAACAAGGATTGTGTAGGTGCTACCACAATAGGCAGGGATAATAATAACAACAATAATTAGGTTCTATCTTACTATCTCCTTGGGTTGGAATGTTTCCCTCCTGACTTCACAGCAGCGTTCATAAACAATTATTACTTGGTGCAATACAGGGGCTCATAAACAAATAATTACATCCCAACCTACCTTCGACCATTTCAGCAGTCATCCCTTGAGGCCTGAATCTGCTGAGCTCCCCATATGCTCCAAAAGGTGAGTGTGCATGAACTCAACTCCAGAAGAAGATACCAGCCTTGCAGTGCAGCAGGACTAACACCCTGCATATAACCCTTAAATTTTCCTTGGACAGAACAAGCTTCCTACACACAAACTGTTGCCTCCTACTTTTGTGTGTCAACCCTGACTCACTTCTAGTGCCAAGAAGTAGAGGATAATACCCTCATCCTCCACTCTGAAGAACGGCAAAAGCCTGCAGTTACAAGTTTATGTAAGGCAACAGAAAATGGTTATATTCTAGAATGTGCACACACGTAGTAGCCAAGCCCAACATTGTCCAAGTTCAACAAGCATACATTCTGGACGTTCTGTTAAACCAAAAGGAAGAAACTTCCTTCTTTGAGAAGATTTCTTAGGGGAACCAGTTCTCTTCACTGGAGACGCTCAGAAATTCACTTCTAGGCCCAACTGGTTCCAGACAGGCTGTTTGTGTAGATCTAAGATTCAGAAGAAAAGATATAAGTAACACACCACATAGTATGTCTTGGGTTACTTTCTTGTAGCCACTGAAAGGTTTTGCTGAACCCTCAGAGAAGAAGAGCCCTATTCCCTGAGTAACATCCTCGTCTCTGGAAGTGCCATGAGCCCCTTTCACAGGTACTGAGTCTTTAGTGAATCACGTGTTAGGCTCCCTTTTCTCAAATCCACGGGGTACTAACGCACCTCCTTGCAATGCCTAATCTACACTTCTTCCAGTTGCCTAAAGCAGAGAAAAGATGTTGCAGAGAGGAAAATTGTTTGCCCTTGTCCACTACATTTGACAGAAGAGCACAGAAAAATCATCTTGTAGCAACTGTGACACACCACACAAACCTGCAGTGGTTTTTAACAGGTGAAAGCAGAAGTGTAAGTCTTCTTTTCCATCTCCAAATCATATCTCCAAATCTTCCCAGTGTTAATAAATCAGTAACCAGGATAAGAGTCTCAAATAACTACCATTTCATAGTTACGAGGATGCAGAAAGCTGGACTAACCCTCTGCTTGTTATCTGCAGAAATAGAAAGGCTTACAGTGCTGGATGCTAATGTGATGCTGCCAAATGCACAAGCTCCCTCAGGCCATTTCTGGGACATGCACTGTAAAACCACATCGTGCCAGGGGTATGGAAGGTGCTGCAGGGGCACTTGCAGAGGGACTGTTTCGCCCTGGCCCTGCCTCCCCACACTCGCACCACAACAGCCAGTGAGTGGAGAAGCCTGCCTTTCAGGGAGTGCAAGAGTCATTGGGAGCAGACATCTAGATGTCAGGCAACCCATTCCCCTTCTGAACCCAGTGAAAACTACAATAGAAGAACCTCGAAAAATTTGGTGTCTCTCTGTCTCATCTGCTCTTAAAACTTCCTGTGATGAGGGCACTACCACCTCTCTCAGGAAGCTGTTTTCATGCTTAACTATCCAAATACTCATAAAGCTTTTCCTAGCACCTATCTCCACATCTTACTTGCTACAAATTAAGCTGATTACTTCTTGTCCTATCCCCAGTGGACACAGAACAATTAATCATTGCCTTCTTAAAACAAGCTTTTAAATATTGGAAGACTTTTTATGTGCCTCGTCAATCTTCTCTCTAGACTAAGCTAACCTGGTCCTTGGAGCCTCTCCTTGTAGGTGGCGGTTGCCGCTCTGGCTGCCCTCACAGAATCACGGAATTTTCAGAGTCTCCTTCCACCGTTCCTGGTTTTGCTGCTCACACTGGACACAGTGCTCTGTTGTGGTTTCAGCAGCGGCTGCTAGAGTAGAAAAACTACTGCCTGTGTGCTACACGTGACATTCCTGTTAAATATACCCTAAAATGAGATTTGCTTTTTTGCAATGTCACCATACTGTTGACTCACATTCAGTCTCTGACTCACTGTAGTGCCTCCCAGATCCTTTTCTGCAGTTCTGTTGCCTGGCTTGTTATCCCCCATTTTACATGTAGGTATTTGATTTCATCTTCTCAAGTGCAGTACTTGTCATTTGTCATTAATAAATTTCTTCTTATCAAATTCAGACCTTTTTCCAGTTTAGTAGGTATATGATCTGTGTTGTACCAAAAAAGCAGATCAACTTCCTGCCTCATGTTACACATCAGCAACAAAGAGAGCATGGAATGAAGAACTGCTGTGTTCAGGCAAACTTCTTAATAGAGTTACTGTCTTATCAAAAGCCTATCAATTTGTTACTCCCTTTTCACTCTGCATTTCTACCTGATACACTGTAGTCTTAGTAAACAAACAGTAGCTCACCCTAGCCTTATAAAATACATTTATTCAATGAAATTACAATCCACTGCCAAAGAAGTACTGAAACATCCCAGGCACCACGCCATTCTATGACCCAAGCCAGTACCAAATAGAGCTGCTAGAAACTCATTAACTGGGTCATATCAACCAACAAGGAAGACAGGGGACACATTTAAAAAATTAATTATATCAAGTTAAATCTTTAAGACCTGGCTCAACAAAATTATGCCTTTTGGTCCACTGTTGTTAGATACAGCCCCAATATGTATTTCATTATTGATATATGAAATTACATCAAGGGTCAATTTTTTTCCTTGTATTTTTCCATAAAGCCCTTAACATTTGATTCCCAGATACATAGCAGGTATTTTAGATGCATATATCTGCATTTATATTGTATCATACCCTCTTTCAAAGTGCTGCATGAGCTGACCAGACAAGCCAGCAGATTTTGATTCCAGGACTTCAATGCAATATCAGGCATACAGAGTCCCTCGAGGTTTTCCTTAGTCCCATCACAGGATTCCTGCATTCCCCATGTCTGTCCCCCAAAAAAAGTCAAAACTATCAATAATTTAAATTTTCTTTTCTTCATGGTCTACAAAAAGACTGCAGCATGTAACCAGCCATAGCAACAGAACAATTAAAGAAACTGGAATTTCTCTCTCCCACAAATTAAGAAGGATGTTAAGGTACTTAAATGCATCCAGCGGAGGGCAACAAACCTGGTGAAAGGGCTGGAAAGAATGTCCTAAGAGGAGCAGCTAAGGACTTTGGGCTTCTCTAGTTTGAGAAAAGGAGGCTGAGAGGCAACCTCATTGCTCTCCTACAGCTTCCTGAGGAGGAGAAGTGCATCAGTACATGCTGAGGGCCACCTGGCTGAAAAGTAGCTTTGCAGAAAAGGACCCGGGAGTCATGGTAGATACCAAGTTGAACATCAGCCAGCAATGTACCCTTGCACAAGAGAAGGCTACTAGTATCCTGGCCTGCATTAGAAGTGTTTCCAGCAGGTTGAGGAAGGGGATCCTTCCCCTCTACTCAGCACTGGTGACGCCAGACCTGAAGTACTGTGTGCAGTTCTGGGCCCTCCAGTACAAGACAGAGATGGACATAATGGGGAGACTCCAACAAAGGGCCATGAAGAGGATTAAAAGCATCTCTCATATGAGGAAAGGCTAGGAGAGCTGGGATTGTTTAGCCTGGAGAAGAAAAGACTTTGGGGGGGGAACTTACCAATGTACATAAATACCTGAAGGGAGGGTGCAAAGATGACAGAGCCAGGCTCTTTTCAGTGGTGTCCAGTGACAGGACCAACTGAAACACAGGAGGTCCTGTCTGAACATCAGGAAACACTGTTTTTTATTATGAGGGTGACCAAGCCCTGGAACAGGTTGCCCAGAGAGGTTGTGGAGTGCCCCTCCTTGAAGATATTCAAAAGCCATCTGGGTGTGGTTACCCTTTCTACATGGCCCTGCTTGAGCAGGGGGTTGGATCAGATGACCTCCAAAGGTCCCTTCCAACCTCAACCATTCTGTGATTCTGTGGGTTTCATCAGCCATCAACAAGTCAAAAATCTTCCTGGAAAACAGTTGTTCCATGGCTTAATCTGTTCCTTTTCAAATGTGTCCTGATGAAGATCCTTCTGCAGTCCGATATTGCAGATGGTACAGAAAGGAATTTAACAGCCAGGATGGGTTCCTTCTCAGGACAATGCTGCCATTTCGCTTATTGCATGAACTGACCAAGATCTTTGTGAGATCACTTTAATTCAGACTTACGCAATGCTCAGAAAGGTCAGACAGGTTATTTCCTCCTTTCCATTATTTCCCAGAACTAGAGAAGACAAAAAGCACAGTGGTCAAAATAATTCAAATCAAACTGTTTATTGCCATAAGAATATATTGCTTATATCAGCAGAGAGGTTTATTCCAGATAAGATCTCCGACTAAAGCAAGGACTCTTATCTTCCCTATGCGTCCCTAACACTTGGAAGCACAAAAGGAGGGCAGCATAGCCTCCCACTGGCTCTTCCAGTCTAATGAACAGAAGACAGTTCAACCAAGCAAGGGAGGGAGATATCACAATCTTGTTTCACCTTCCAGTGCTCTGAGGACCAGAAGAGAAAATGTTAAACGTGCACATGTACCATGTTCAGCAACTGACTTATCCACGTGCAGTAAATGAAGGTCAGTTGAGCTACTAAATATCTGCAAGTAACGGCGGCAAGTACACCATGATGACTGGTGCCTTAACTTGCACCACAGCTTAATTAATTTATAGATACAACAGTAACTACAAGAGTAGAAAATCAGGAGAGTGCCAAACTGAACAGAAAGTCTCTGAAACACTAATACGCCTTGGAAAAAATCTCTCTTCCATTTTGTTTTTTAATAAAAATGAAGTATTTTGCTATTTATATTTTGTAAGAAAATACATTTGGCTACCTGATAATTCCTTAGCACACATCAGTTGAAAACTGTGCATTTACAGAAGGAAAAAGATTCCCCCTTAAGACGAGTGAAGGATTCTAAACTTAAGGTGAACAGCTTTTTCTCCTTTTCTCCAGCCCTTTCCTTGCTTCCCTCCATGACTGGTCATGAAGATAGCTGACAGAAGGTCCTTCCACACACCCCTCACCAGATCCCGTTCCTCCACACTCCATTTATTTTCTGCAGTTCAAGCAGATTCCTTTTTCCCCTGAAATCAATGTTTAATTAACACATTATTGGAAAAAAAAAAAAAAAATGGGCTGCAACAGCAGACTGAAACGAAGCCAGCACCTCCCTGCTCTGCAGATGCAGCTGGTCCCATCAGACAGTTACCCCGCTGGTGAGTTCTCCCCCTCCTCATCCTCCGTCAGCTGCCAGCAAACATCATCCTCTTGCTTAGTTACCTTCCTTTCCATCCCCATGGGATTCTTCCCCTCCTTAGAAGTGGTTCACAACAGCAGGAAAGACAGAAAGTAGAGGGAGAAGGGGAGCAAGTGCTCTCTGGGTAGGCCCACAGTATGACCCATGCCTCACCTTTAACCCTGCCATCCCCATGGGAGCAGCACACCAATTCCTCTGATGACACCCCCCATTAACACAGCCATCGGATCAGCAGTGCAGCAGAAACAGGACAGTATGCTTTGCCATGAGCAGAGGATGCTCCCAGGGTCAAACTTACGAACAGATTCTGGGACTACGTGCAGCTATATGTACCCAAAGGCAGTGGAGAAGCTACCAGCAGCTTCAAAAGGTTTACATCATACCTCCCCCCATCCTCATCAATTATTATTCTATCCCATTCCTTGGCTCTCATCCGGCTGCTGGGAGGTACTTGGATGCAGGGGATGCTGCAGCACTGTCAAGGGCATTATAAGGCAGGCCTAGGCCTCGGCCGCTGTCCCTGCACAGGCACCCTCACTACAGGGTTGGTGCAGCAGGCAAGAGACAACAAAGTCCATGAACTCCCGGGCTGTGCTGGGCTGCCCTAGTTATGAAGGGACACATCGGGATCTTTGAAAAGTCTACTATCCCAGTACTGTCATTCCCAGGATCCAAAGCTACTAGTGTTAATTAGTTCCCGTGATGTGATGGATGACAAGCGGCAGGGCCAGAAATGACACAAGCAGATTATGTTCAAAATAAGCTGTCCCTCACCATCAAGGGCAGAGAAAAGGAATTTGGAAAGGACAGGAGCTGAGCACACCGCTGAGAGACGACAGGTATGCTGACAGAGCCCCCCCTCATCCCTGACATCCCTTTACCAACACCCTGGCTCACTCCTGCTGCCAGCAGACAAGAAATAGTCAGGGGAGCGTGCCTGGGAAAAAAATCAGGCACAGGGCTGCGAGAGACTAGGGAAAAGCTCTAAGAGACATAGGGAAGCAAAGCAGATGAAGGGCTAATCTGCTCTGTAGCAAGGGGCTACATTTCAGACAGAGTTGAACTTCTGATGGCTGCAGGCGCAGCTCCATCACCCTCTGCAAAGCCACATGGCGATGCCTGCAGCAGCCCAGAGTCCCGAGAGGCTGCAGGCTTTAGCCCAGACAGAGGACTCTGCCAAGCTGGCTGCGTGGTGTACGGTTCCCAACAGCTGTCCACAGTGCTGAGAGCGCGCCTTTTTCTGTGAAAGGCAACAAGAGAAATCATATCCCGACCTTCCACTAAGGAAGAATGCAGGATCTTCCAACACCACCGGCATATTTCCACTTGGAGTCTTATTGCTCAACTTTTCAGCCACTACAGAGATACCTCACTTCATTATTACTAGACCTCAGAAAAAACATACTCGGGCTAGTCCAACACAAAGTCATGACTTTTCCATGAAAAAAAAACAAAAAAAAGGTACAAATGCAGAGCACTAAAAATGCCATCCACTGCCCACAACAACGAGAAAGGCAGAACAAACTTCTCCCATGCTGCCTTTCTACAGAGATGTCGGTCTGGCTGTTTGGATTGGCAGTGAGAGGTCAAAACACCATCTTTTATTCTCACAGTCCTTTACGCACATTAATTGCCTTTGTCTATGCCCATGTGTGAAAGAAAGGAAAAAGCAAACGACCTGACCCAAGATGATGTAGTGTGCTGGTTTCAAGAAGCTACCAATCCCTCTCGTGTCTTGGTTTCCTAAATGCAAAATATCTCCCTCACCACTTGCTGTATGAATTAAGAGTCAACTCTGCTAGACTGACAGAATCTGCTATTAACTAGAAGAGGGGGATGAGGGGGAGAAGAGAGCTGACAAAAATTTCTAAAGCTCAACCAAAATTTGGGTAATTTCTGGCTCCAGCTGCATTGGCAATAGTCCCAAAATAAAGCCTGTCTCCTCTTCGTGCTGGTGGGGGCAGGGGCAGATAAAGTTAGATGCATTTTGTTTTTAAATTAAACACCACGTCTCTTGAATCATCATCAGAGGCCATCTCTTACCCTGGCTTTTGGCTCCTTCAGTTTGTTCTTGGCCAGATCACTATATGTCCTCATCCTTGATACAGCATATCACAGCTTAACCAGTATCCAGACATCCACCTGCATGTCCCCAGAGCACAGAGTTGAGGAGAGGGCAAGGGAAAACAGATCAAGAGAGAAAAATACACTCTGCCTCTCAAGACAGGTAAACTCAAGAGCCCTGGAGGAGGCTGCAAAAAACAAAAGCAAGAAGTTC
This sequence comes from Anarhynchus alexandrinus, assembly GCA_008711295.1. Lineage (NCBI taxonomy): Eukaryota > Metazoa > Chordata > Aves > Charadriiformes > Charadriidae > Anarhynchus > Anarhynchus alexandrinus. The sequence continues at coordinate 1,291,965 of VUYV01000001.1, forward strand.
AGTAGATCCACCACTGCTGCTACAACAACAAAGGGACTAAATTATCCCTTCCCAGGAATATGCCAGACAAGAGCCAGAAGATCTTATGTAGTTTGAAGGTCTCCTCTAGGTTGAGGGTTTAAATCCAATCCTATCACAAAAAGAGTAAGAGTTGCCTGCACCTGATGGCTTGGTAACTGGCTTGAAAAGGGAGGAAAGTAAGGGAGGGAAGAGGCATACTTATTTCCTTTTTGCATAGGGACTTAGGTCTTAAAATCCACCATCATCGCTACCACAAACTACTCTCGGCACGACCTCTCACCCTCCAAACGCTCTGCAGGAACTGAATTCCCCTCTCACTTCAACGGTGAGGGCCAGGAGTAAGTTCCAGCGCTATGTGAAGTTTGCTCTGCTCTGTTGGCTGTGCAAGCTCAAGGAAGGATAAAGCACCACAGTCAGAGACTGTTGAGCTACAAAACTCACATTGCAATCATTGAAGTGTACCTACAATAATGCTTTTCTCCAACCTTTCCTATTCCTGCTAACAAACAATTCATAAACAAAGGCTCACTGTGCCACAAGAGCACACTAGTACCTTAAGCACTGGGGAACGGAGGAGCCATAAAACCAGGACCCACCTTCACCCTGCAGGGTACCAGGGAGGCAGTCTCCAGGGGGAAACAGGCACACGGGCCCTGCAGACCTTCTGCATCATCTTTGACAGCAGCCATGGCTGGCCGACAAGCACAGGAGCTGCAGCACAACAACCATTTCTGAAGTGACTGGGGTAAAGGGGAGGGCAGGGAGAGATCCACAAGTAACTACTGGTGAAGCTGGGCAGCTGAGGCAAGATTGGCTCTGGTGAGCACAAAGCAGGGGAGCAAGGGAAACTGGTATCTCTCTGGACATCACCCACACCAACAGTGTGGGGCACTGGACACGTCCCTGCCCCATCTTCCTGGCTGTAGTTTACCATTGCACCTCAAGGTCAGAGAGAAAGGAGAAAAGCAAAAAGCAAACAACAATAGCCCTGGACAGATCTATTTATTCAGCTTTTGCAATTGCTCCATGAAGTGGAAAGATCCAGAAACATGGAGACCTCGGAGCAGGCGCAGCCACACGCAGGAGATGAGAAGCAGCGACTGGTGGAACCGCAAGAGCGCCTTCCTCCCCCAGCTCCCCTCCACCTGGGTGCGAGCAGCCCATGACCAAGCAAGGCGGTCCTTCACACCCAGAGAAGGAGGGTGCTGAACAGGTCTCCGAGCCTTGAAGAGGGTCCTGACCTGCTTGAAACCTAGGAAAAGCGTCCCTCTCACTGCCTCGGCTCCCCCACCCCTGTGGACCAGCCACCCACAGCCACCCGCTGAGGCTTGCCGGCCCTTCCCCATGTTCTAGCTGGGGGAAAAGAAGGAAGGGAGGCAGGGATGGAGGANGCTCTACTCAGACCTGAAAAGCTGTGGCTCTCCTGCATAACCTACAACAGAAACACAGGGAGCTTTTTTCCCCCTCTCTCAATTCACCACCCTCCAGCAGGGACTGCATGGAAATGGCGAGATTCCCGAATCATCTGGATCAACGGCACAGATAAGCTCAAAGAGGGCAAGGGAGAATGGCACGGGAGGATGAGGCGGGAAGGCTTTGTTTGGTCCTGGCTCTAGTGCAGCCCATCCCCTCTCTCCATCGCAATGCCCTCCAGCTTGGACATGCAAGGAGGCGTTGGGAAGGGAGGGGGCGTGGGGTGCTTATGAATTTTGTTTCCCATCAAGGGGACGGCTCACTCCCCCGAGCATGCCTGGCTCTGCCGGAGCTCCCTGGAGTAACCTTTATTCCAGTGTGTCGCAAGCATGTATTTCACGGATGGTTACACTGAATCATTATCACCAGACGTTCATTTGACCAAAATAATGTTATTAGCATCGTCAGGTCCATTTCCCCCCCCTCGCCCAATTCCTCCCTCCCCAGTACACATACGCTCCCTCCAACCCCCAGGCCCCCGCCATCTACATAGGGCACACCCCTCCCCGACACAAAATCTCATGATGTGTGACACAATGTCCAGGAAAAGAGAGCGGCAAGATGGGCTGGCGAAATGGATGGACGTGCCTTCGGCATTTACTGCGTTCCCTACCCTCTGCCAATGTTTATCAGCCGCACACACACACACACAAAGACGCACATGCAAAAATCAGAATTAAATCACGGCCTGTCCTAGGTACGTGACTACGGGTGTATGACTGTGTGCATGTGTGCCCAAGCTGTGGTCACAGTCCTATCGGGAACCTGAATCTGTGTGGCATGAAGCAAAGGTCATCGTGCCACTGTTGTGATGCACTAAAAAAAAAAGCCGCAGAGCCATCAGGATGTAACACAGAATTTTCTCGTCAAGGGACNAATGAAGAATACAAAGCTCCACTTCGCTAATCCAAGATAGACAATCCATCCCTTCCCCCTCCTCTACGCCCTCCCTCCCCCCGAAATGTTGGTGCAGATGGATTTCTGTATCTTGGTTTTGCAGCAGTGGGTCTAATGACTCCCATACCAAACCCCCTCGCTATGATAACCCCTCCCACTATTTTTTTTTTTAGACCGGGCTTAAGAATAACGTGTTTTTAGAGATAATGGGTTTTATAAAAAGAAAAGAAAAAGGGACGCAGCGCAGACATTATGCGAATAAGCTGCTCCCCGCATCATCCCCATCTTCCCCCAACCACACATCCCGATTTCACCCCCTCCCATCATTCTCCAGCCTTCCCCCATCAGCTCCCCCAAGGAAAGGAAAAAACCCCACAACGCGATCTGGGTAGCCGATCTCAAAATCCCAAGCAGTAATCCGCTTGAATTTGTTCTTCCTCTTATATAAGCAGCAGCACGTCAACATGTTCACTGGAAACGCAGCGTAAAATGAGGCCAGGCTACAGCCATGGAACAGGGGTGATATCGGCAGATATCGCTTCTATCGAGAAGCCATCACCACCAGGATGATGAAATCAAGTATTGGGCTTTTAGCCGTTCCTTTCCTTTATTTATTTATTTTCCAACGCTTACTCTAATTTTATTTCGTTTCATTTCGGTTTCGCTCTACTTCATTTTTTAAAGGACAAAATTGAAATAAATAATTAAAAGCCTAGAGACGTACCCCATCGGAAGGTGCCCGAATGCTCCAGAAAGAGAATCCTCACCTCCTAACTTCTTTTTTTTTTTCTTAAAAATAAATAAATACAGTCCTGTTGCTCCCGTTTTCCCCAAACTTCCAATGGCCCCAGCTGCACCTCCCTACTCCCAAAAAACAGATACTTTGTTAGAGAGACATGAATGTTTAAAAAACTGCCAAAGACCAAAATGAAACTGATAGAGAAATGGAAAATTATGTCTATACAATAATCTAGTTCGTTTAGCTGATAAAGTGCGTCCAGTCCCAAAACCAAGAGCAATAATTTTTGCAACCTCCTCCCCCCTAAAATAATACTAACCCTTAGATAAACTTGCCCACCTTAACACCGATGACCATTTTAACTTAAACCAGTGACAGACGTAACACCCTTCTGGTTCACGTTACAATTAATAACTGACTGTATCATCACAGCAAACAAAACCTTTTGTGACCAATTTTTCCCCCACCTACTCAACATCTCTCTTCGGCTTTTCACTGGTCTAGTTAAGAGTTCGTCCCCTCAAAAAATATCCCCTCAAAATATGCAATAAGCAGGTATTGGTGAGCGGTTGTTTCAATATTCACCTTTTTAGGAGGGCTGTGTGCTTATCACAGAACAATTGCGTGCAGTAAAAAATACAGGAGGAACAATTAATATTTAGGAAAACCAGAAAAAAATTCTTAAAACTATTTGCAACGAAACATTGAACAGTTTGATGATGGAAAGGTGGAAAGAGAGCTTAGAAAAGCGAAAGGCTGAAAGTGTCCTTTTTGTAAACGATTCGATGTTTTTAGCCTGGGTTCTGCCTCCCTGATCCTTTGGTTTTTCTGCCACTGATCTCATGTTTAATGTTTTTTATTGTTTTCTTTGAGGGGGGGAGAAATCAGAAAAAAAAAATTGAAACAGAAAGATTTCAATTTTAACAAAATGCATCCTCAAAGACTACTGGTTAAATATGTTACTTCCTAGCTACAAAAGACTGCAATTAAAATAAATTTAAAGAGTAAGCAAAAGACAAGTCACCTGCAAAGCACCAGAGTCAGTGCCCTTAGGTAGGAGAATTACATCACTCCCTGACTGAATGATGTTTCCTTTTAAATTATAAAGCAGGAGGATTTTTTTTTTTTTTTTTTTTTTTTTTTACAGAAAAAGGAAAAAAAAAAACCACCACACACTGGTTATTTCACATACATCTTGCACGAAGAAAGCATTGAACCAACCTTTAAGGTCACTCACTGCCTGAAAACCCACAGCAGTCGCTCACGGTGGAAGTTTTCAGGCAAGACGGCTACTAAATCATTAATACAAACAAATGGAAGGCGGGGAGGAAAGGCGCTACTGTAATAGATCCGAAGACTTGGAAGACGAAAAAAATATTAAAGAAAAAAAAAAAACTTTGATCTTCAGCCTCTCTTCTTTCCTCAATATTTTTTTTAAAGAAATCCTTAAGCTTTAGCGAAACAGCAGGCTCTCTCTAAGCGTCTCCCTGCTGTAACTCAGCGTAGTGTCTTCTTCTGTTTCGCGAGGCCCCCCCATTTTCCACTCTGAGAAGCCCCGCCGTGGGAACTGCGATTTCCCAAAAAGTCGGGCAAAAGGAGCCGGGGCCGGAGCGTCCCGGGGGGTCGGTGCGCGCCCACTCCGCCCGAGCGGGCAGCGCCCAGCCCCGCCGGGGCAGCGGGGAACGGGATAAAACGATCCAAAATAGTTTTCGTGAGGGGGGTCAGGAGAAACCCGCCCGCGGAGCTCCGGAGCGGCGGCGCCCAGCGCCGGCCGGGCGGGTAGCCCCCGCCGATCCGTGCCGTGCTGTGTCGTGCTGAGCCGTGCCGTGCCGTGCCGCCCCCCGCCCGCCGCCCCCTCTCACCTCCGCAGCCGGGTGGACGCCGGCCGCCGCGCCAACTCGCGGCTCGCCTCCGCTGCGGGGCAGGGGGCTCCAGCGTGGCCCCAGCCGCGGGGGTCCCGGGGAGGCTGGGCTGGGCTGGCCGTGCCGTGCCGTGCCAAGCCAAGCCAAGCCGAGCCGAGCNCCGGCCCCGGCTTTTAAAGAGACCGCGGGTCCGTGCCCCCGGTCCCCCGACACGGTCCGCCCGGCCTCGGCAGCGGGCACGGCCCCCGGGGCAAGGGGCAGCAACGCTCCGCCGGGCTTCTCCTCCCGGGAAAAAGGTTGGCGGTTATTCTTCTGCCTCCGCCGGCCGGCACAGCCAAGCGCTGATTTTGCCCCTCTGGTCCCAGGCAAGGGGAGGGGGGAGATACCGCTTCTTTTTACCTTCCAGGGTTTGCCAACACTACCCAAGCAAGCAGGGACCTGCCATCCGAGCAGGAGGGAACGCCTTCCGCAGACGATCACCTCCGTGATCGCCCCAAAACCCTTAAAGTTCACGAAGATTTTTTTCCCCTTTTAGCTCAGAGTTTGACCAAAAGCCACTGGGTATTTCAAGTCAACGTATACACTGCCTGTTTCATGTAAACCAGCCACAAAGTTTCCTTGTGACCTTACACAAATCTCTCAAACTTTTTATCCACTCATTTCCTCACTTGTAAAAGTAGAGACAATGCAACAGACACCACTGACTGCGCTGAGGTCAGCACTTCATTCAGAGTGTATATCCTAAATATTGTTATTTATCATTTTATCACCACTAGCACTTAGCACATTAAACAACATAATTTGGAGTACCTTCTGCGGGGAACACCTATGCGAAGGTTTTTAATGTGTTATCATGCTGAAAGTTCACCTCAAAGAAGACTAGCAGGCAGGAACATGACGCACACCTAGAGCACACAAAACCAAAAGTGAGAAATCAAACCTTCTGGCTCCTCTCTCCAGACCCTATGGTCTTGTAAAATTTGTGTACGATGCTCATACTGCAACACCAGACACTTAGAAATGCATTTGCCCTAGGGACAGACTGGAAAGCTATTTGCCTTTCCTTCCCCTTCTGATCAAGTATTCAAAGGTTTTTGTCTTTTTCTACATTTTGCATAGCAGACAGCCTACTCACAGCACTCGATAAATAATAAATAATAATTATTTTATACAGTACATATTGATCACTTTTCCCACTATCAAAATGCAGCTGTGTCTGAGGTGGATAACAGCCATACAGAAACACTAAATAATAGTTTCAAGTAGTATTAGGAGCCCCCTGGGAAGTTTCTCTGGAAAACAGAGTCCTTCGCATCCCCTAACAAATTCAGATACATGCACAGAGAGGATAATGGAGACCTATTTCAACAAGGTGACAATGGTCCAGCAAAGAGGCATCTTCCTGACTCAAAATCAGCATCCCAAGAGCAAGAATTTATCCCTTTAGATGTCTGTGCAGAGGCAGGTTATTGTTAAGCTTCCTGTTTTATATGGACAACATAACAGCAGTGAGAACTATCAATCCCTCCTCAGGGCATGGGATTAGATCCTGGTCTCAATTACTGTGAAGAAAATCAGGTATTACTTCGTTTACTTCAATAGTTAACTCCAGATTTAAAATGTGCAACTGGCAATAAAATCTGGCTTCTAGTACCTTTCTTCCCCTGCTGATAGTTCTGGCAATCTAGCATTTTGTAGCTTGCAGTTTATCAAAGTAATGATTTGATGAGGTAGTCATCTGAAACTGCACCACCTCTGGCCCTCCGCTTTCCAAGGTCTTCTAAGACCATGTACGTACTTGCATCATATTTTGATCTAGCTGCCTATCACCAGAGTATCTTCCATGTAAAATCAATGACAACAGCACAGTCTCCACTTCTAGTTCCGAGCTAAACCTCTTCAGTTTGGCAGACAGAAAACAGCACGTACTCCAAGAGAAAAAACAAACTAGCAATGGCAGCTTATAGCCAGCTAAATCACGAGCGAGCCCAAGAAGATTTGGGGAAAACAAGCTAGTTTTCATCCACACACTGTTCTTTAAACTCAAAAAAAAAGAAAAACCTAGGACCCTCATGTATGAAATGTTTGCAAATCAGAAAGGGGGATAGGAGACTTCATCTAACCAAGGAGCTTCTATTCAGAGTGCTATGTATGAACCAAGGAAGATAACAACTACTTTGAAAATCTTACTGAGCAAAACTCGGACACATAGACCTCTACTTCTGAAAAACTGTTACAGTTAGGCACCAAAATAGCAGACATCGTTTTATAAATAGGTAGAGCATAGTGAGAAAATATTAGAAGAGCAGGGGAGTTTCTTTAAGGTTGTGAGACACATCTTTGCTGGGGTGCGGAGCAAAACAGAGGCGAGAGGAAAGCAGTGCAGTACAAGGAGAGTTCTTTGTCCAGCAAACAATACTCAAATTGCTCAATAGGAGAGCGGATTTTTCTGATTAATTCCTCTAATTCTTTCTTTCACATCTCTCGCTCTAGCCCTGCAGTTTGCAAACAAGATGTATGGAGAGGAAGGAAAAAAAGTCGTTACCACAGTGAGGTTCACACCAGCCCCCTTTAATACGGCTCCCCTCCCCAGCATATGCCACTGGCATTGTGGTGACACTTTTAAAAATGTATTACATGCTCTAGATGAAGTATTTTGTCCCTGTCTATTAGATGATCAGGAGATATATCAGCCTTTTCTGGTGTCTTCATTAAGAAAACAGCCAGTTCCCTTTCCAAGGTGCCTTGTAAATTAGTAGTGGCACAGATTTATACACCTGGGCACCTGGCCACTCCCTCCCGACAGAGGCACTGCGCTCTCTGCTCCCACCACCGGAGAGAAGAGGCAAAGGCAAGAATACACAGGCATAGACATGTTATTCATCTTTTGCTTGCTCCCTTTAGAATAAATTTCCAAAACTTTACCAAGCGCATGTGCTTGTTTTAACTGAAAGACATAACACTGTCAACAAACCAGGGTAATTCAGTTGGTGCAATTTTCAATAAATTGCAAAGTGCGACCGTTTGTCTTCGAGGTACTTGCTCTGCTCTGAGATCTGGGCTTGCTAATTCAGGGCAGCGGCTGTAGTACCCAAAAGACATCGGTTTTGCTTACATCTTGCTCAAGGAGTGAGCTGGGTCACAGGAGCTACCTAACTCCCTGATGCAGTAGAAACTGTGTGCACCATCATTATTAGTTCCTGGCCCCGGTCCCCCATCCCCCCTCCCCTTTTCTGTTAAGCAGGGGTGATGAGAGAGGGATCAAAGCCTGGAAAAGGCTCTGGAGACAGAACAGACAGGAGTTAGAGGCATCATCCATCACGCCAGGATGTCCGAATGCAGTAACACAAGATCTAGAAGATTCTATCTAAACTAATGCTCTGAGCATGGCAGCAGGGGACGGGGAGAAAGGCTGCACTGCAATATTTTCCCATAGACTACAATCTCCTGGGCTTTTTCCTTAGGTTCTCTGAATGGCATTCACCAAATCTTTGAAATCAAGCATTTGTATGGTACTGTTTAATGGAAATGAGGCTCAAGGGGAATTTGCCATTGAAACAGTGGCAGAGAAGTCTGTGCAACAAGGCAAGAATGCAATTTATCTCTCTGGCTTTTTTTTTTTTTTTTTTTTTTTTTTTGCCATGTTAGCACTTTCAGTGTCTTTTTGCCTGGAAGTTAATACCCAAGGTGAATTCAGAAGCTGCAGTCCAAACTGTGATCAGATCATCTTGGTTGTGCCAAATGAAGCTGATCTTATCTCACTGGTGACCTTATCCTACTTAAGAGAGCAAAACTCATTACAATAATAAGAAATAACAGAGACGGGAAAAGAGCAGTCATGACAGCACCTGGTCAGAATTCCCTTTACCATCATTTCAGAGGATTAGTTCTAAGCCCTTCTCCTGTAAACGTCATTTTTCACTCCAGCAGGAGGTTCAGCCTTCAAAGTTATTCTGGCCACTTGTGGGACATATCTGTTTATTCTTGATTCAGAGACCTTCTCCTCCTCCCTGTGTGTTCCATTGCATTTATTTAATAGCTACAGAGAAATTCTACAGTGTGTACAGGAAGTGAACTTCTGAGCACCGCTTTCTTTAGCTGAGCGTACAAGGGACAGGAACTATACAGACACACATTTGAGTGTGTGGCTGTTTATGCATGGGAGAGCATGTGCCAAAAAACCTGATGTGTGTACCCAGGCGTGTAAGGATGAACCCATTCAGATGAGAGGGTTCCTTGAAGGAGGAGTACATAAGAGGGCTTAAGTAAGAATGGTGTGTGTGCAAATGCTGCAGGAGCACATTCAGGTCAAGGCGTGTAAGGAAAGGGAGTATGTTTTATTACATCAACTAATATATTTGGAGCAAAAATTATGCAAGCCCTTCTCCAAGTCTCATACAGTGTTTTCCACTATCTTTAAAAGCATCATTGTTGAGAGGGTGTCTTGTATATGTATTTATACTTAGGAATACATAAGCACAACAGCAACAGATGAGACAGATGTGTGTGCACACTTGAGTGTGCAGGGGAGAAAAAAAAAGAGCTGTACATTCTTTCAGCCAGCAATATAAAATTTGATGGTTGTCACTTTCGCTTTATGACCTTCACTACCAGGTACACATATCTACACCTCATTCTAAAACAGACATTTTAAGACAGAAAAACATCCATTACCGTCTCTCATTGTCAACAATCCCATTGTGATCCTGACTGAGTGCTGGCCCAAAAGGAAGAGAACCGCTTCTACAAGCAGCAAGTAGCATCCAGTGAAATAGTCAAAACCAAAGCCACAGTTCAGAGTTCACACACAGCCTTCCAAGTATTTCCACCAGTTTTGAACTCCATCCTTTCTTGCTTCTTGAGTCTTCTAACTCTGTGGGATCACTCCAGTTTCTGAGATGCCATCAGCCCCTTCTGCATTAAGACTCAGCAAATCCTTATTGCTTACTACCTCCTCTACTTGAACTCTGCCTCCTCTTCTTGTTTCTGAATCTCCAGATGGAGCCATGAAAATGAACCAATGACATCACAGTGTGCTTTCCTGGCAACAAATACCACATCATGCCTGCTTGTCCATCAGCAGGGTTGGGTAAGAATAGGAATTGATAAGTACTGAAAGAGGAAGTGCATGGAAAGACCTGCGATCAGAAAAGCTAGATTTAACGTGAGTGACAGATAAACCTCTTTTTAATCAAGTGCTCAGCCAATGCACCCACAGGAGCTACTCCTTGAAGAGCTCCAGCGACTCCTCAAGTAAGATTAAATATTATTTCCACTTTGCCCTTGATTCCTTCAGTGGCCCTGAAGTACAGACACCTTGATTGCTCAAGACCAGTGGCACAAAATAGACACATTTCCTGCTGTAACCACTAGATAACATTCCTAACAATGTAGGAAACATGGATAGTTTGTGGTTTTGTATCTAGTCTTGTGTTCGTTCTTCAGCAATCTCACATCAAACATTTACCTGTAGCTGGCCGCTTATCCACACAAGACAGTAACCCTCCCTCAGCCAACAAGAGCAGGTGGAATAAGGACATCACTGCAGAACAATGGCATCAGCGCAGGACAAGACAGTCTGTCCTCTTTCTCTCAAAAAGCAGCCCCCTCACACCCACTACAGCACCCATCTCATGACTAAGCTCAGATGTGCTCCACAGCATTGAAGTCTAAGTTTCCCAAGCAGAATTTCTTTTTGTAACTAACTGATCAGTTGGGAACCTCTCCAGATAAGGAAGATTTAGCTATCTTATTTTAAAACCTTATGCATTATTTTGGACAAATGAAATAAAATGAAACAATGTGTTATTTTCTCTACTCACATGCCAGACAAACACAGTGCCATCAAAGTTTGTTCTGTCCATGTAAGGAAGTACTTCTCATTCACAATCAGATGATGATAAACATCTTTGTTTTGCATGAGTCTATAACTTGAAGATTTTAGGTGAGATGAGGAACCCCAAAGAGAACTCCAATAAAACTGAGGTAAGGGGGAAAAAGTCCCTCCCGGCATAAGCAAAATCCTCCAGGGAGACAAAAAGACCAAAACATACCTTCTTTCCACTTAGTGAATGCTATTTTTGACAAAAGCCTTTTAGCCTGTGTTTAATGATAGGTGCGGTATATCTCCAGGGCAAACTTAAAGCACTGCTTTTGACCTTTAAAGCTCTATATGCTCCTTTTTCAAAGTTAATAGGCATTAGATATCCACGCTATTTAAGTACTTTCTGAAAATCCTACTGGGCACCTATCTTGGAAAATCCAACCCTAACTGAGTTTTGGAAACCCAACCCTAAGTGGCTTGGGTCTCATCACATGTTTTCTCAAAGGAGGTTAAGCCCATACTGATTCCCAACCACACAAGCATGACCATAATGAACTAGCAGCCAAGGTTCTGCCTACGCTGCTCGCAGAACTACGTCCTTCCACATGTCTCCCCTCCGGACCCAGAGAAAGGTGCTGACTGAGGCTGTGAGACTGGCAGCAGGCATGTTTTGTCCAGTAACAGATTCTGCACCCATCACTGTGTATCAAGGCTCGTTCTTGCATTTCCTGAGCTCAGCCTAGGCTTCAAGACAGGCAAGTTGGAAAGCTAGACAAATGCATATATTTGAAAAAGGGACAGCAAAAAAATGGAGAGCAGTTCCCCTTCTATAGCCTGGCCCCTGTGTCCCAGAGCAAATACAAAGCTTGCTTTAGGGCACCATATAAATTGGTATTATAAATTCAGATGGTGCACCAGGGAGTGCCTCATTCTGTGTGATTGGAGTCATTCTCAGGAGCAGTTCAGGCACTCAGCCTGCCACATGCGACTGCTGCCCCAAGGGCTGCCATTACAGATGCATTATTACAAAGCGCTGCAATAAAGCATGAACTAAAACAACTTCATTGAAATGAAGATTAATACAGAACATGTGTTCACCTCCGTATACTCAGAAGGAACAGTCCAGCAAACACAAGCACCACAGTGCTGGCACTGATGGGCTAGGGGAGCAGTGCAACTGGCCAACCACCGCTATTGCTGAAGGCAAGCAATACATTTCCATAGCATCTTTTAAGTGTCCACGGATGGATTTAATGCAGCAGCTGTGAAGCAGAGAGTGAGGCAAGCAAAACATGTGGAGTGCTGAAATATGCAGAAAAGTGAGCTGCATCTGAGGCAGAGAACAGAGAGATGCTTCAAACCTAGAGAAGCAATACCACTAGCTGCAGAATGATCCATGCCTTTAGTTATCACAGGCTTCAATGGATATTGATGGATATTTTCAGCACTTCAAAGTGTTGTATCCACATGAGAGTTACAGGGGAGAAAGATCAGCTAAGGTGATAGTTCATCCCTTCCCCTCACAATCAGAACAGGATTATTCCCCATGATCTATTTGTTGGTGCCATTGCTGCCTCGCTTAAACTCTCCCATGCAATACAACACTTACTACCTCCCCCTTCTGATGCCCTTTCAGAGCCTCATAAATTTCACCATTGGCATAAACTGAGGGCCATTACATCTATCTATTTCCCTGCTCAAATTAAACTCACGATACCCTGTTATGGTTTAATGGCCCAACTTTCACGCTTTCTTCTCCTGCTGTAGGTATTTCATTCTTCCTTTCCTTGAAATCGGTGTAAGGCTCCCATCAAAAACTGGCTATGACTACTGACTACAGGTCCCAGTGGATTCCTTCCTTCATTCTATCAACCAATTCAGCCCTGAACTTACAGTAGTAAGCATAAAGGCATCCAGGGTAGATGCAATTAATCACATCCAGAATAAATAAATGCCTCAGTCAGTCCTAGAAGGTACTGAGTACTCCTAGATCCCTTTGAAGTCTCTGAGACATGACCCTGTTTGAAGGCATTGAGGGTGAAAGGTGGCATATCAGGTCTTCCAACTAAGACAAAAAAAAAAAGTCACAGGGGAAGGGGACATGGCATTTCATAACAGAAAATGAAGGGCTGGAGTTGTAATATAGCAACCAAAGTAACAGATTCATGATTAATCTGCATGATGGTATTTGGCACTTTAAGGAAAAAGCAACAATCTTCCCTCAGGGCACACGTCACTGAACACAGACTTTGACCCTTGGGAATAAACTGCATGCAAAGGCTTTTATTTATCTTTTAGCAGTGCTTAAGACCTCATAGGTGGCCTGTCTTTGGCATAACACCCAGATAGGTACGTTGTAATGGATGACACAGGTAGGGGTTGTTTGGTTTTTGTTTGTTGTTGGTGGTTTGGTTCCCCCCCCCCAAAAAAAAAATGTCATGCATCTCTGTATATGGGCTGGAAGTGAGTGGGGGGAAAAAGACTAATTAAAAGTAGAGAACAGATGCCCCCGTGATGCTGGCATCTCTATTGCTTTCTGTTTCTGGAATGAAAAAATCATTTGTCATAAAAATAAATGAACTGACATCAAATATTTAAATAAATAAAATTTTTAGAAAAAAAGAAAAAAGATCGAAGGGGAGATAAAAATACACAGTAAACAAGCAAAAGCTCCAGTTAGCAGGTTTGCCTTTCCTCCCCAAGCTGACTGGCACTGCACCAATGCAACTCAGAGAGAACAAGGTCTACTGCATGCAAACGATTCCTAACAGAGCTGAAACTCTGCACTGAACATGGATGAGCAAAGGTTGGGCAGCTGCCTTTAGACAAGGCTGCCATGTCACTGCCCATTCAAAAGGCAATACTGTAAAGAAATGGGTATGAATTATATTATTTCACAGCAAGGTGCCATCCATTCCTCCTAGCACAGCAATTTTATATCCCAAAAATAGAGTAGCCTTCACAGCCCTCCCACAGCGCACCTCTCACACCACCGCAAATACAGCTCCACAACAGTCCATTGCCATCAATATTCCCCTGACTGAAGATGACTTAATAAAACATTCTTAGAAGCCAATCAACATGGCTTATAATTAAAAAGGAGCCAATGTTAAGCTCCTTTGAATTATTGCTTTCTCTCAGCTCTCCACACTTCTACTAAACCAGACACCACACTACATCTCAGGATGGATCTATGCTTAATGTCCAGCTCTCAATGGAGAGCTCTGCAGATCTCTGAAGTGGCAGGTTATCTTCCACAATTTTAAAACACAACTTCACAGACTTAGATTTAGACCACGTATAGAACCCAACAAAGCTCCATATGTCTAAATGCCTGCGTAGACCTGACTCCCATCATGCAGACAGATATGTGAATCCTTATGCAGGCTTAATATAGAATGATGATTAAATTTATGTAACAAGCAGATTTCTATCAGGCAAAATGCCGTTTGGATGCCTATACTTATCATTGGAGGCAGTGCCTCTCAGCATTGGCCTTTTGTAAACAGAAGTCAGAATCTTATCGGAACTGATCCTGCAACTGAAGAGCAGAAATAGAGTCAGAAGACCCACCAGGTCTGCAGTTGATACGTTTCATATTACCATCTTAAGATGGTAAGAAGGAGATGGCTTCTAACAGGTTCTTATTAACAAAGTTCTGCCTAGCCTGTCACAGTTTCAGCAAGAGGCCCAAGGGGTTAAGTCAAGGGGACTATTACAACCCAGACACAGCTAGGTGAGTGTCAGTCACAGATGAACTGCAGTGTCTTGAACAGACTGTGCTCAACTCTATGCAAGGCATCACAGTGATCATATAAAGCGTGCTTATGATGACCCTATGCACAGGCAAATTCATAACAACAGAAGACCCCATCCTTCCCCTATCCAGCTACAAACCACAGCTGACTTAAAATACTGACCTGCAGATAGAAGACATTTATTATCTTGTACCTTTTTGCCAGGCACAATCCTAGGACTATAGCTCAACCTACTTGTGACACTACTGATCACCACTGCAGAAACCACCATGTCATCTCTAAGTTCATCACAGTAGCTGCAAGGATGATGCAGAAAGTGCTGCATCGCAGGTGAATTATTAAAGGTTTTGTCTGAAACAGAGTTTTACTGGGCTTATCAGTATAACTTCAGAAATCTTGTTAAACAAACAAGTGTTATAATTCCCTGTGTAGATGCTTGCTGCAGAATAGGAGCTGCTTTTTTTTTTGTTTTCCTTAGCTTAAGCTCCTTCCAAAGTGATGCAAGCTGACCTGTGAAAAGTTATCTTATAAACAAACAATGAAGTTATACCAGCATATCCATTTAACTTCACACTTATACACACCAGTATCACTTCTCCAGGCAGACAACGTATTAGATAAGGGACTTTCATAGCATTATCAACAGCAAAAGGGAAAGAAGCTACATCAGATACCAGCACTGACAGAGAATTGGGGTCATCTCCTGGGTCTTGTCTCCTACCTCTGGAAGGAAACCATGGTTTGGTGTCATGCTGAAATGACTGAGAGCTGGAACTTGACAGTCCAGACACCTGCAACCATGTCTATAAGCCAGCCTCCTTTCCTGAGCCTCATCTTATCCAACTGTAAAATCACCTCTCCAACCCCTTCCCGTGTATTTTACAAAGGTTAACTATTTAATACTAAAAATAGCTTCTACAAACAAAAATTAATGGAACACTATACATGAAAAATCTTTCGAGGAGACATATGAGTTACCAGCCTGACTGTCAATTTTTTTAGTTTTCTGTTTCCAAGTAAGTTACTTATAGATACATGAACCAATTTTACATGTTGTGGGCTCTTTGGCAGTTTTGGAGCCAGAAGTGTGGCTACACTCCATCTGTAAAGACCACCAATATTAACAAAAGTTTCCCTACTGTAAAACATTCAAAGTTACTCCTCCTCTCTCCCTCTATCTCAGGAAAAAAAAAAAAAAAAAAAAANCATCTTTAATGATGAAGCCGAGAGAAGCGCCTGCCATACAAAGAAGCTAATCAGTCAATCAAGAGCCAGCTCACCAGACAGAAGCCGTCAGTGCCTAACTGCTCTGTCTCCACCTGTCCAGGGAACAACAAAACAGCATGGGACATGCCTGACAATTGAGTGCAAAATAGCACACGTATTTATATATTTCTAAGCATTAAGGGTGCAAGTTGTTGCTGCAAATTAACATTTTCAAGAATAAGAATAACAAACCTAGCACCACACATGCTGATGTGCATTTGAAATAAGACTAGTGACTCTCTTATCCTTTCGAAAACAGCAGCCATCCTCAGCATACAGAAGGGCAGTAGGTGAGAATTGCTATGATTAGGCTAGATGGAAAATCCTTTACCAACCTAGATCAGTTAAGTGAATGGTAGTTTAGAGAAGGAAACATATCTCTTAAAACCAAAATGGGAATAGCTATAGGAGCTGTATGGCTTTGTATTAGTGAAAGCACAAAGGTCATGGTCCATATGTCCCAGGTCTGATAGTGGCTGACTGAACAGGCTGAAGAAAACCACATCATCCTTATCTGCCTCAGTTTCCCCAGATGGAAAAGGATAATGAAATCCACCTCGATTATAAAGGGATGATTGGTTTTGCAGCTGGCTTCATTAATATTCATAAAGTGCTTGGAGACCCTTGTATGAAAAGTGCTGCCCAAATACTGACTGTTAAACTTTCCATTTTCATAGAATCATAGTGTAGTCCACCAAGTGGTCCATCCATCAAATCCATGTCTCTCCAGTTTAGAGACAAGGATGTTGTGTGGGATGGTGTCAAATGCTTTGCACAAGTCCAGGTAAATAACATCAGTCGCTCTTCACTTATCCACCAAGGCTGTATCCCCGTCGTGGAAGGCCACCAAATTTGTCAGACACCGTTTGCCTTTAGTGAAGTCATGTTGGCTGTTGCCAATCACCTCCTTATTTTTTTAAGGGCCTTAGTATAGTTTCCAGGAGGATCTGCCCCATGATCTTGCCGGGCACGAAGGTGAAACTGACCGGCCTGTAGTTCCCCAGGTCTTCCTTTTTTCCACCTTTTTAAAAATGAGGGTTATGTCACACACCCCTTTTTTTTTTTTTTTTTTTTTTGCAAAGTGCTAATGTAAAGAACTTCGAAATTTTTTGCAATTCTCTTCAAACAGGTGGGTGTTTGGCAAGCATTTGGCATACAAAGAGTTTTAAAAAGCACGTAGTGGCTTAAAGCAACACGCACGTTATTCCGCGGTGGCGCGTCAGGCTGCAGGAAGCGCAGCGCGGCGCCCGGCCGGCAGCTCTCCGTGGTGCTGAACGCGAACGGGCTGCCGGCGGCGCCCCTCGCCGCCCTGCGGGGCGCTGCTCGGTGCCGTCCTCCGCGGCTCCACCCTAACGAGCAGGCTCCCACCAGTACCCTTTCTGTAACTGGGATTTACTCCGCGTTGCATGCTCTCTGGGCTGAATAACTCTGCACTGCGTCGTTGGATTATTTCAACAGGCAAACCTGACCTACGGGTCTAGGTTCTGTTGCTTGATAGCATATCCCAGCCTACCCTCACTCACTGGCCTGATCACTCCCTGACGAGAGAGGTGGCTCAGGTCATAACTGATCTGTGATCTCACCAGACTTCACAGTACAGGCATCTTTCCGTCCATTTAAGTCACAGAGAGTTCTGTGCCTGCATGGGTCTAAATCTTCCTGGGTATGGAAGTCTGCTGTGGAGCACTTTGAACACAACTTTATGCACCCTGAAGTGTGGCCTTATTTACAGCCTTACTCATTGTCCATTCCTATAGCAGGGAAAAGCAAGAGGAATAACTGTACTCTGGACTGCAAAATATATATAAAAATATTACTAGGGGTGGAGGGGGGACAAAGAGGGATCTCTGTGTCCCCAGGTTATATACCTTTTCTTTTTATTTTGATTCACCACCTATCTAGTTATTCCCATGATCACAGGGGCTTGGGCCAACAGCAGGCCTCAGAGAAGCTGTGCAGCTCTTCTGCAGGATATAGTCTGAAAAATAAGGGGAAGTGTATCTCCTCTCTTTCATCAAAAAGCAACACTCAGGTGAAAGGAAGCGCAGGCTTTCCATGTGCAGTCCACAGGTAGGGCACGTAACAGGAAAACCTGCCTGAGCAGAGAATCCTACTGCCAGGCAGGAGGAAGAGGGGACAGGCCAACTGCCTAACATACAATACCCCATACAAGAACAAACTTGATATTTTGTTCATGAAATATATAGCAACTGGCCCCTTGTTCTGCCCGATCTCTGCACTCACTATGAGCAAGGACAGCAATGAGGGAAAATGCCCTGTTTTCCCCTGAGCCTTTTGAGGCTCATTAAATTACCAATTGTTTACTAACCTGGATATTTATGCCCTTTCCTTGTGGAAAAGGACAGCAACTAAAACTGTAATCCCTAGTGCAAGGAACAAACTAAATCTCCCCAGTCTTGTACTTCTCTCAGGGACCACTTCTAGGCATGAAAAGGCAGCTGGGAAAGTACTTCCCAGCCTCACAGAGGTGATATTAGACTGGATTAGACATGTTCGTAAGGCTCAGATATTACAAGAATGCAGGTCACCGAAAAAGCTTATCAAGAAAATTAAATATAGGGTTCTCAGTGCCTAGCTCTAATCTTAGGAACTCTCAGGATGGGGAAGAGAGATAAATAAAATCATACTTGCTCTGAGGGTTAACTCAGTGTCATGGCTAAAATCCAAATTGAGTAATTACATTCTGTCTCCTGAGCCTGCCCTTGAAGTTTCTGCTAAGCATGTGACTTCCCTTCACTTCCTGTTGCCAAGTTTTGTTACGTGTTCCTAAGGATCAGCTCTACCCACCACTATGACCCGACCCGCACTGCAGGAAGAGGAAGGGTTTGTCCATCCCCCACTATGAAATCTTTTGATGAAATGTCTTGTTGCATTTTCATAGCTGACGTAGCTCACATGAGTTCCAAAGGCATTTCGTTAGGGCTGTGTCACTATTAGCAGCAATAGCATATTTGCTCCATAGCACATTTTATAAATACCTTCTCCTGGTGACAGCAGTACCATGTGTGTGCCAAACCTCTAATATCCACAGCACACCTCCCTTATTTAACAGAGATGCTGAATAGGCTGAGAACATGCTGGCTGTTTGTTTTCAGCATGGGGTTTAAAGGTAAGGTTTAGCATCACAGTCATTCCCTGAACTACAGCAAGGGCCTGTAGAAACCCAAGACAAAAATCTCCTCGTGATACTAACAGAGCCATGAATTGTCCCTCACAGACACTTTTATACATCTCTTTATTATATATTTACTTAGGCTTCCTTCTTTACAGCACATTTTCTCCTAACAGGAAACATGTTTTATACCCCTCCAATGTTACTCCAGAGAAACCAGGATGAAGATGAAGTGAAGACAGCATCTACTTCTCACAGGCTACTTGACTTTCCTGGAATGCATCCTAACCTTAGAAATGCTGGGAAGGCAATTGCTGGTTAGGGTCGGCTCAGACCAGAAATGGAGGAACAGAGAATCCTTAACCCACAAGATTTTAAAATACCACTGGGACAGGAAAAAACAAACAAACAAACCACCAAACTCACTTCCCTCAACTAGATCCCAAATCTTAAGGATATACAGGTATCTTATTCAAACCAAAACAGACTACAGTTAGCCACTTGAATATTCAAATATCTGGGCCCCAAAGTCTCTATTCCCTTTTTCACTTCACATCCTCGACCCTGATAGCCAAGATACAATATCATCTTATGAAATCCTGAAACTCACAAATAGAAGGCTTCAAAAAGATCTAAAAATGCACACATCCAAACAGACTACCTACATTTCCTGGAAGCTGAAAAGCAAGAGAACTTCATTCTGAAGTTAAATCAATTATCAAGGTGCTTTTTTTAATAAAAAAAATCCAATATTAAGCAGCAGTAGGAAAGGTAGCTTTTCACTACCAGAAAAATAATAAAAATAATGAAGTGTAGTTCTTATTAATGTTTTCCATCTACACAGTCTGTAACCTCCATTAACAGAAGAGAGGTCTGTCTTGTAACATGACATTCCAAAATGCTGAAACTCCATTTAGCTTTAATAAAAGTTGTGGGCAACAAAACAAAAATTGGTCCAGGTCTGTCTGATAGTATTTTGCCATACAGGGGGCAAGTAATTCCCTTTATCCGTACCAGAAAAGAAGCCAACTGCCATATGAAACCTGGCATTCCAAATGACTTCAAGCTTGAGCTCATGCACTAGCTACACAGAAGGCTGGTCACCTGCTCTTGAAGGAGAAAGATGAACAAGGTACTTGAAATCCACCCTCTGAACACAGGCAGAGCAACAGCTGCAAAAGACCGATCAACATGCTTGAATTGCTTACTTGCAGGAACAGCTATGAAGGAAGAAGGGGCAGCTAGTCCTCTGTGGCTCTTGGAAGTCTTCAGCTGAAACCAGTCAAGGGAGACACTATCTGGACTGTCAAGTCTCTATGGCGCTCGCTTAGTGACTGGAAAAATGGATACTGCTGGTGACTAACCACAATGATTCCAGAAATAAATAGGTAGCTGACTCCAACACCTCAGCAGGAAGCCCTACTTCTCTGAATTGCACCTACTTTTTAATAACTTCATCCCCAGGTCAAGGTGCCTGTTCGTACAATCCAGACCCACTGCTGTCTCCTGTCAAAACGAAAGCCATCTCCCCAGGAAATGCTGAAGTCCCACACAGCTGAAGTCCTTTGGCAGTGAGAGTAGAAATACTCAGATGTTCTAGGACAATAAAGCACAATGACAACACAGACTGACATGGAACACTCTCTCTCCAAGAGAGCATTTTGCTGCTTTACACCTTTTTTTTTTCCTATTTGCAATACAATCCACATTCCACAATCTCAGTAAATGACCATTATCCATGCTTGACTCAGACCAGCTACAGAAATGAAAAGGCAGGAGCTACATAAAGAGTGACATAAGCGAATGAGCCATCTGATGACTGCTTACTAAAAGAGAACAAGGAACCTCGTGATCCCCCCACCCCCCAGTTTTGACACTGTACTATACAGAAGGATAGGATAATAAAGTCATAGCACCGCACACTCAGAGTATTGATGTAAAATCCTGCAAGACATCATACACTCTGTTCATACAGGATAGCTTCCTAACCAGCTAAAATGGGCTTCATCCTTGCTTTGTTCCCTGTGTTGCCTCATGTCCCCTGTTGGACTTTGCCTCACTGAACTCCCATTGTTCACAGCAGAACATGAAGGTTGATGAATTTATCCTCACATTACTCTCTGGAAGGCAGAAAAGTGTCAACTTCTCATCTGCAAAAGGGTGATAATTAAATGCTGAGAGAATAAATGACTTGCACAAGGTCACTTGGGAAGTATGTGGCAGAGCTGAAAATTAAATGCAGATCTCCAGAGCTGCAGGTCAAGGCCCAGAACACAAAATCTTTCTGCCCTGCTAGCACAACAAAGATCAGACTCCCTGCGTATCATAAAGCACTCTGTAGGAATGTGTGTATTGCAGGAGATGAACTGAACTTCTTGTGTGCAGTTTATCTGTAGGAAGAATTGGATAAATTTCAGAGAATCAGGCAAATATCAGAGATCAAGGAAACAGGAAAGCAACATGGAATCTACCTGAAAATATATGAAACGCTTTTTCAACATCTTGTATAAGACAAAGATGCCCTTGTAGACTTCTTCTATTGGACACACTACTAGTCCAGGGGAAGATCTGACATCAACACCATGTTTAATGTGCAGAAGTTACAAAACACAGCCATGGAGATATTTTTCCAATTTAACATGAGGCTTGTTAACAGATTAAAGATCTTAGTAGTGCTACAGATTATGTCAGGGTTACAGTTTAACTATGTATCCGCACCTTCTTGTCTTCTCGCTTGCTATGCAAACTCCTGCTAAGCACCCTCTTTTAACCTCCCTTCTCTTCTTTCATTTGCAGATGCTTCCCGCTGATCCATATGATCAGATTTATCCCCTTCCATGCATGTAACGTTTCCTTCCTATCTCTCCCAGGAAGCTTTCTACCCTAAGGCTTTCAAAAGGAAACAATCATCTTAGTTGGTAGTTACATGGGTCCTCCTTCTTGTGTTTTTTGAAGCTAGAAGTGACACAGCACGTATTCCCCACTGTCTCCACAGAACTGGAGGGGAAATGGACTATAAAGTCACCTTAGGAAAGTCTCCTTAGGAAAGCAATAGGCTGTCAGGAAGATGGCCAGGGAGCAGCACAGGGCTGAGCTGCTATGAAAGCGGCACTGAGCAAGCAGGAGGTGCTTTTGAAGGCACCAAGAGAGAAGCAAGTAAAAGAAATGGTGGAGAGCTGGGAGAGAAAGGAAGAAACTCATTCAGGTGGACACCTGCACCACATGGGTCCCAGCCCCATCTTTGATTTCAGAACAACCAGGCAAAGCACAACAGTATTCTGCAATTCCTTGATTGTTTGAGCTGCTTTTTGAGAGGTATCAGCACCACGATGGATTTTAGTGGCCCTTCCCATCATTAATCCCAGGTGTCTACCTCATCTCAGCGTTGAATCTTCCTCATGTCTAATGCATGTAGCTGCACTGCTTTGCTGCTGCCTGAACTCTGCTGTGAAGTCCCAGAGTGGCCCTTGTTCTTAATGTGTGCACAGAAGAAAGCAGATGGGTAAAGCTTAACTCTGACAATAACAATAATAGTTGGGCTAATAATAATAAATCAAATGCCATCACCATAGTTCCAGCAATTTCTACCAATTTCACAAAATTTGTGTTTGAATTCAAAAAAAACTCAATTCACAAAGTTGTGGCATTAATTCCCAGCTTCACCTGGACAGCTCAGCTTTTCATATTACATCCCCATTTCTACATAATTTCATAGTGTTTCAACAGACAAAATATATGGAAAAAATTCTAACTATAATATTTTTGTTCCAGTCACACTCCACCATCAAAATAAGTGGGTATTTGTTTTGGTATTTTTA
This sequence comes from Anarhynchus alexandrinus, assembly GCA_008711295.1. Lineage (NCBI taxonomy): Eukaryota > Metazoa > Chordata > Aves > Charadriiformes > Charadriidae > Anarhynchus > Anarhynchus alexandrinus. The sequence continues at coordinate 1,314,756 of VUYV01000001.1, forward strand.
AAGCAATATAAGCATTCATGGTCAGGAGAAGTATCTGGAGTAAAGATCAAATCAAATGGCTATAAATTATAGCCCAAAGGGGATTTTAACAACCATAGTTCAATTTTCCTAGTAAATTAAAGTATTGAGGAAAATTTTCACCCTGAAACAATGTATTTATTGCTCTGAAATAACTGAAAAAACAAATTTTTATGTTCCTGGAATTGTATTTTATTTTTTTTTTAAACTGTTGCTTAATGCTTTTAACCCGGTCACTAGAGTGTGTCATCAAATTACAGCTTTGGAAATACAATCAAGTTTGGATCATCCTAAAGACTTAATTCATCCTAAAAAGCATCCCCAGATGAGATATCCAAATTCACCCTCTATTCTCGTCTGAACATTGCAGAGTATCCATAGACAAAACTCTGCTTTACTGCCAGTGAAAAGTACATGCTGCTGCCCTGTCTTGCTCCTGCATTCAAGTAGAGATTTTGGTTAAAAAGAACAGAAACAAAGCCAATATCCCTAAAGTTCTTCTTGCCCTGTTCTTGGAGGATGTATATGCTGGTACATGAGGATAATCTCAGACATTTTTATTAATATCTCAGCAGTGCAGCACTGTATCCCTGTCAGTTCTATGTAACCACTGCACACTGACTCCAACTGATTACATCTGTTTACGATGCCTATACACAGATAACTTTGGAGATCTTACAGACAAGAACTGCCAATGGCCCAAAGGTGATCAGTGGGTTTTGCTACTAGAGTCAAAGCTACATACCCCCTTCACAGCAACATCACTGCTAACGAGAAAGGGAAGAAAGGGTCACCAGGCTGGTATCATTAGGGAACACACCCTTCCCCCCACCCCCACCCCAAATATTTCCTTTTTGTCTTTCTTCCTTCTCCTCCAAATCCACTGCTCTTTGCCCTAAGAGGCAAATTTCTATAGGACTCCATGTAACAGCTATTCAAAACAAATAGAAAAAGCTAAATCCAGTAAGACTAGATCAGCAGCTAGGTCAGAACTAATAACATCCATGGAAGAAGACACCTAAAATACTTTAAGTATTGGCAGGGGAACTATGGAAGTAAGGACTGCGGGTAAGCACTCAGTTGCAGCAGATCTCTGTGCACAAGCAACAAATAACAGTTCTGGTTGCCCCACTGCAGACACTACCCCAGTGGATCTTACAGCCATGACTTGACAGTAATAATGAAATGGGACATCCCTCCCTGCAGGCTGCTACTCTAACTCTCCTCTGAACAACAGTATGCATACCATAATGGGACAGCCTAAACATTAACAAGAGAGGAGCCATGGGAGCAAGGCTGAACACAGGCATACACTGCCTGAGAGACCACCAGATACGACGCAATGCAGCATCCTGCTCAGTGCAGAAAGAAGTGTTCCCAAGCATGTGAAACAGACCCAAAATGCCCCTGCGCAGAAGATGCACCCTACATGGATGGACCAATTTTGCAACCATGAAAACACCTGCACTGTGTTAAACGAGGGAGATGCTGCAGATAGGGAAACAAAGTCTACATTTCCATGGAACGTTAGTTTGAGGGGTCCCGCAGGGCAGCATCCATCATTTTCAACCTGCCAACCCCAAACATGCAAGGCATTTTGTCACAAAGACCCAAAATTAGGCACATAAAAGTGATTAACTTTCAAATCCTGGGGGTTTCTCCCTCTGGTGTAAATAGCTCTTCCTGTTTCTGCAGCTTCATTTTTCTTTGCATTCGAGGGAAACAGACTTTGATGACTCCAGTGAAAGAATACCAAACTTTGGATGGGAGTCAGAGCTTTGAAACCAAAGCGAGCAATGCCACTGCAAAATTAGGTACAAGCACAAGCAGAGTCACAGCTCCCTTTTCTTTTGTAATCTTGCCTTCAGCATGCTCACCCTTCCCAGAGACAAGGGAAGGCACACAATGATGGCTTCACCATGGTCTTTGCTGGGATTGGCAGCTTCATGCTACACGAATACCACCTCCCTCTCTCTCTGATCTCCCACTTTCCACCCTCTGGTTAAACATTGTCCCCGCTCTCCCCATCACACTCTTTCTCTCTCAGATGCACTTCACCATCTCAGCCTTTTTCCCACCTTTCCCACCTTCTGCCCCCCATGCAAGCCCATTCCCAGTCCTTCTCAGCTGCTCCCACCTACACAGCTCTTTGCTCTCCCACTCTTCAGCCTTAACCCCTCTCTTTCTAACTTTTAGCCCTAACTCTACTTTTAGCCCTAACTCTACTTTTAGCCCTAACTCTACTTTTAGCCCTAACTCTACTTTTAGCCCTAACTCTACTTTTAGCCCTAACTCTACTTTTAGCCCTAACTCTACTTTTAGCCCTAACTCTACTTTTAGCCCTAACTCTACTTTTAGCCCTAACTCTACTTTTAGCCCTAACTCTACTTTTAGCCCTAACTCTACTTTTAGCCCTAACTCTACTTTTAGCCCTAACTCTACTTTTAGCCCTAACTCTACTTTTAGCCCTAACTCTACTTTTAGCCCTAACTCTACTTTTAGCCCTAACTCTACTTTTAGCCCTAACTCTACTTTTAGCCCTAACTCTACTTTTAGCCCTAACTCTACTTTTAGCCCTAACTCTACTTTTAGCCCTAACTCTACTTTTAGCCCTAACTCTACTTTTAGCCCTAACTCTACTTTTAGCCCTAACTCTACTTTTAGCCCTAACTCTACTTTTAGCCCTAACTCTACTTTTAGCCCTAACTCTACTTTTAGCCCTAACTCTACTTTTAGCCCTAACTCTACTTTTAGCCCTAACTCTACTTTTAGCCCTAACTCTACTTTTAGCCCTAACTCTACTTTTAGCCCTAACTCTACTTTTAGCCCTAACTCTACTTTTAGCCCTAACTCTACTTTTAGCCCTAACACCTTTCTCTGCTCTCCTCATGCCCACAGCCTTCCTCTTCCCTTCAGCTGTACTCCATTCCCCAATGCTCTTGCTCTCTCAGCCCCTGTTCCCTGCCCCACACCTCGCTTTCTCTCCTCAGTTTCCATGCAGGTGCTTGTCAGGCTCTCCCCACTTCACTCTGGGGTTGTCCCTCCCACTAGGCCCAGTTTGCTGCCTTTTGTTTATACACAGTCAGGTCTTCTCTCCCTAGCTTTGCTTCTAGATCTGCCACGTTTAGAGAGTCACCGTGACCTACTTAGGTTCCCTGACCTAGTTATAGCAGAAATACCAACTCTAAACACTTGAGAAAAAAGGGCAGCAGGAGGAGGGAAATATTATCATTATTGTTTGAAATGAAAACAAACTCACCAGCACAGGGCTGCTGAGTTATTCCAGCTCTGGCCATTCCTCAGGGAAGCACGATCAGCAGTTCACTTGATATTGCAATACCAGTGTGGCCATGGATCATCCAGGTCTAGATATTATCTGGAAAGATGGTCTGTAGTCTCTTGTCAACATCCCATTTTCTTTTATTTTCCTTATTCCAGCCTCTTTCTGTCTGGCCTTGCTCACCCAGAGCTTGTCTCCAGCTCTACCCAAGTATTTCATAGCAAATCTGCCTACTACTCTCACCAGTCCTCCTTGCCTGCAAATCCAGGCTTCAGCCATAGCTCCTGTTTGCTCAAGAACTGCATTTTCTGCAGCTGAGCTTCATTTAGAAATCAAGTAATGCTCTGCATCTGCTTGGTTGACCTCCTCAGCCCTTTTATCCTACTTCAACTATTATCACAGCTGTCTTCTCTTTTCCCTTCCCTTCCAACCTGTGTCATTCATACACCTTGCTTCTCTACCTGGCTTGGTGTTGCAGTGCTGCCTCCTCTTTTCTTTATCAGCTCTGGAGGTGGTGTTAGCAGTGCCAACACTGACGCTGAGCTAGTAAACCTGACTGGAAGCAGCAGACGTTCTCCAGAACTAGTCAGGAGTCTCTGGCTTAGCAATGCCCATTCACTTGAGTGCTGTATACTGTGCTCATGGCTTAATGGCCAGCAACCACTGCTCTGTGACAGCTGGGTCTGTGATTTGCTCCCAGCTCAGCTTTTATTTTAGTCACTGTTAATGGATTTCCCTCTAGTGTTTGTATTTTAGGAGTCATATTGGCCCTGTAGTCCTGTGGATGAGTTCATGAAATCAAATCACACCTCCTTACAGCTGATGTTTTGTGGTGCTGCCCCTCCCTGTTTAGGGATAGCACCCTGATTGACACTGCCCTGCACCCTGAGCTCTGGAGGTACTCCCACCACAACTACTTCAAATCCCACCAAATATTTCAGCAGAGACTCCCCCTCCATTGTCAAAGCCCCATCAGAAACGTGTAGCTGACTGCACTGTAGCCCTCCTGCAATTCCACCAGATGCATTTGTACAGACATTAGAGTGTAGCTCGAACTGCATCTGTGTGAAACAGTCAGTTTTCAGTGTCAGCCACAGGTGGTCACTAGTCATTCTGCATCCATTTACTGTGATTTTGTACCTGTTAGCCAGCTTCAGCATAAAACACACTTTTTGTCTATTGATTTCCTGGGTCACGCACTAATCTACTGTGCAAATGGCTTTGGAAATTTACTGTGGAGCCCCCAAATCCCTATGTTGTCATCAACCACTGCCTGCTAAATGTGCACTTGTGGATATATAAAGCTGCAGCTTAGGCTTCTGCATTTCCTTTGTAACTGATTTCTCAGATCTGCCCCCCTACCTGCTGGTTTTCTGCTCCTCACTGTGCTGTATCTACATTTGGGCATGGTCCTACATAGGCACTGCTAATACACAGGAAGTTCAGCCACCCTCGGTTGTGACTAACAGCATCACTTGCCTCTCTGCTGTGTCTCCCCATACATTTAAGTATGCCTCCCAGCCTACATTGCCACCAGCCAGCCCAGCCACAGGCCTCCACACCACTCTGATAGTGCCTCTCTCCCCTGACTTGCATCACATCACATTTAGTCAGATCAATACTGAATTCTTCTAGCATGCAGGACTAACTTGTAGGGTCTGTGATTTCACCAAGTCCTGAATCCCGAATACACTGAGAAAGTGACTCACACCTATAGCTATGGGCAGGAACACCTTGCGTTAGCGTCACCCCCTATCTCCTTTTATAGACTACCAAGAAGGGGTAAGAGGACTGAAAAAGGACACAGTTGTGCCAGCACCAGCTACGTGCAGAGGATCCCTGCCAGCTTCTCAAGACAATATAAAACCAATGAATTAAGACAATTCCAGACATGCTGATTACATTTGCCATTGCAATTTCTGATGGGATTTTCGGATGTCTCTGAGCATTCTCTACCTGGCGTGTGTCAGCCACACTTCACTGCTGCCTTTATGTTATTAGTATTGACAGCCACTCAGTTTAAATGGAGGTTAGGATTGAAATCCTGTCTGTTTGCTTATCTCTGCCTTTTTATCTTGTTTGTTTCCGTTCATTATGGAAAAATCCTCCTTTTCATAAAGCCCTTTGAATACCTCAGCAAGCATGCAAACACAATGCTAAATGGATTAACTGGGAGGTACTGGGGTCTGAAGCCTGACTGAATAGATGCTCCTGGATCAATCAGCTCTGCGTACCAACACTAATGGTCTGAGTTCCTCCTGATCTTTCTGGGGGTCTTTTCTGAGCACAGGTCCAGTGGCATGCTGGGTAAAACTCTTTCCTTTCAGGAAAGGCAGAAAGGGAGAATATCTGGCTTGTAAAAAGGAGCCAGTTGCTCAGTAATATTATGAACCACTGCTGGATTTTAACACATGGCAATGGCAAAGGAGTGGGTGTGTCACGACTGCAGATTATTATGCCAAATTTTATCATTTTACTCTTACCTTGTCCTCTCCCCCATTTTATGGTTAATAGCCACATGTCGGGAACTGTCATCTTGTTCTTTTGAAAGGTGTTTTGGGTAGGGACTACATTTCTCTTATGTGCATAGAGAGAGCTTAGCAGAGTGGCACTCAGGTCCCAAAATGAGACCTCTGAGATGTTACTGCAATATCAATAATAGCAATAATGCTCTTCCATCTTTAGGTCCTTACAGCACGTTTTCCAGACATGAATTTAGCCTCCAAACATCCCCTGTTGGTTGTTGTTATTGTCATATTATCTGTCTATATTATACCAGTTATTTTAGTATCTAGTTCATTGTAAAGCTGAGACACCTGAGGCAAAGACTAAAGCATCCCTACACCACAGCACCTTGCACAACCAGAAAAAAAATCCATGTCCACACTGGCACTGAGCACAGGTTCATAAGTCCAGCTGGCTGGGAGGGCTTATGAGCTGGGCTGCAGTGCCCTGCTGTCAAACTGGAGCCACGCTCTCCACAGAGCTCTTCTCTGCCCCAGACCAAGCAGCACAGGCCAGCTGTGCTTTTGGTGGCTCTGTGCCCAACACCCCAGACATCAGAGAACTGCCCTCAGAGACTCACACACACTAGCAGCGAACAGCAGAGGTAGGGGAGGCATTACGACTCCAGGACCAAAGACGGGCAGTGGGATGGCCTCTGCTACTTGAAACCTTCTCTTTAGACCAAGAGCAGTGTGGGAAAGACCATCTAATTTTCTTCATGGCAACAGAAACCCTTCAGAATGAGCAGCAAGGTCTACTCAGCCCTTGACCTCTGCTAATATGGACAAGGAATTTACCACAGCACACTACAGTTTGTGAGGGCTTTGATACACTGGAAACAGGCTGAAGCACCGCTCAATCAGGTGACTCCATTCATTCTGATGGAGTCTACAATAACAACTGGGCCAAGGCTTGCTTTGGCACATGCCACCCATATTTCTTGTGGGGACATGGTAAGGATGGAAACCCTCACCAGAGCCACTAGGTTAAACATACAGTCTCACTCTGTGCTAAGGTGGGTGGCAGACCAGAAATTCAGCTTTTCAGGGAAAGGGGAGTGTCTCTGGTTTGCTCAGCACCATGATGGTAAGTAAGATGCACAGCTGCCTGCTGTGACTGGTGGTATATTCCACACTTCAGGTGCCCACATATGATGGTATCAGCCCTAGCAGAAAACAATTTTGCCTCAAACTACACAAAAAGAAAGTGGTTAATGACAGAGAATAAAACAGCTCATCACAAGAAGTATACTTGTACTTACGCTACTTAACAGTTATACAATGGTTCAAAGATCAAGTACACGGCCAGCATAGGTACTGCTATGTAAACAAACCTGCTCTCCAAACAAAAGGCTTCATCCAAACCAAACCCACATTAATGTTTATGCTCTCTAGGTCTTTGATTAATACCAAACCCTAATTATGCACCAACCTGTCTAGCATGCACATGAGTCTCTCTCACTTTTTAAAGCCACTAAACAACTTCCTGTAAGCCAGAATGTGGCACAAGCCACCCACTCTAGGAACCCAGACTGCTAGGAATGACAGTCCACTGCATGTTGTTTTCTAAAGCACATGTGAAGCAGGCAAAGTGTAAATTTAGTGCTTAGAGTCATATAGCTCATAAATGTTATCTGCAGGCTCACCCAGCAACACTGAACTTGCTTACTTTCTTCAAGCAGATGAATATGCACATCTGTCTTAGAAAGAGTGATACATGCTAAAAATCTAGAAACTGCATTGAATGAAAACTGTTGGTGCATCACTTGATGCCGCACACCAACTAGTGTGAACCATCCATACACACTTGCCTGGACTGGGCCACTGGAAAGCAGTTCCAGGCAATACAGAAGTCACGTAACAAACTAAAAACATGTGGCATTCAGGATACAGACACACCACAGCTGTTGGCCAACTGAAATGCCCCCAAAGCTTTCTTGCTACAACAACTATTTAAAAGCCCAACAAAGGCCACACAACTGGAAACATGCCATTCACAATTCAATGTGTTTAATGAGGGCCTGGTAATGAGCATCAATGCTGCCTAGGGGCATTGGAACAGAATAACTAAACTGGAGATTTTGAATCTTTTTTGTATAAGAGTAGGCATAACAAAGCTGTTACAAGAAGAGGGGACTACTCTGACAGAAGAGACACACGTAAGCATGGGAAAACACAGGCAATGGTCTGTGGGCTCTAGGAGGAGCTGCAGAACACAGAAGACCCAGACACAGTTACTCATCAGATCACATAATTTCCTGGCTTTGACATATTATAGGGTTGTGGAGGAAGGATACAAAAAGCAGTTGCTTGTAATTTGCACAAGTATAAATTGATGAGGTGTGTGGTCAGACTAGACGATGTGACCTTGCACTTCAAAAGGAACCAGGATAGACACAGACCACCTTGGATTTTACCTGGAGTAGTCCCTCCAAACTTGATCAGCCATTTTGATCATTCTTGAAGTTCTCTTTCTCCTATGTATTAATGTCTTGATGATGAAAAGTGACAAGCTGCCTGATGAACAAAAGCAAAAGAGCAGTTCCTATCAGAGCAGAAGGAAGATGCCTGTTAACTGCCCGTTTCCCATGTCTGAGGGTAAAAATCCAGCCTCAAAGCAGGTAATATCTATCCGCTGATAGAGGCATTTTGGTGTCATGGGCAAAAACAGTTTACTGATTTCGGGGGGGGGGGGGGGGGGGGNNNGCGGTTCAACCAATGTAATTTACTGTCAATGTACAATGTTCTAATTATTGATTCTGGTACTGAAACAAACAGGCACACACTGAAAACACTCCTTGCATCTGCCAAACCTTTCTTCCCTATGTTCTGCACCCCAATTCCCTCCCCACACATTATACTCTGTCTCCCTGACAGGCACTGACACTGAGCCCAGGGGCAATGCAGGAAAATGGGGTCAGTGCCTTGTGCCTCCCCCAACAGCAGCAGCAACAGCCCCTTCAGAAGCCGTACCTCCCGGCCCCAGCCTGGCTGGCTGCCTCAGCTGCTGTTCTCCTCATCCCGCCTGCTCCAGCGTGATGGTCTTTGCCTCCAGCCTCCTCTCCCCTCCTGCTCTGGCCTCTTGGTTCCCTGAGCACAGCGCTTACCGCCCTTTCTAAAACATGCTTTTACAGAGGTGTCACGAAGTCCCCTCAGGCTGCCGCAGAGCCGCTGCCACCTCCCCTCAGGGCCGAGCCTCATCCTGCCCTGGGGCTGCCGCAGCGCTGGTCAGAACTGGCTGCGACAGGTATGGGGCAGAGCCGGCCCCCACCCAGAGGGGGCGCCCTGCAGCCCTGCCATGCCCTGGGGAGAGGCCTCCTCCTCCCCTGCGGCCCAGCAGGCCGCTGGGTGGAGGTGGCACTGCGACTGGCCCCTCTGCTGAGCCCTCAGCGACAGGCCACCCTGCCCTTTCCCCTCCCGCCGAGCCGGGCATCCCTGAGGGGAGCTGCCAGCCCCCACAGACCTGCTCCCCTCCCGCCCCCTCCAGGCGTTGGCAGCCCCCGGCCCCCCACAGCCGCCTGCGTGGGTGACAGCGGTCACCCGTGGGTTTTGGGAGCGGCCCCCTGGGCCACCGGTCACTCCCGCTTTGACTGATACATACATTTTCTGCTGTTATACTTACATATTGGTTTTCAGGGGGAAAAGCATTTATTGCTTTTAGCACACTTAGGAGTTTAAATAAAAACAAATATATCTATATTGACTGTAGTTATTATGCTTGGTTTCATACAGCGTAAGTGGTTCAAATAAAAATAGATTGGTTGAAGTGAATGTGCATCAGTTCCAATAATAACACAGGCAGCTTCAAGAAGCATATAAGTTTCATTTAATGTGCACAGGGCTTACAAAGAAGAAGGAAGAAACATTGGTTTAGAGCAGCTTTTAGTCTACATTTTCTGTCTAAAGGCTTCTGCATTTACCAGATTTCTGAAATAGAATGAGAGTCCATAAACAAGTGCAGAGAGGGGTTTATTAGGAGGCCCAGAGGGGTATTACAAAGGGAGAAAGTGATCTACAATAAAACATGACTCTGAGGTAAAAATTCCCAACTATATTACCTCTCAACAGTTAGTCCCCTATGTGTGGTATTATCTCCCCACAGGAAGGCCAGGCTTCAAGCTGGAGCAAACAAAAAGTTGGTATTACAAAGGATTGCGGGTTCTGAGAGAACCGCACTAGCCGAGGGCTAGTTTTCAACGGGAAAATTAAGAACAAATAGGAACTGGGAGCTTAACAACCTTGTTGGGTCTAGGCCATACGCCTGGAGAGAAGGCTACAGGAAACCAGCGTAGAGGAGGAGAGGGGATGCCTTGGGCAGGACGCAGCCGGGCTTTCTGCCCCCGATGTTATGAATCCAGCAGCTACTATGAACATAACAGCTCCAAGGTAGATAAACAGAAAAGACATCTCTTTGAGATATCAGATGTTCTATGGAAAGGATCCAGGAAACGATCACGGAGGCAGTGATTCATTTCCAGGAATTGTTGCTGATGGTGAGGGGATCAGTTAAATCCTGCACCTCTATTCTCCAAGGTGATAAGACAGAGCAAAGCTGGAACTGTAACTTAAGAACGAATATTGAAGAGAGACTTCTTCAGATCCACAATGACTCACAACATACTCTTAAAGCCATGCATTTGGACCCCAGTCTCCAGTTGTGATGGAGATCCACGATGCTCTTACCCTGGGTAATGCAGGAGGCATATTTGGGGGCAAGAAGCCTTTTGGGAGGTACCAAAGAAAAAAGGCCTTTTGTTCATGGTCTTTAAGTCTATGCGTTTCACCTATTTCCTTCTTTACTCCTCAGATTTCTTCTATGTCCAGCAGAAAGGAGGACACTGCCTCTATGTTGGAATCCCGTGCTTCAACATGGGCTATGACAGTGACCTGCCTTCTCACACCCAATGGCAACAAAGAGGGATTTTTCATGGGATTAGAAAAGTACCAGAGGAGAATACTCTCACTGTGCCTTTAGGACAGGTCTTTGAGGTAACGGGTGGGATCCCATCTCCCACCAAAAGCCCCTGGAAGTTCCCAGCTCTGGGGCCATCTGTCCCCCATGGGACCATCTGTTCCCAGTGAGAAACACCCCAGGAGAGCGTGTTTATTAAGCCTAGCAGATTGAAGCTTGGCAGGGTCTGCAAGAAAGCAACAGGAGGCCTTTAAATGCAGACTTTCTATTTGCAGTATGTGAAGTGTGCATGTGTGTGTTTCCTTCAGCCACCCATATACCACTGGGGAAAGCATTCAAAAACAGGACCCAAAAATAGAAGAAATTGTGTGACTCACAGCCCTGCCACCTTGAGTTGTATGCTCACCAGAAATCCCAGGCAAGGCAGCGGTAAGTACTACACACTCTCCACACTCATAGCTGCAAGTGACCCCAGAGGAAAACCTATACTATATACATATAACAATACATCATGTGATAAAGGCATCTCACTCAACAGGGCTCTTACTTCCAAGTGGGCACTGCTGCAACACCACAGTAAGAAGGTTTGGATCTGCTGGCTGTGCGGGTCTTCTGGTAAGAAACAGCTGAAAGGACCAGCTCCCTCTGGTGTGCAAAGCACAGGCCTGGATGCCTGCAAGGATTAAGGCATGACACATAAATATAGAAATATTGACACCACTGTCCTTTGCGACATTTCTGTTTCCCTGGGATTTTCAACTAAGAAAGCTATTCTTTACTTCTGCTCTTGAAACATGTTGTGTTCAACAGTCACCATGGTCCTCCCACAGGTGTTCATATTTCAGAGGTCACTGAATTGGGTTTTTGTCTATAGAGACAAAGAGATACACGAGAATTAACAGATTTTGCCTGGGTAATATCCACTTCCCTGTCAGATAAACAGCAACCAGCTGAATATTTTCTCTAGAACTATATTTCTAATAAAAATATTTTTGGCAAGTTTTTTGATTTTGTTTGTAAGACTGTCCAGTATTGGAATATATTTTGGCCTCTACTGAAAGAACTAAAACTACTATTTTTTTTAAGCAAGAATGAAAAAATTGAGGATTTTCTTTGTCAAAACCCAAAAGTTGTGAAGACAAGTGTCAGTCGGAAAAAAAAAATAAAAATTTTAGCGTGGGAAAAAGTTCATTTCATGATCAGCTCCAACCATTCCCTTTTGCACCATGTTGGCCAGGTGGGCTGTGTGATACAAATAGCAAACAGGTTTTCTGTGTGTACTCATGTCTCTCTCTAGTGGAAAGCCCTCATCACTGCACAAACACAGATAAGAGGCGTGGGATCTTCAGTTCAAGCAGGGGAGGGGAGACGTGCTCCCCAACAATGCCCTGCATCTCAGGGGCTGATGCTGCCCCATGGTTGAGGCAGAGCTCTCCTGCCTTGCACAGGAACCCATTCCTTTTGCCTCTTGACCCCAGGCAGGGCTATGCTATGGCTTAACATAACCACAGTATTTTGGAGAGGGGGAGACGTTAGCATCACACCCGGAGCTAAATCAGTACCCAAAAAGTCTTAGCATTTAGGGATTTGTGTCAGATCCATTTGCACTGCGAAGAAGGACAATAATTAAGAAATCTTCAAATGCCTTCTTAAAGGCATTTCCAGGTAGGAGCTACCCCACAGAAAGAGAGAAGCATCATCCAAATTCTCATAGTGCACCCTTGGAAATGCAGCCAAATGCCCATCAGCTACCAGCCCACTCTGCCCAACTCCTCCTATCCCCTATGGACAGGGAGAAGACATGTCCCCGCAGATCCTGCTGGCCTCAGCTTGCCAGTCCCTGCTCACATCCCTATGCAGCCACCCAGAGGCTTTGCTTTAGGCTGGGATGCAGCAGTTCTGAGCCCGCTGGCAGGAGGCACGCGCAGCCCTGACCCTTATTGCACTGCGGCCAGCGCTGCTGCAAAGCACCCAGGGCGAGCGGCGTGGAGTCCAGCAAACAGTGTCATGCTGCATGTTGGCAAGTGCCAAGCAGAGGCAGCCTGCCGAGCAGATGTCAGGCTTGCACATGGCAGGGTTTTCCCTTCCGTGGTGACAAATAAGCACCATTAGACTGGCGGAGATGGGAGCTGTACAGCGCAGAGAGGGTGGATCATGCTTCACCCTCTCCCTCTGCAGAGCCAGGGGAAGCCAGGCATTCTCTGCTGGCCAGGGAATTTCTCCCTGCGTTGCCGGGCCCAGCTCAAACATGCTGCCCCCATTTATTCACGAAGGGGCAAGCAGCCCTGTGTTGCATTTGCACAGGATGACTGTGGAGCACTATTAATCTGGAAGCCATAGAGCCAGCAGAAGGCATCCAGGGGCCCTGTGGGCAGCCTGCGTTTGGGCTGGCCACAGACTGCTTTCTAACACCCAGGGACCTTCTCGACAGCAGCACCGGGGTCCATCCTTGTGTTGTGCTGGGCCTGAGAGCATTGTCCTGTAGAAACCATGGGATGGGTGGAGGCTGAAGGAAACCGCAAGGGCTTAGCCATACAGCTGGAATGAGCAGCCTGTGACAGTACCCAAGACCCGGCTTTCCTTAGGAGTACCAAGTCACCCAAGGTTTCCCTGCTGCCATGTAGCGTGAACAGGCTGTTCTGGCCTGGAGGTTTCCCACTAATCTGTTTATCTCCTGCAGCATTGACTCCGTTTCACAGAGGTGGAAACTGAGAGGCGCTGAAAGCAGAAAGCCTCCATTATAACTGTAAGATGCCTAACTGCAAGCTGACTTGATGAGCAGATGTGCAGAGCCTTGCTACATCCTGCTGATGGAGGGGCATCTGCAGGTGCTCCACGTGTTAGTTATCACTAATGAGGCACTCCAAATAACTGGGCACTTTCGAAAAATCTGGCCTAAATAACGTGCCTGGTGTGGCAAAGCATGTGCCACTGGGAGGCAAAGCGTGTGTAACTGGGAGCAGCAGCAGCCTTCAGGCAGTTTCCCAGGTCTAACCACTAAGCCTTCTTTTCCTATGAACTCACCTTTGACTCAAGATCTTGTTTCAGTGGTTTTGCTGCTTACACTAAGCTCTGTTTTATTTTTATATAAATATATTAACATAGATTCCATGATAGAGATCAGTATCATGTTTTTAAGTAATTGTACGTGTTTCTAAGTGTTTGATATATGTTTTTGCAGTAGGTGCAAATGGGCAGTATGGGCACCAAGGCCCTTGAGCTAAGCAGCACCCACAGTGCCCTCTGCTTACAGTCAGCAAAGCTGAAGACTATCATGTATCAAACATGAGCTTTGCATCAGGGAGTAACAAGCATAAGGCTATTTACTCATTGCATTTGAGATACAACGTCAAGGGGCAACTCAAAACAAGATAAAAACATTTCAGAGAAGTCTTGAAACTCCCCTTGCCTCGTCTGTCAAAAATTGGCTGAAAATCTAAGTGGTACCTTTGATTGACTAATTTGTAATATGCCTCTAACACAGGATGACAGCAGGGACTGTCAAGGTGGGTGCCTCCTTTTCTTGAATGCAATATTTGTCTTTTACTAATAAACTAATTGATTGAGCTTGGCTGTTGGAAGCCCCGAGTTTTGTCCACAATGAACCCTGTATGTATTTAATACCTGTCAGCTAGAGATCACCAATGAAAGGTATTTTATCTCCTCCTTTCCTTCCCAGTCAGAACGATTTTGAAGTGATGGGTTTAAAGGCTCACATCACTTTTTGTTTCCTAAGCAATCATTTCCCCACTTTCTTTCAGTTACCCTTTATCTCCAGCAGGATCTAAGCAGCAGCTATTGAGCCTGACTTTAAATCTCATCCAGCCCTAGCTTTCCCTGTGGCCACAGAGGGAAATCTTTAGTGCCAGCCGCTCTGCCGCTTCACCTCCTGACACAATATTATTTCATCGTAACCTGTCCAGTGAGCAAATTGCCTCTTTGGCCCCCTCGCCGTCTCTGCATGAGGGCTGGGCTATTGATCGTGACAGTGTGCCAGTGCGCGTGGGGTGATTCCTGGAGAGGAGGAATCGATGGGAGCATAATTGCTACCTCGCCAGCAGCAACCAGGGAAGGGGGGCTGGAGCACAGCTCAGAAGCAGAACAAAGCTGACACTGCTTCTGGAGCATCTTCCTTCTGGCTGAGGGGTGCCCTACCATAGGGCGGGGGACACAGCTATGCCAGGGGAACAGGCGGTGCTTATTCCCATGGCCGTGATTTTGCAGTCACTTATGGAGAAGTAGGGAGCTGCAGACAAGGGTAGAGAAGGGATGAGGGCTTTGCATCTAGAAAGAAAGCACCAAGGGGAGGGTTGGTAGAGACAGTGCCGTGGAGCTGCAGGTCGGTTACTCCTCTAAGGTGCATGTGCATTGCAATCACAAAAAATAGGTCTGGAAGGAAAACTTCAAGGGTTGTATAATCCATCCCTCTTGCCCCAAGGCATGACTGACTATATTTACACCACTGCAAGGCTTCAACTCTGGCTCAGGACAGCACATAATGGTACAAAATGGACCAGAAACCAACATTCTTATCTTTAATACAAGACTGTAAGCTTCAAAGACTTTAGCAAGCAGAGTGACCAAAATTATGACAACATATTACATGTTAGAGGTCTATTTTATAGGCAGCACCTCTGCACTAAAGAAAACACTTCATATCTTATGGGTCCATTGCTCCATCTTATTAATATCTTCCATGTTCGTAAGTACCAGATGCTTCAGAGGAAACTTCAATCACCAAGTAAATAATAACTATTTAACAAGTTGCCTGTCAGGAAATTCCTTCTTAACACCTAACAACAGCTAACCGGTGCATATTTTTAATATACTGTGACTGCAAACAATTCCATTATCCAGATAGGTAATAACACCCTTCAGTGTTCTGCTAAATTCTTGCTCACATCTTTGATAGTTAAACAGCTGAATGTCACTAAGTCAAAACTGTCCTGGAGTATAAAATATGGATTAATTTTCTGATAACTTGAAAGGTGAAGAATCCACAGTGCTGATCAGAGCAGTGACAGTGACTCAGTGGGTAATGCTGGGGGTGTCATTTCTCCACTTTGTGCCTCAGTTTCCCCACCAAATAAATAGGAAAAACAATGCTCATTGATTAAATAGAGATGCCAAAATTGGTTAAGTTCCAATAAACACAAAACGCTGATTTTACTATCCAAATTAATATAAATGACAACAATTTTTTCCAGAAAGCCCTGAGATGAGACATCAGTAAAGAAGAAGCTGATTTCATCCTGGGTATGGCTGTATTACAACATATCAGAAAGAAATTCTACTCAAGGAGAAGTGAACGGCCTTTGAAAAAGACTGCTTTTCCTTGCCTAGTAGATATCATGAGCTAATTAAGTGAAAATGTTGGCTGGGTTTTAATTTTTCTTATTTATTGTCATATTTATCATCTTAATTTTCATCCCTGCCTATCATCAGATGAGTCTCAATAAATAACAATAATGCTGAGCGTTTAATACAGGGCTCTCAAAGTCCTTCATGATACATACAGTGTCTTAGTCTTGCCACCGGACAAACAGGGAAACTACGGCACGCACAGAGGGAAAATACCCATCGGACAGCAGAGGCAAGCATGGCGTCCAACAATGTAGGGAGATTTATTTGGGTAATATTTCTGAACTGTTGTGAAGACGAAAAGTCCTAGATTTTCCATATGATGCTTGGCTCATTGGCTTCAATTTCAAAGGCTCTCGAGGACACAATGGCTGCAAACAGTGGTTCCTGCCCTCTGCACCACTGCCACCTTTGCTGAGCTTCCCAAACACAGATGCGAAGTCAGACCTGCCAAACACGTCAAACTCTGGCGAAACTTAGCTACAGCCAACTATAGCACATCCCCTACGTCAGAGACACCAGCTACACCAGCCACAAATATGATAGATTCTCCTCCCCATTTAGCACCTTTCCACACATTGGCTTGGATGTTACCACAGCTCAAGGAGAAACCTTGACATGGTGCTCCCATTGCATCCATATTTGTGGGTGACTCTCCGTCACTGACACGGCCTGCTCTTGCGCTTCCAGCTTTACAGACTCATCCAGGGAGTAAATGCAGGTGATTTATTGTCTGAGCACCTGGTGACAGCTGGGTGCCCTCATGCACTCACACAGCCAGGGACAGAGTATTTTTTCTCACCTCAAATCAATCAACAAAAGCCTCTGCTACAGGCTCACACCAATGATGCCCAGACAGGAGCAATGGTGGTGGCAGAACAGGGCACCGAGGTACAAGCAGGTAATGACTTCTTAGCTCTTCAGTGTACTCCCACAGCAAGGAATGATTGGGGCCAAAGCATGGACTCAGGAATCCTGTAAATTAGGTCTCCTGGGGCCAAAATAAAGCTAGAGTCAAACTTCTTCAGAGTATAGTGCTAGACTTGGGGACTCGATGTCGGCTTGCTTTTGTCAGCACTTAAAATCATCAGATTTTTGACTGCAACCACCAGGGCATTTCCATAGCTGGAAAACCTTTCCCAAGCTCTGTATAAACTGCTGCTGTGTTCAGTGCCTCAGGGGAATATTTTCCAGACTTTACCTCAGAGATCGGTGGAAGCCCCGGGAGCTTCCACAGGAAGCCAGGCCTTGCAGGAATCGAAGCCTGCTGTCAAAAGTCAGGTACACTATGGCTAAGTCGCACCCAGTTTCTTCTCTGTTTTTAATTCCATTGCAATGTCACAAATTAGCTTCTACCACGCTGATCATGCAAAATCATGGCATTAGTAGCACAATGCCAAAACTCTGAGGTTAGAGCATTATAGCAGCTCTCAAATCTATGCGGAAAAACACATCTTCAAAATTCAACAGTGACCTCACGCCAGCAAGCAGACATCCAGACGGCCAAGGGCCTGAGGTGACAACCCTTTTTGCTACCGATGCACATTACTGCTTTTCTCATGAGTACCATCCCAACTTTGCAGAGCTTCATGTATTGCAAGAGCAAACATTTGCTGTAAGTGCTGCCTTTTTCACCCTGGAGGGACTGGATGGGAAAGAGCCAACATGTTGCTGGTATCTCCAGCTCTGCCTGGAAGAGGCAGCACCAGAAGTCCTGCCCCAGAGCATCAGGCCTGGCAGAGGACAAGGAAACATCGGTGGGCTCTAACCACCCATGGTGGGAGACACAGAAGAAGGTAAGCAAGGAAGGCCAATATTGAAACAGCAGCAGCGGGCTGAAGGAACGCACCAAAACCCGGGTCTCAGCAGCCCAGTTTTTTTCCAAACTAATGTGGAGTGAGTGCAGAAGAAAATGGGACCCAGCCAAACACGAGCTCTGCCATTGCCTTGGTGGAGAGCCTGTCTGCAGGACAGCTTGCTCCACACATGCTGGAATAGAAAGACAGAAATTGCACGTGGTCTCTTGCATGAGGTTTAGAGGTCTTTTGTCTCTTCACTTGTCATGTCACATCATCCTAGGGACTGGCACGCTATATCTCCATATGTGGAGATAGTGTAGAAATGCAAAGTCACTTGCTAAAAAAGATTTAACTCCCCAAATTCCTCAAGCTTCATCCAAGTCTGGCACAGACAGCAGCAGGAAGAGGAAGGAGGCATGCATGTCACTTCATGTTTTGATCAAGGATTCAAGTTTGTTATTGATTCATCCAAGCCCTTTTACCTCCCTCCTACCCCTGAATTCTTCCCAGCATCACTGACTCTGTCTCCGGTACTTATACATCAAGCCAAAGAATTTCCTCCTCAAAACTGTGTGCTGTGAGAAAGAAAAGGCAATGTATCGCTCTGAGAAACTCTGTGTTTTCGATCACACACTGGCCTCCTGCCTTCAGGCTGAGCTTGCAGCAGAGAACGAATTTGTCATCACTTGTAAACGAAGTGCTTTAATGCAGACACCACCGAGAGAGAATAAACACAAACCGCAGTGCTGTTTCAGTTACTTCTCTGATGTTCCCAACAGTATGTAGCACTCACGTGGTGCTTTGTCTCCTAAGATCTCAAAGCAGCAGACTTGCTGTCAACTTGATCGTGAAAAGGGCTTCTCCCCACACCTCAGTCCCAGAATGAGATTAACAGCTTAGAACAGACTTCAGGAAAGAGCAATCAATGATGATGGGACTGAAGGAGCTGATTTATAAGTTAAAATAAAACAAGCTTGCAATAGCTGTAAAGCTCAGTTAGTGTACCCATGCTACAAGATGTTTGTGATAGCAATTAATAATATTACCATTAAGTAACCATACATTATACACAATAACTGTATGATGGCAGAATAAAAAGACAATCATCTCTAAATCTTGGTAGACTCTCTGAAGAAGAGATAAGGTGTTATAGGAGCTTAAATCTAAATGGAAAAGAACAAGAAGGTCATAAAATAAACCTACAATGAATGTTAGCATACATTTGTTGGAAATTCATCTAGTGCAGGAATCAGAACTGGAGCGCTTATTTCAGTTTTTGCTACAAGTCACTATAGTTTCTGAAGCTAAATACAGAGGAAGATGCCCATAGCAAAATAACTCCCCAGGCTGGTGTGGACTGCATGCTTCACCCATTAATAGGGTGACCAAGCTGCATCAGTCTTCTAGTGAAACCAAGCATAATTCTTCATGGAGACTTGGCAATGATCTCATACTCAATGTCACATCATGTTTAGAGAAAAAATCCAAATGGATTGCTATTCATATATCAGATGGGCAAACAGACACCAGCTGCAGTGTCGCCCACTTACTCTGAATTAGCAACGACTGTATTGCAATTCAGCCTTTGAGCTTTTCTAAAATACAAGCAGGGAGAGACCATCATAATGTCTGTGATAATGACTGGGTGTGTGGATCATGGAGCTGAAAATTATTTCTCCTAAACTCCCTTCTTAGAAGAGGACATGTGTTCAGATTTGGCTGGTTTGTCTGAAACCGTGCCTGGGTTCTTTCATGCCTGCTACCTATCCAGTTTGTGCACTGGGACATATTACCACTCTGATTTCAGTTCGACAATATCACATCAAAGAGGTAAAAATCACGCCACAACCTTAAACTAACCTTCCACTACTACATTATTTAATAACAATTATAATCTTGAAATTACAATTATACTATGTAGGAGCCTGGATAAGAGTGCCAGTTTGATTGAACACTCAAAATACATCCACTTTTCAAAAACACAAACAAGTTTCTATACAGATTAACATTATGGGCTGAATTCTCACCTAGCATAACCTGGTAACACCACTGTGCTGCACCAATTTAAATCTACTGCAGAAGATGTAGCCCAGTGACTTTAAAATAATTAGATCAGCAATCCCATCCACAGTGCTTAGTAGAACCCTACACAGGTTTATATTACACATGCCCACTCACTATGGGTTATGTATTTACAGAGCAAGCTAACTGAAAGGAGTTAAGACTGTGCACTGTGAATCATTCAGTCCTTTGATGTGAGCAACAGGGGTGATGGTGTTGTATTGGAATCAGATATGAAGGCATGAACGTGCAGATGTGGCTAAGTATCATGACAGCTGTGCTAATACTCAGGCTCGTGTAGTGCAGGACGTGTGAGAATTTGTGGTTTTCTTGCACTGAGAAAAGACTTCCATCAGCCTCAGCTGAAGGCTATTGGTGTCTGAGGGCAAGGGGGGAGCATATGCATGTCCCCATAACATCCTTCCTTGCAGACTGCACCTGGAAGGTTGGTATGTCCCCATAACTCTATGGGCTAAAGCAGCACTTTTAATGGACGCCGAGTCAGATGAAAAGGAGTGCCCTCGTCTTCCACATTCCGGACTTAGCAACAGATCGGCATCCTAGCCTCACAGGAGAGCTTAGGCAGGAGGTAGCCTCTGCCTTATGCAGCTAGACAAACTGAACAAGAGAAGTCCAAGTCTGCATCTGCAGGGCACACCTTGGCTCCAGCTCTGAGCCAGCCTCCCGCTCTCCCTTCCCATCCCGCACAAGCAGTCTAGCACCTACGAATACCCGCACAGGCAAAACCACAGCTTGTAGCATTTGTGCAGTCTGCCCGACCCAGTCAAACACCCGCCTGCTCCAAGAGTGTAACCAGGTAATCAGGTGTGCTGAGCATTGAGAGTGTAGCTTTGCCTTTACGTCTAATTAGGAATGCAAAGTTGCACCCGCAGCAGAGTCTGCCTAACATACAAAAAAAAAAAAAAAGTGGCCTATTTTTTAATGCTCTTATTAGCACTGAACGCCTTTCCTCCCTACCCAGACACATGGCTGGGAGAACAAGAGACAAGGGCTCTAGCCTTTGCGCATAATCAGGCAGTATCTGACCCACGCGTGCCTCCACCTCCCCCCTTCCAGTTAATGCTTTCGTCATCCTAGCTCCTGCGCTGTGGTTTCCAGGCGAATTTCCACTCGGTGCTCAGAGAGCTGAAACCTTTAGATTAATCCCAGATCTGTCAGCCTCCATCATTTTCAAGCAGGGCTGTGAGCTCCAGGGCACTCCGTTACTTTGTCTTGCACTGAGGAGCCTTAAGCCTCTTGCTCTCACTCTCCTGGAGAGTGGGCAGCCCCATTCCTCTCCCTCCCCAACCTGAGATGACCCTGAGTCTATGGCCAGTCTGGTTGCAGCAGGATTCTCCGTGAATCAAGTGATTAATTTGTTTCCTCTCCCTCAATGAATTTCAACTTGATCTGTGAAGTTCAAGCCAAGTAGGAGCCAAACGCTGCCAGCAATCCCCTTGCTGCCTTACACATGGCTGCCCCAGCCCCTAAGCTGCAGCCACTCTGGCTGGCACCATAATCCCGCCTGTTTGCTGCAGGTGTGGAAGTGAGCCTAAATACCCTGCAAAGAAACTCTTCAGCCACTTCACTGGTAGCTCAACACTCCTCCTAGGCTAAACTTGAGATTTTGCTCAGATCTGGCTTTGGTTAGACTGAACATCTCTGATTTCTCTGTTGGTGACCAACTGCCAGGGAAATTACTTTCCCCTGCTCCAGCAGACCATCGTTGCCGGTTATCTAGCCCCCATCTCTAAAGCAATGTTCAGCAGTCATTCAGGAACTTTGTATCCTTCCCTCCTGCTTACCTGCCTTGTGCATTGTGCTCTGCTGCAGGCAGCAGCAGTGGCTGCTGACCTGAGGCTGCAGTGCCTAGGACTATGCAGCATGGTCCCCAAGATCTTTGTGCTCACAAATAACGTATGAACACAGGGACCATGGAGAACACCTCCACCAAGCTCTTCACCTGCCAGAGATGCTGCATAGCTAATCCAGCACCAGCAGGACCATTGTAAGTGGCAGGCATGGCCATCTGGAGCAAGCAGAAAGGAAAGAGGATTTGTAAAATTACTCACTAATGACTAAATTCTGGGATCAGTGCTGTACAAAGCACAGGCCAAGAACCGGTCTCTACTCCACTGACCTATAATCCACCAAAACATTTCTTTCCAGCCTGTCCCAGTCTATGGAAGTGGGATATGCTTACTCAGCCTGCAACTGGCTCTGCTGGATTTCCTCCCTTGCTCTTGAGCATGGCATGGATACAGAAGCACTCTGTGGGAGGCTGAGCCCTGCAGAAGTCACCACAGGTGGAGCAAAACAGTCCTGGTCCTGGCTGCTCGGCATTCAGGAGGAGCTGTGAGGAGCTGTCCTGAACCAGAGCACATGTACTCCTGCATGAGCTGCCCAAAACTGTCTCAGCCCCAAGGACCAAGGCCTCCCATGTCTGTGACAGCCCCTAGCTTTGACAGGGAAGTGCCAGGCAAAGAGAAGAGCACGATGCCCATTGAGGAGGCAGGAAATGAAGTAGAAATAAAACACAGTGAGGGGTTGAAAGGTCCGTCCCTGAGAAAAATCCTTGCAGACGCTAAAAAAGCCAGATAGAGTGAGCACAGCAGTGGTAATAGTCACTGCCCAGGATTCCAGGACTTCTTCTGGACTCCTTCCCTTCACACAGGTGCTCTGAGATGGGCTAAGGAAACCTGGGAGAGGCCCCGTGTGCTGGACCTCAGGCCATGCCCCTGCCACCCAGCATCCCCAGGAAGAAGAGCAATCCTAGGCATGGGTTTAGACACGGAGTATTTGAAGCTCCAGCTACAACTCAGGAAGCAAAGCCCCATACACCCTATCCAGGATGCTGAGGAAACCATGGTTTGCGCTGACCCCAGAGCAGCAGGTGATTACCTAGCACTGCAAGGAGGTCTCCCAGCCCGCAGCCCCTACAAGCCAGCCACAGGCAGCTGCAATCCTGCCTTCTGCAGCCCTGCCCAGCAGGGACACCACAGCTCCTCCAGGTGCCAGGCTCACTGCTTAAGCAATTATCCTTTCTGTGAATACCTCCTCCTTGTGTGTGGAAGGGGGAGATACTCTGGTGCTGGGCACTGTGGAAAGAGTTTAACCCTTTGGCACATAAGAAATAAATCCCATTGTTCCAGCTCCCTGGCTAGCGGTCCCTCCAGCCTGCGCTCCCCGAATCCCTTTCGAGAGCAGCTGAATCAATGTTTGACTTGTACAAACAGCCGCCTGACTGCAATTTGGAAGGGATTCAGATGGGGATTACGGCAAGGCAGTGGATAAAAATCTATTACATGGCAGTATTTATTCTAGATCCCTGTGGCACTCAGTGTGAACTCTGGCAGCATCTCCTGTTCCTTATTCAGTGGCACATGTGCTGGGGATTGAGAAGAATCACTTTCGGGAGAGCGTGCTGCACAGCAGTCAGAGGAGAGGACCGGCATCCAGACTTAGTACACATTTCCAAGTCAGACTGATTTGGCTCTGCAGTGCGTCCTCCCAGGGGGTGGGAACATGTTTAGTTTTGAGGAGAATTTGACACTGGTGAAATTGTATTGCTTTGATAGCCCTAAGGCTCTGTGCCAGCTCTGGCTTACCAAAGACCAATGGTTCTGGCTCAGTGCAGCTGTATCTGAGATCAAAATCCGATCCTGCCTTCTCTCTTTGGGCACAGAAAAGATCCGAGCCCAAGTCAGCAGTAGGAGCTCCCTGGGTACAGGAAGCCTGTCTGATCTCGGACCGCAAGAGCGACATTGCAGCGAGCCCCACATTGCTGCTTGCTAGTAGAGAGCAATGAGGGGAGCAGTTCAGGCAAGGGTTGAGGGGCGCTGGAGGTAGCAGTCTCTGAGGTGAGGTGACCCAGGAACGGGACTGCAAACAACCCACTCGCTGCCCTCAGGGGTCACCACCAAACCACCGCTGTTGGCCCAGCTAGTCAGGAACAGTCTCCCAGGACAGGGATCTGGCCCCAGTACCCTCAGTCCTTTTCCAGCACACACGCACACAGTCCGCCGGCACGAGGGAGCACAGGGAGCACCAGGGCAGCGCTGCGAGATGCCACTGACTTAACAGGCTGTGACAGGGCTGTCCAGCAGCAGAGAGAGGCAGAGAAGCCACCGCTCTCGAAAAAGAAACAGAGATAAGGGAGTGGTCCAAAGGGACTGAATTACCCATCCCCGGCTTCACCTGTTTTTGTGTTGAAAGTACCACATTTTCATCTGCCAGAGGTACATCACGTGTTGAGGGAGACAGACCTCTCTCCACAAGCACTGCAATATTTTCTCCACAGGGTGACAGTGCTAAGAGCAAAACGAGCACCGGCCAAGGCCCCTTTGCCTTGCTGCCACCAACAAGGCAGTGCGTGCAGGCACCCCGCTCCCTGGCAGCAGCGTTTCTGGGCTGAGCGATGCGGAGATGACAGGAACAAATGGACTGGAGAAGGGCTGGAGGAGCCAGCACCAGTTCGGGCAGCCCCAGCGATGAGGGACCTGCCCTGAGCACAGCCACAGACTTCAAAGCCCAAAGTGGCCGCGTCCTAAACACTTAATAACTCCCTCTGGGGACTGCTCACGTGGCTGGATCCGCGCTGGAGTCAGCCCCACGCCAGTCAATGAAGCTCTCCTACGAGATGCTGGCACAAATATGAGATAGCGGTGTTTGCTAGCAGGGAGCACCATGAGCCTCCTCTTCCTCAGCTCTTCTCTGGGCTCTGCACAAGTCACTGCCCCTCCTGCAGAGGTGACTGCCTCGATGGACAGGCTTCAAGTTAACCAGCATTGCTGGGGCCTGGGATGCTGGGTCATTTTCTCAGTTTAGTCATTTGAACTTTGAGTTTAAATTTTGGTATCTGTAAACCAGAGATAAGCCTGACCTACAAAGATGCTGGGAAACTTAATGAATGGGAAGCTTGCAACGTGCTTTAAGATCACCAGGGAGAAGATACAAGAGACAGGCAAAATATTTCATTACATATAACATTTTATCAGGTTATAACAAATTTTAAAGTACTTCATGCACCAATCATATAAAAATGTGCTCTATCATACATGATGTTTTACAGAACCCAGACTGCATTGAAAAGAACCAAACTTCTGGAGGGAAACAAGCAAGAGGTCGTAACTCACAGATTCCTGTCCCCTGGACTCATCCCCTCCCCATGGTCTTTTTTTTTTTCTCCTCACTTCCTCTTTCACTACAATCCACATTTCTGTTATCCCCCATTTCACCCTGTCTTCCTCTGTCTGCTGGTGTGAAGTTATTGCTCACTGGGTTTTGATTTCATGCAGAAGCCAAAAAGCCTAAGTAACCTGGAGCCCCAGAGGCAGCCACACCGGGATGGCAGCATTCACGTCTTTTCCTCCAGACGCACCGACTGCCTTTGGGAGTCACAACAGGGCTATGAATCTGGGACTCCAGATTTATGTGTCACTTCTGTGGCCACACGGGTTTTCTGCAGGGACCAGGCTGAAGTCCTCCTCAAGGAGAGCTTCACCTTCATGCCGCAGGAGAGCCTCCATCCTTGCAAGTGTAATTTGGTCCACCCCAGTCCCCAGCAACCCTGGTTTCCCTGAGCAAGCCCCATTTTTTTGCCCAAAGGCAGACACTCAGGCACTACGTTATATATTACTGCTAATGAAGTTGCTTTGTTTGTTCTGTTGCTTAGGGGAATAACTTAATGTCTCAGAATGCCCTTTAACAGTATTTGGCTTTGTTTATTAAATATTTATTTTGCAAGATAAATGTGGATAAGGGGTTCCTATTGGGATTCCTTCTGGGAGGAGAGAGTGTCAAGAGTCTCAGAGGATAAAATGGGTATAGAGATCGAGGTTGGGTTGTTACCCAGAACAGCATATAGCACCCATTCTTCCTAACAGTGTAAAAGATAAAACAGTTTCATCTTCCTAATTCTCAGTTTATTCCCAGCAGCCAAAAGAAAGTCGATCTGACATGCTGAGGGTGCTCTTCTTTGCCTGGGGTCTGACACTCCTTCCCTCCTCCTGGTGTCAAATGACTACGCTTCCCAAAACTGTGAAAGGGAATCCTGCAGGTTGCTGTATCGTTGCTGCTGCTACGGGAAGGGTTTGGCAGGGCGGGAGGGGAAAGCAGGATGGCATGGTATAGGCAGCCTTCAGCAGCAGTATGGAGGGAAGGGGAGAGAGGGAATGGCATGGATGGAGCACGGCTGGGATTAGCCTGTTCACGGGTGAGCCTGCAGGCTGCATACACACCTGCTGAGCCTTTTTGGGGGTAAGCGAATGGCAGAGGAAATACAGATAAATACAACAGGTTAAGCAGTTATGATGAGAAGTGAGCACTGTAGGCTATCCTGAAGCTTTGCAGGAAAGTCAGGACAGCCACCAGCCCCCTCCCCAGCAATGCTAGCAGTGTTTGATGAGTCCCTGCAGTCACTCTAAGGCTCACAAGATTTAACTTACAGGGGGTTTACAAGTGCCCTGTGCGATGCATCCCAATTCCCCATCTCTGCCCCCAGCGCCCAGAAAGGAATAGGCAGGTGGGAGGGGAAGCTGCTCTCTTGCACAACCATGTTGTACAAGTCAGAGTGAAGATGCCATTTCCTTTCTGCCCATGCACGTGGCTGGCATTTGAATCTGCCCTTTCTGGTCAGAGCCCACTGCAGCTGTTTGCTGAGAGAGGATCACCCCCATAGTGTCCTCCCGTTGGGAGGTGACTTCCCTGGCCTCTTTTGGCTGGAAGCAGCTGTAAGGGAGGAATAGCCGTCTCTTACTGATGTACGTGGGAACAGAGCTGAGAGGGAGTGGTGTGGATTCAGCCTCCAGCCACCTGCTGTACAGAACGGGCAGATCATTACCCAGAGAGCTCTGTAATTTTGCTTTGCAAATGCTTGCCCACTGGCGCAGAGCCCGAGGAGGAGAAGGGGGAGAAGGAGGCTGCTCACAGCTCTGCATGCCAAAAAGGCACTTTACCACGCATGAGGCCACCAACACTTTTGCAGCCGTGAGACCTCGCAGGCTTAACCCTCTCTGCTGCTCCCCAAGCCAGCTTTTTGTAAGAGGGGATAGAGAGGGAAAGACGAACAGGGGACTTTTGGAAGGAGTGAAGAAAGAGGGACACAGGGACGGTAAGACGACATGGTGGCTAGGGAAAGGAGAGCATGCAGGCCATGGAAGTATGTCGAGACGGGAGTCCCTGCAAAAGTTGACAGCATGAAAGGGAGAAGACTCCATCCCCACAGTCTCCAAAGCAGGCAAACTGTAAGCACCCTCTGGGAACTAACAGCAAGAGCAAGGAAGAACCTGCTTAGGACTTTCTGCAAAGTGCACTAAAGCTTTGCAGAGCCTGCTTCCCAGGGAAGCCTGGCTCACATAGATATACTGCTTGCAACTACAGCAGCCTGCCATTCCTCCTGCCTCCCCGACCTCCCCAGAGCTTTTAAGTTTGTGGGCAAATTTCAACTAGATCTTTGACATGGCTACACCTCCATCTGGTATTATATTTTTACAAGTTTCATGAAAACAGGCAAGTGGGTATCGGAGAAAAGACAAGTTTCTATCATGGGACATGCTGAAATGCGAATTCAACAGTATTATCACCCAGCAGAGAACCCAAACAGGAGAGTGGTGCTATGAACAAGTGTCACAACAAAGTTCAAACTCCAGCTCTCTGAATAGTAGTTTTTTGGCCAGCAATTGTGCAAAACCGCTATGATGGACTCCTAGAATCTGTTCCATGTTGACACCTGCTCTCCCTCTGTTTTTGTTTGAACCCATTCCCCAGGGATGTCCCTTCTGAGGTGTACATCAGAGAAGGCAGCAAGTTGAACCCGGCTGAGAACAAGTGTAAACCCAAGTGCTCATCAATCATTTTCTTTGAAGTGCTCCCTGCACTGCAACCACTGAGCCCACACACACACAACCAGAAGATGGCTGCATCTTACAGAGGATCTCTACACAAATCTGTGCAGAACTTGCCAGGCAGCAGGGTCTTGACTGCACTGTCTTGCAATGCACCAAGAATAGGTGCAGCTCTGACAGAGGTGTGGCCTGAGAGGTTGCGTGTGGCCAGGGGCTGGTTGCGCACACCAGCAAGTGAAGAGAGGGGCTCTACTGCCTTCCACATTTCCCAGTTGGTATTTTTTTCTCTGCTGCTAGGTCTATGCCCAGCCACAGAAGATGTTTTCGGTATAGAAGGGAAATAAGGCTCAATTGCTCACACCCACATCCAGCTCCCACTTCCTTAGCAAGCTGGGAAAGCCTGTTCTTCTAAAAGCACGTCTTGAAGTTCCTTCTACATTCAGGTAGCTCCAAAAAGGGCAACACTTCACACTTTTCAAATACCATTCTCCAGCCCCGCCTTAAGGGCTCTGGCCTTAAGCAACGTGCCAACATCAGAAACATCTGGGGAAGAAAAAGTATAAGTCATAAGGAAGCAGGTCTTTGGTATCCATGGCCAGATGCTCTCCTCTTTATAAGAGAGCACCTGTTTTCTACTTCGCAAGTACTCTCGATTTCTAACAGTATAAGCCACAAGAAAACTAGATCTGTTGTGGCCACCTGATCCACTGTAGCAGCAAACATGCATCCCAATTCTGCTGGCTCTATTATATGCTCCAGTAGCACCCATGACTTGTAGGATATTTACTGGACTTAAAGTCAATTTAAGAAGCAGCAGGATAACATTTTTGCATGTAATTTGATGACATTTTGATGAGTCACACCATTTTATCACAAATTTGCATCAGCCCTTATTTTTCTAATTATTTCTAAAAGTGTGCTATGAGTTTTTCAAGCATCTAATTAGGGAATTGTTGCCCTGAAAAGCTCCAGTCTGAGCCCCTTGATGCTACACATATTTGTGAAAGCTTGACTTTAGCATGAGGGTTTCAGATATAAAAATGGACAAGAGACAGGCATGATGGGGACAAACCCCAGGATGACTAAGAGAGGGTTCTACATGTTGGTTGTTATGATTTTTTTTTCTTCCCTTTCTCCTGAATTTTCCATCCAGCTCTCACCCACTCACAACATGGTGCAGTGACAGGTGAGTCTTTCCTTGGCAGAGCTAAGAAACTGAAAACCTTGACTTTAAAATGAGAGAGTCCCTTCAGTCACGCTAACACTGCCCAGTGTGATGTTAGAATACAGCTGGGAATTAATGGGTCAGAACAAAAGATTTTCCCCAAACTGGAAAAAATTATGTATTGCTGTTGAATTGCTTCATTTCTTTCCTAAGTACATGAGGCAGAGTTCTCATCAATAAGATTTCATGAAAAGAAAAAAAAAAAAAGGCAAAAAAAAGCTGAGACTTTCTATATTTAGTAGCTTTTGCATTTTGGCACATTTGCTTGCTAAAAATACCTAAATGCACTTATTGGTGGGGTGGGGGAATCAGCATTTCTGCTTTTTACCATCCAATTATCCCAGCAACAAGAGAGATAGACAATTGCAATTTGAGATTCCCTGACAGTTGTCTGCTGAACGTACAGCATTTAAATGCCCGTGTTTGCAGAAGGCGGTGAGGAACCCAATCCAGCAGGTTAATGCTGGGGTTAGCACGTAGCCACGGTGCTCGGTGACACACCTGGGTGTGCAAATGCTCAGCCCGGAGAGCTAGTGGTCTGAAGTACCACTCCTCACCTGAGGCAGAGAGATGGTATCCACGTCTCCCCCGGGCAAGGCAGAGGGGACAGGGCCACAGGCCACCAAAGGTGTCAGGAGGGCATGCACAGGGAAGGAGGACATGCCTGGAGCAAGGTGCCTGCCCAAACTCTCAGCTCAGGATACTTCCGAGCAACTGGGATGCACAACACGATCCCCATTCCTGGGTTGGGATGCAAGTTATTCATTTAGGGAATATGGGACTATGTTTACGCTGTTTCTTTTAGGCACTGCCCCTACATGGTGCCTGTTAGGTGGCCCAGTGCACAGCACAGCTGGGGTTGGTTGCCACAACCAGCCCCATTTGGTAGCTGCATCTCTGAAGAAAGCTGCTGTTGCTGCTGCAGGATTGTGCTGTCCGCATGCACTATTAGGGCATGCATCCTGGCTCACCCAAGTTACATTTTTGGACTGGGACCTATGGACGAGTTTCCTTGGGTCAGGTCTTAGGTTCAACCTTCTTTGCATGTGACTGGTCAGGTCAACAGGACTTCCTGGGACTCAGGCTTCCCTTCAGTATAAAAAATATAGTTAGTAACTACCTCCAAGCATGAAGTGGATTTTATGAGTATACTGAAGCTGCTGAGACCTATTGGTTTAAATTGCTGAGCCACATCCTTTCAACACAACAGGCCCTGAACCTAAAGTAGAAGTTATTCTTAAAAGAAGCATAACAGCCAAAATGGATTTGCAAGAGCAGCTCTAGTCACAGTGATCTAGTTTCCTTTTCCAACAGAGTAACATGGTTTGGGAGGCAGCGGGTGCTACGTCTCGACTCTAGTGAAGCTTTTGACATTTTGACATGTGACTCATGACATTCAAGAAAAGATTGTCTAGGTGAACCTGCTGTGGGATAATAACATTTGGTTAGAAAAGCATTTCTTGAAAATAGTTATCATTATTTCATTGCCAGATGAAAGACGTATTGAGTGGATCCTACAGGTGTTCGTTGGAGGGTCCAGCACTAGTCAATGTTTCTATTAATGACTTGGATAATGGAATAAAGAGTATACTTATTAAATCTGCAGATGACATCAAGCTGGGAGGGACTGAATACGCTGGAGGACAGAAATAGAATACAAGACAATCACAGCAAATTGGACAAATGATCTGAGAACACAAGATGAAATTCAACCAGGACATATTCATATAATTAGACTTAAGCAGGAATAATCAACTTCATAAATACAGAAAAAGGAACAGCCGGCTAGGTGCCAATTCTGCAGAAAGGGGTCTGGAAGTTACTGTGCATCACAAGCTGAAAAGCAGTAAAAAACATGTCTCACCACCACAGGACAAGCAAGCAACATATTGGGACACGAAGGTTAGTCTGGCAGACAGATGTAGGTTTTTCCATGGAGGATTATGTCCAGTGTTGGGCTTCCCACTCTGAGACACAGGCCAATTGGAGAGAGCCCAGGACAGAAGAATGGGAATGGTCAAACATTTAGAATCCGTGGACAAGAGCACAGAGGATGTCTGGATAAAGAAAAGATGACTGGGGGAGGACACCGTAACAGTTTTCAAATATCTGAACAGCTGCTCCAGGGAAAAGAATAATCTGTTTTCCACGCCCATGGTGAAGAAGAGGCAATAAGTTCAACTTCAGCACGGAAGATTTGGGTTAATCTGTTAAGAATAGGGAAGCACTGGAATAGATTGCCCAGAGCTCAGTCAAAATGTTGTCAAGGGCAAAAGAGGTGCAGCTGAACATGCCTGGGGCAGGGAGATGGACTACATGATCTCTGGAAGTCCCTTCCAATCCTATTTCCTATAGCTTTTTTGATCAGTAGTAGCAAATTTAAAGAGAGAATTCTCCATTCCCCTTCACTTGTATCAGATATTTTTCACAATGAAAAGGGAGAGTTGAAGTTTTTACAGTGCAGCAAAACACACACACCAGTCCCTACCCAGCTTCGGCAAATCTATTTTCTAAATACGCCAGGCACACATTTAGGTACTCTCAACCCTATGTGGAACAGAGCTTGAGACATGAATCTTTCAGCAACAAAAGCACAGTCCTCTTCTAACAAGCCTGCGTGACTGTTCCTAGGGGTGACTACGGAGCTGCAGAGCCCTGCAGCTCACTGCACGTGCCTTCCTCGCTCAGGAGCTCTGGCTAAGAACAGTGCTACATCCCAGGCTCACCGGTCTGTGCAGTCCTCAAAATAAAGAGGTTCGGGGTGGGGGGGGGATGGGAGGGTGCTTTAATATTTTCCAGTGGAAACTCCTCATACATTAAATCTCATGCACTCACCCAATAAACTAAGGTCACATCTAAAAAGAGTATAAAACCCTAAAACCAGTATTAGTCTCAGACTCCAAGCACAGGGCCAATGGTAACTTATGTTTGCAACACCCGTGTTTGAAATCAACACCCTGCCTCTTTATGAGAAGAGGAGAAGCCCTTCTGCCAGGAGCCAGAGCTGCTGCAGGACCCGTTGGGCAGGCAGACGCCAGGCTGTCCTGCTGGAGGGCAGAGGACGCCCTTGGAAACAGGGAGGGAGGGAGAGCTGAGGACACGGTTCACTGCAGCCCTCCCAAGCCGAACAGGACATGGGTTATGGATGTGTATACTACCAGGAGAAGAAAAAGTGACCACAGGGCTATAATCAGCAGAAGTAGGGCAGACAAATACCTACCCTTTCCTTCTTAAGTGATCGTAAAACTTTCCTGGTGTTAAGATGATCAGGAGTGCATGAAACACCCCCTCCCATGCCATAGATGTGTGTCCATACGGACCCATAGCAACTCTCTCCAAGGTCATGCTCCCTGTTCAGTCTGCCAGTGATGAGGATAATTAATGCCATTTCTTAGATCAACCATAAAGTCCCAGACCAGCACCTAGCAAAGTCAATGAGTAATGTATTTTGATGCTAAAGAGGTTTTGAGAGAGGCTGTCAGCTGGCCCCGGTTGCCCCAGCTCCTCCTGCAGGGCCTCAGCTGCTGCAGGGTTTCCCTCCCAGTCCTTGGGCTCCATCTGCCTGGCAAGGGGCTAATCCTGCCCCACACCAAGCACCCCTTGCTCAGGGGTATCAACAGGACACGAGGGCTCGGGGCGACCTCTTAGGGTCGGAGTAATTTTGGTAAGAGACAGAACAAGCTCCCACTGCCCCTCGTTTGGGGAGATGCGGGTCCCCGCAGCCCGTCCGAGCGGCTCTGCTGCAGGGACAGGGCACAATTACCCTTTTCTGATCAGCGCGCTCAGGCGGGCAGCGGGGACCCGCGGGGTGGAGGACGATCTCTGCGGCTGGCCATCCTTCCTCGCCCATCTCTCGCCCACGGCATCTCTGAGCGATGCTCCCATCGCTGGCTGTGCCCCTGCTGCTTGAGTTAATTACAGTAATTATACCTGCGCTCCTCAGCTCCAGCTCCCTTTTGTTGTCACTTCCCTGCCCGTTCATTTGCAAATCTAATCGCTCAGTGGATTTTTTAAAAAGAAAAGGGGTAGGGAGGGCAAAGATACAAATGAAGAAAGAAAGTATGATTCCTGAAACAACAATACAAGGGGAATTGAGAAGCCATTGAGCAGCACCAGGTGTTTTATTTAGTGCCCCTGCGAGGGCTGCGTGCTGCTCCCGGCTCTGACAGCCAGGCCTTTGCTGAGCTACAGCACCAGACCCGAGTGGGGGGAAAAAAAGAAAGAATTCATAGAATCATAGAATCATAGAATGGTTTAGGTTGGAAAGGACCTTGAAGATCATCGAGTTCCAACCCCCCTGCCATAGGCAGGGACACCTCCCACTAGACCNGCCCGTTCATTTGCAAATCTAATCGCTCAGTGGATTTTTTAAAAAGAAAAGGGGTAGGGAGGGCAAAGATACAAATGAAGAAAGAAAGTATGATTCCTGAAACAACAATACAAGGGGAATTGAGAAGCCATTGAGCAGCACCAGGTGTTTTATTTAGTGCCCCTGCGAGGGCTGCGTGCTGCTCCCGGCTCTGACAGCCAGGCCTTTGCTGAGCTACAGCCTTCCTTTGGAGTGGGGGGTTATGACCCCTGAATTGCATCAGCTTCCCCCAGTGCCTGCCAAATTGCCTCGATCGAGGTTCACAGCAGAGCTCAAGACACTGCTCAGTGCTTCAGAGCACACTTGCAGAGGGGCAGGAGAGCTTCCCCAGGCACCCAGTGCTCCCAGCACGCCTGGCATGGCAGGATGCCCGCATGGGCACCATGAACCTCCAGCAACTGCTCTTCTCAGTGCTGGGTCCTCCTACCCGTTTCTTGGGCAGGTTTCCTGTGGGCAAGGGGTGCTGCGGTATCAGCTGTGGAAATACAAGTCTCCTTTCATGCCTGGGAGCAGAGGCTTTCCAGCAGTGACCGTGGAAGAGACACTGCCAGAGGTGAGCGTGCAGTTCAGGTCACCTGTCTGATAAGGACAGATTTGAGGTTGAACCTTTGAACAGAGTGGAAAAAGAGTGTAACCAGAAGAAAAAGGGCAGAAATGGCTTCCTAACTGTTTTCAGGTGCTCTGAAGAAGAGGAAGCAAGAAGGGGAAGCCTCTGACATGTCCTGCCAGCCGACACTGGGAACAGTGTTATATCACTGTCACAGGACAGCAAGGTAGAGCAGTGGGTTTTGTTCCCTTAATACTGTGTATACAGTTTCAAGGAGAAAAGTACAAGACTGTGATTTTTGTCTTTTTGGGCCAATAGATAGAGACAGTGAAACGGTGCAAGGGGCAAAGAGACGCCGTGGTTCCTTTGCACTAAGCACAGCAATTATATTATACTGAACTGAGGCACCTTCACACCAGCCCTTACACCAGTTTGTCCGTGTATCCACACACTTCTGAGCTTGTTCACGTTATCATCCCAGATGCCAGAATTTCCCACTGTGCAATGTTTTGCCACTTGGCACTAGGGTTGATTTCTCTCATTGCCCATGCGGGAAGAGTAGGCCAGGTGGCTGCAAAAGTCCAGGAGTTTGAGAAGGTGAGAATTAAACTAACTTCCCTGATAAAGTATTAGAAGAACAGACTTTTTTTGTCTGTTTTTTTTTTAAGAAGGCTGAAAATAGGCGATTTTTTTCATGATCAGAGTAGATGTTTCTTATCATCACATGTTTGTATACAGAACATTTATTGTTTTGCATACCTGCATAGACAAGAAAGCACTTCTAGAGAATGGACAGGAGCAAGAGGTAGAGACCTTCTGAATGTGATGGGCAGGCAGCAAGGTAGTCAAGGAAACAGGTCAGAACTGTAAAGCATTCCTACTTTGAGGAAATATCCAACTGGATTTTTTTTTTTTTTAGTGAAGCATGAGCAACAAATTAGTTGTAATATAACTGTGAAAAATATGCAAGCCCCCCAAAAGTAATGCCTTGTTTCCAGGCAAGGAATATGAAACAAGAGTACTGCACAGATCTGAGCAACATGTAACTGCAGTGTGGCAAACTAGAGAGTCTCCAAGTCCTTTAGATGACGTGCTCGAAAGGATTTTCCATCTCCCAGGAGGCTGATTGCAGAGGGAGGAGAGAAAGGACCTGCAATTAGGTTGATTAAAATAGTGGTCCCAGTATGGTCTGTTCTTCACTGTTGCCAGGAGACTAGAAGGCTGGGATGAACTGTTCAACCTTTTTGTAACAAAAATAGATGTTTACTTCCACACCGTATGATCTTGGCCCTCTCCAAGGCTGCGCATTCTCTGTTAGTCCTCCACAAAAAAATCCCAACCCAACTTCACTTTTTTAGACCTGTGTTAAGATGGATTTGCCATGTCCAAAACCACACCGATTCTTCCCTGCCTCCATCTTCCCAACCCAGTGCCCAACTCCAGGATCTATCCTAACCATTCAGTGGTTGTTCTTTCACTTATTATAATATTAATCCTGTCTTTACCTCCTGATCTGGACCCCAGGCCCAGACAGGCAGGTCAAGTCCAGGTTACTTACCCCCACCATGGGATATACATCTGAAGCAAAGTCTGGCTACATGGCTCAGCTGATGGGTGAGGACATTGAGATGGGCAGTCACTCACACATTACTAAGTGGGCATGCACTACCCGCAGTCAGTGACTTATGCTGGAAAAGGATACCATAATACTTCTGGAAACAGAGGATCTCGGTGTAGAAACCAAGCCAGGCTATCTTACCAACTTACTCCATTTTTCCCCTCCCTTTTCCCAGCTGATACAAAAGTGAAAGGAAACACTGAGTACACTGGTGCGAGATGGTTATAGTCCAAAGTGAAGCCCTAGTGTTTCCTTCAAGCCCCTTTTGAGGACCATCCTAAAGCATGCTGAAAAAAAAAAAAAAGAAAAGAAAAAAAAAGTCTGCAGCAGTAGCTATTCCAAAGTTAAAAGGCTGAAGATCTCCACGCATTCGAAGCATCTCTGTAGCCTGATTTAGACCGTTGGCTTCAAGAGAAGTCTTATCTTTCCTAAAGCCAAGTGCATTAATGAAACTGAGCCAACGTGCCTTTTCTGTGGCTTTCTCTTGTTCTATCTGTTGTAACAAAAACTGCGCGTGCCAAGCGATGCGCTTGCCTTTTAATGCCCCAATGCTGACATCCTGAGCAGGAGGCAAGGGGCTGCGATAGACGGATGGATAGCAGGCATTGATGGTTTTGGAAAGGAAGGACAGAGATGACAGCGAAGGTAGAAGACTGCAAAAATAGCAGCAAAATTAGCTCAAAGCTTAAGTCTCTGCTACAAATGCTGTAGCGTGCATGTGGGGGAAGGGAGTTTGAATGCCAAGAGAGAGGATCCTTGCTCCTGTTAACACAGCAACAACCAGGCGATAGCTGGAAAGAGCCATTTAAACCTCCCCGTGTAGCTGTGTTGTAACACAGCACATAATTACTCATCATGCTCCTTTCCACAGCCTGCGCAGGCTGCCGGCTGGAAGAGCTGTACTGCGCAGCCATCTCAGCACGGCTTGGCTGCATGACTCCTTGGGTACCCTCCAGATCATGCAGAGGGGATTTCATACAAGTACCGGAGAGCTTCCTGGCTAAATCCCCTCACCACACAAGGCTTCCGTGGTTGCCACACCAAGCTCTCTACCTGCTTGCTCTCCTGATGGAGAAACGGCACTGTTTACAGGGAAAAGTAGCCTGAGAATAAGGGCAAGCAGCAGGAGTGCTACCAGAAAGTCTAGTTCCCGGTCTTCAGGCCCTTCACCAGACTTTGACTGGCCACCAGCCCTGTTAGTACCTCTCCTCTGCATCTGCTCCAACACACGCACCCAGTATCGCGAACAAAGATCTCCAGAGAGGGCGCACACAGCCAGGGACTCTGAAGGGGCTCAGATGGGAGTGCAAAGGCACAGCCACATTAGTGGGGGATAAAAACCTCACTATTGTTAGCACTAGAAAGAGAGCCCCGGGTTTCCCCACCAGCATTTTAATAGAAGTGTTTCTGCTTCAAAACCACCTTGACTGGATGTCAAGGACACATTATAAAGGCAGGTCAATCCAGGTGGGAAGCAACGTAGCATAGAGATAGCAGTTGGAAGATTGCCAGAAGCACAAAAACTAAGAACACACCCAAGAACCTTAAAACCAGCAAGCTCACTCTGGAATTACTAAATGAATTGCTTCCTGAAACCTCAGATGCTAATTACTTGTGTGTTTTAATTTTTGTACTTAACTTTCTTCTGTCCAAATTAAAGTAAATCTAATTTAATGCCCCAACACAAACAGATTCCAAGTGTCTTTTTCCTTGAAAGCTTCTGCTAGCCAGTACCTAGATACCGAATCACACTAGCATTATTTTAACTCCTAAGTGGCTTTTGTCTTATGTGTTGTGACCTGGAAAGACAGACAGAAAAACAGTGCAAGAGGTAGAGAATGTGCCTTCAATCCTGTCTGTCGACAGCTGTAAATATCCAGCTTCAACAAAGGCCACTGGGAGGGTTGAACAACCCAGAGAGATGCACCGCTATATTGTAACAGCATCCAGCAGATGCTTCTCCTGACTCTGCAGGAAGGGAGAGCCACAGAACCCAAGGGTGCTTTTCTAGCTTATCTTCAACAGTTCCTTTCTATTTACAAACTCTTCTTGGATAGCAGCCTCCTAGCCTTGCTTTTACTCCTTCCATCTTGGATATCGCCCCTCTGACATTGTTTGTTCCTCAACTTTCTAGAGGGTCCTTGCAGCTAAGAGAAACATCTGCCCCGTTTGTTGCAGCATCTCCACCCCCAGTGGCCACACAGCATGAGGCATGGAGGAGCCCAGGGAAGGAAGGAAGGACACGGCATGGGTTTTCTATAGAACCTGAAAAAGTCAAGACTGCTTTGAAGGATCTGCACAAGCAAAAACTGTTATTTAGCTTCTTGACAGCAAAGCAGGTGGTGAATTTACAGAACTTCATCTCCCTCCCAAAACAGTTTTGCCACAAATCTCTGTCACTTCACAAAAGCTCTTTGCTTCCACCTTGATGACAACCTTTGCCACCGATGGGAGGAAAGGAGGATGTTTGTGTCAGCAGACAGATGGCTTTGCAGATCCAGAGGAATCTGTGAGGTTATTGAGTAGCTGACACAGGGCAGGGGATTAACAAAAGCACGGGTTATCTTTGTAATAAATACAGCCTGCCACAGGTCTCCGTATTTAAGAGCAGCCTCTCAGGGTCAATAGGCTCAGTAGCTTTGGTCAGTCAATAAGACCTAGTATTAGCCTCAGCAAAAGTGTCAATTCCTGCTTAATAAAACATGGTTTATGTTTTGAGTCTCCCAGAGACTTTTCTACTGCAAGCTTCTCCTCGTGTGGCTAAATCCCACCAAAGTCCAGGGAGAAAAATAGAGGTGCTGGTGAGCCAACAGGCAGCAATGTTCTGAGCCTGTGTGAGCAATGCATTCATGCACAAAGTCAAAACTGTCCTCGCTGACATGGGGGGAGGAGGAAAACAGGCAGGTAGAGACATCCACAGAACACAGCACCCTCCAAAAACCTCAGCACTGCTTTGCTTTTCTCACACCTTCTCCCACCTGTCCTCAGCTGCCATCACACACCATCCCAGGCCCACAAGCTACACACAAGACAGGATAAAGGTCCCCTCCTTTACCCATTGTCAGGCTTGCAAAGAAGTCCAAGGAGAGATATGCTATCATGCATTCAAAAGCCACCACCATCTCCAGAAATGGGACTTTCCTCAACCACCCTTCCCTTGGCTTTTTCCCAGACAGAGAAGCAGGGAAGTACTTGCCTTTCTCCAGGGAACTAGGCAAAACACCCCCCTCCTTGCAGCAACCTCACTGCTTCTGACTCTGCCCCTTTCTCCCCTTCCTTCTCCACATCACCCATGTGTCACACCAAACGAGCTACCATAGCCTTCAACAGATGCACTCGTTACCTCCAGCAAGAGAAAAAGCAGTCAGGACGAGCTACAACCTCGTTACAGTTTGTAATGAGCTGACGGGAAAATATTTCTGCCTGATTAGAATCCTTAACTAGCTCCTGACTATTATGA
Source organism: Anarhynchus alexandrinus (assembly GCA_008711295.1). NCBI lineage: Eukaryota > Metazoa > Chordata > Aves > Charadriiformes > Charadriidae > Anarhynchus > Anarhynchus alexandrinus. The sequence goes on from VUYV01000001.1 coordinate 1,353,754, forward strand.
GTGGAAGCTGGCTGGCCTCCCATTTTGTCCCATCTGTAATGGCAGGACAGCTTTTAGCATCCCCCGTGTACCTCTTCCCCTCAGCCCAGCAGGAAGAGGTATAGTCACTCTTCACCAATCTGTACTGCTCCCTGGCAACAGCAAAAGAGAAATACTGGTGGTATTAATATATCAGCCCTTACTGTAAATCAAGGGTTAAGCTTTCTGCTGCTTGGGAAAAACCTTTCTTTAGTCACCAGTGATGTCACCAAAGACGCCAGCCAAAGACACTGAGTCACATCTCACCTCAGAGACTGCTGTGGTTGGGGGTTTTCAGACCCTTTAACAAGTGCCTGGAACCAGGATGCTCTTTTTCCATTGTATTTTACCTATTCAAAAATTGTCCCCCTCAAGCAATGGGTACTGTCAGGTGATCTCACTAGCAGAGGAAAATGGCAAAATATGCATTTACAAAAGAGCATGCAGCCAATACTGCATGGTAAGCACAGGGCTGGGGTCTCCCAAGGCAGAAATGCAGATCAGGTGCTGCCACACTTCCCCCAGGTGTTCTCCCTGCTGGCAGCTTCAGGAGGAGGGCGGAGAGGCTGGGGTAGGGAATATCTTGTCATCCCAAGGGGGATCCCTGCAGGGCAGGCTTGTGGTGTATCTGCAAGGCTGCTCTCCGAATCACATCAAGAGTTTTCCTGTCTTCATTCAGCTTGGGACCACAGACATCCTCACGAGACCCTGCCCCCTGGCAGCCTCCACGTTCCCCTAGCACTGCAGGCCCACCAGGCAGTGGTGATCAACAAAAGGATCCATCCCCTCTCCACCCCACATATAAAGTCTGAGACTTTATATACCATGGAAGAATCCTCCACCTTCATCTCCTGTCCTTCTGCCTCCACCTCAAGGCCCTCCACCCTGCTTCCTCCAAATTCTTCAGCCAAAACCCTTGCAGCCCTCATTCTTGACTCCTTCTCCAAAAGCCATGACAGCCAGAAGTTCCTCTCATCAAGCTATTCCTTCTTCCATAGTGACTAGCAATGTCTTTTCTCTGGCTTCCCAACAGTAGTTTCTACAGCCCAAAAACCAGGCCAAGGTGGAGGAAGGGAAAGGAGAGGTTCTTCAAGCCCAGCTTACTGATGCGATGGTCACAGGCAGCATCATTTTGAGTGGAAGAAAACCAACCCAAACACTAATTTCTCTGATTAAATATTAAAGATGGAGCATACCTCTACTGTATTTTAAAAGACCATCTTTGGAGTTTACCTGCAGTTTACGGGAGCAACTGAACTGATCTTGGGAACTGTGATGCCTCATGTGGTCTTGGTGATTCAACTCCAGCCCACATAACTCAAGTGCCCAAGATGATCTGGTGATGTGACGGAGCCAGGTGACTCATATGACCAGGAGGGCTTGGACAGGACACCCCGGTGACCACTGTGACTCAGTCTTTGCCACTGTTGTGTCACAAGGAAGGGCTGGGCCCAGATAGACACAGTCAATTGGTTAGTCACTGTGCCCTGCACTGGGTATAAACATAAAGGTTTCAAGGTACTCAGTAATTATTGAAAACAGGTGCAGTTGCATTGTATGTAAATACATACATATATATCCCTATATGTTAACAGAAGAGACAGAAACTTTCTTGTTAAAAGTTGAGACCTGCTATAAACAGAAGTATGGAGTAGGAAGAAACTTCTCCAGCTGCAAGTCTTAAGCATCGTCCATTTGTGTGGCTTTTCCACCTCTCCCTGGGCCAGCCAGGATGAACTGCTTTTGGAGGCCGCAGTCTGGACTAGATGGAGCATTGGTCTAATCTGGCCATTAAGATTCCAGTTTAATGTTAGAAATGGCGGCTTTTAATTATGACTAGTGTTAATATTTTAATGACTTTTTCCATTCAGACATCACCATTGCCCTTCAGTCTGTGTAATGCCAGATGTTCAGGGCATGTAGTTTGTCCTTCCAGCAAAGGAGAACTAGGAGATTTGTGCATGGAAATATTCTACAAATTTCTCTATACGCACAGCCCTGGAGCAGAGGTGGCGAAGATCCTGCAAGGGCTCTGTTGGGGACCTCAGCCCAGAACTGGTGTGGATTCCCCTTGAACTGACATTAATAAAAGACCAAACAGTGGTGCTTATAAGGCTCTCTCTTTAGGGGTCCTGGCTCCACCCCAAAACTTGCAAAACTCCCATGCCACATCATGTTCTTCTATGGCCACACATAAGAAAAATAGCTTGAAAGACTATGTGTAGTGGGATCATCCATTGACATATGCCTCAACAATATAAACATGTCCCGTCTCTCAACACTAGTTATACATTTTTTTAACGGAGGCATCAATACCCAGAACTTGTAACACTTTTAATCCATATATGTCAAAGCACTTCTGTGGAAAGAGAGATACTGTGTAGGCTGGTAGGAGCCTAGAGATAACGCATTAAGATTTGGTGATAGCGGCTAATATACTCATTGACCCAGCTGAAAATGTACAGAAAAGTGACAAACCCCTCTGCCCAACGCGTAGTTGGTTCGGTGTGAAGCCCAGAATGGCTTCCCTGGAGTAATGTAGTGTGGAGTTCAAAAACATCTTTCTGTGCATACTGTAGCATCACAGAGCTGCCTTTGTAAGTTAAATTCTCCTACTTCTAAGTATATTCTCCAGCAGAATCTGTTGTTTGAACCTGTAAGGCATAAAATACCTGCCTGAGCACTTCTCCTTGCCATCCCAATAGAGGCAATGGGGGCAGAGACTAAACAGCACTCTCTGCTCTCCACTTCTGCCATTTGTAACCATGTGGCATTTATTTGTGGGCAGAGGCTGTGCTCTCCCACTGTGGAGAGATCGTGGGCAGCTGTTTTCCATTGAACACGTGAGAAATCAATGACCAAATGAGGGTGCTGGTGGAGGCTGAGTCCCGTCCTGCTGTAAAACACCCAGTCCCCTTCTGTCCCCAGCCAAGCAAGAGTCCTTGACTTTTTGCTCTATGCTTTTATTTTCCCTTTTGTTTTTCTTCCCCTCCAAAGCACACTGCTCTCTCTTAGAGTTGTCCACCATCTCCTTCTCCGACCACTGTCCATGTTCAAAGCGATTAACTGCCACTTTCTCTGGGTCTGTTCCTCTGAAGATTACTGTCTCGTGTTTGGAGTGGATAATCCATCAACGAAATGGCCAGCTGCCACCCAGGGGTCTGACGCAGTCCTTTGGCACTCGTGCTGGAAGGTCTCTCTGGCTGCAGGGCCAGCGGAGCGCGGAGAATGCAGCGCACCGGGAGCAAAACCGGCAGGGGCTGGAGTTTAGTGTTCCAGCCAGCACAGGCACTCATCGACATGAGCACACATGTGCATGCTCATACGAGCAGCTCCACAGCCTCATATCTCAGGAGATGGCCAGAAGAAGAGCCCAGGAATGAACCAGCCTTCAGGAGACATCTTGCCTGCTCTCACACTGCAGAGACCTCCCTTTGAATCAGAAGGGGGAACGCTCCTTACCAAGAGCCAGGGAGAGTTCTCAGATGAGTTTCGGGCCCTGCACAGTGTTATTATCTGAAGCAAATAAGAAAGTGAACTGAGGCTGAACATCGTGCCCATCCTGAGCCCACCCGCCGTGAGCACACAGGGTGCCTCGAGCCCTGTTCCTGCAGCGCTGCCGGACCTCCCTGCCAGAGCTGGTGGTCCTGCCAGCTGGCTGACGGGCTGCAGCCTGCCCTGGTTAGCACAGCATCTCCTTCTCCCTGCTAACAACCCTTCTGCACACAGAGCCCAGGCCATCCTCTCACAAAGTGTGGGATGGCACCTCATAGCCCAGTTATGCCACCACAGACCTGGCTCTCAACATACCCTGCCAAAATGCCTTCAGCCCGACTACTGTGTCTGTCCCTGCCACCTGCCCAGGCTGAGCTGAGGTCTGTTCAAGACCAAACTATTGATCTTTGGATTGATCTAAAATGCACTGAACATCCCTCTGCAATAAGGCCCCTTGACAAGCAACATCAGCATCTTTACAATATGGCCCAAACCACAGCCAGGCCTCCTTCAGCCCACCAAGATGTCTTGGAGAGGCAAACCAAGAGTGACAGAAACATCACTGCTGCAGAGTGGGTTTCAAAAGCAGGGTCCAGCAAGCAAAGCAAGAGGGAAATGTCTCAGCACATGGATGCACCACGCAGTCTGCTCCGGGCAGCTGGGCACGGCCCTAGCAGCTTCATGCGGCTGAGATGGGGCAACATCTGCCCTGTGGCCAAAGCACAGACCGAAGGGAAGCTGCATGCCCCGTGCCAGTTGGTGTTCCCTCCCTGTGCCCCGTTTGCCGTGCCCGTAGCACCGGCCAGCTGTGCCACGAGGTGACAGCACATGGGCTGTCAGTGCAGCAGAAACTGGGGAAAAATCAGGCTGAGAAAACCAGTTGCAAGAGGGAAAAATATGCAAGAAGAGAGGCCAAAAAGCGAGATGCAGGCTCCTTGCTGGGAGCAGGGCTAAGATGGCCAGGCTGATGGCAGGGTGAATGGACATCTGGCTGATATAACAAGCCATTTAAGAAGTCCAGTTTCCTCTGCTTTTCACTATCTTTTCTTTCCCTTCTTTCCTTTATGTTTCCCTTGTTAGTCAGTTTTTTAAGGGCAGACAGCTTATCCCATCAAGCTGCCCTGAGAGGAGGGACCGGGCTGTCTGACCCTCTACCAGTTCCCTACTGACAGGCATTTATTCAAATCCTTCTCCAGTTTCAACTAAGAGAGAGGCATAGAGATCCCAGAGATAATGAAAGTCCTTTAAATTTAATGAAAATAGGTAGGTGGATAGAGAAGAGAGGACTCTCTGAGCGTCCCCACTGCGGGAGAGATTGCAGTGTGAGCTAAAATACCACGCACCAGAAAACCTTCCTGGGAGAAACCCCGTAAATACCCCAGGCCACAGGAAACACATTTAATCTACCTCTGCACTCAGAGGGGCGCTTGGAGCCGGACACGGAGCGGGGCTTCAGCAGGCGATGGAGGCAGGCACAGCCTGGCAACAGCTGGATCAGCGGCAGGTCTCTGTTCCCGTGGCCTCCGTGCAGATGGAGGGCACGGCTGTCTGGGAGCAGATGCATCCGTTGCACCCCGTCTGCTATCATGTGCACTCCCTTCCTGGCATTGTTGGTCAGCACTGAACTGTGCATTTATGTCCAGGACTGCCAAAAGTGTTTTAAAGGCCTCTCCATCTCTCACGAAGGAAAGAGCATCCTCACCCCTCTTTACACCTGTCCCAAGGAGACTGTATCCTCTATGCTAACGATGCTGGGCCAGCTCTGTAATGAAGCCACACTGTGCCGCTAATGCTCCTGCATCCTCTAGGCAGAGCGAGGCCAATGAGCCTGCTCTCTCTGCAAGTCTTCCCACACCCTCTCCGCAAATAAGCTCATGCCAGGTCATAGCCTGACTCCACTGCTGACTTTGCTGGCACGTGAGTGCCCGCCGGTTCCTTCAGAAGCTGCCGAACTATATGAACTGGGCTTAATGATGGATGCGACTATTGCCTGCTCCCTGCAGATTTTCTGTACTCTGCTTGGGAGATCCCATTTCCCCATCCGAAGGAAGAAGGCAGCAAATGGAAGGGCATTATCCCTCCAATTCGCACTGAAACATTGGCAGTGCCAGCACATAAAAAAATGGAAGGAGCCTCATACCTTCCTCTTTTAAAAACAGAAAGGCCAGGATGCTCTCCAAGCCTGGAAACGAACTTAAGGCCAAGGCTGACACTTCAGGGATCGTTGCCAATTAACTTAATGAATAAAATTCTCCTCTTCAGCCGTGCTCTGCGCGTGCAGGAGAGGAGCCCGATTGTTTTCCTGCCCCAGTTCTGGATAGTAATTTTTGCTGCATTCACTTGGAGACATCTGTCTGTTTTCATGCCTGCAGTGTAAGCTGGTGTTGAAGTTGCATCTGCTGAGGAGCCTCTCTGCTCCCCATCCTGGGGGCTATTTCAGGGAAAAAATATCCATTAACTGCTTACACTGAAGCACACACTTAAAAGCATGAGCAAAGAACATAATGATGCATCAAGCTCTGCATGTAACTCGTCGACTGCCGCTATGCCCGGAGAGATGGAGGGAGCGGTGGTCTGGAGCAGGGTGGCTGGTTGTGCCATGGTGGCCGGGCTGCACGGGCTCCCCAGCATCACATCTGCCTCATGGCCTGGCCGGCGCTGCTCCCTCCTGGGGCATCACAGCTCACTCCCGGGTCATTGCAATGCAACCAAAACCTCCAGCGTGCGCAGTGCCCCCACACAGCCCCCCTTCCCAGGGCTGATGGGCTTTCAAGGCGGCTCTCCTCACCTGCTGGCTGGCCCCAAGGGGACACACGCTGCTGCAAACCCCCGAGGTCCTGCTGCTTCCCTGCAGACTCAAATCCACATCACGTTCAACTTCCTGCCACCGCCGGGGCCCAAGCGGCGCTTCCCAGCCTCGCGAGCGGCTGTTTCGCCAACCACAACTTGGAGATGCTGCATACAAGAGCAATGAGTTCCCAAACCCATTATAAAAAGAGAAAAGGAGCAAGAAAGGGTTGGATGTGCTGTGTGTTTCAGGGTGTATGAGTGACTGGAAACAAACCCCAAATCCCTGAAAACTCACAGCAAACAGGAACAAAAGGTGGGAGTAAACCACACAAGTAAGGGGGAGGTGGTGAGGAGAGGGGCTATTGATGTTTGAAACGGGCTCTTTAAAATGGAAGATAATGACACTGAAAATTATTCTGAGCTTTTCAAAGGCATAAATGACCAAACTGCCTCCTGACTCCTGAATTACATTATCCAGAAAGAACTTAATAGCATGTTATTATCGCTTCTCCTCGCTGACAGGATTTCGGCACTGAAAAGACAAACAAGAAGTGCATTCATAATCGCAACCGCGTTCACCTCTGCGACGCGCTGGCCGCAGCTAATTTCAGGTAAGTGTCTCGGCGGCCGTCCGGGGGAGCTCGGCAGCACGCTAATTGCCTTTGTCGCTGCCTGAGGGGGACCGGCTGGATGTCCCTGGGGGGCGGCCAGTGCCGAAAACCTGCTGTACGGGGGAGAAAGGCATGGCCTGAGCTGGCCAGTGGCAGCTGATGGGGACCTACCCCACAATGGGGCCAGCTTGTGCATGTCATGGTGCTTCCCATCCCCGTGGGTACCTGCGAGGGGCCCGGGGCTGTGCAGGTGGCAGTAGGGTCCCCATGTCTGCTGCAGCGGTGGCTTCGCTGGCCTGCCAGGGGCATATAAGAATGGGAGCAAGGCAAGAAAGAAGGACGTAAGGATGTGTGAGGGCTGGGGAGTGAGCAAACAACCTGGTCTGAGCTGTCCATGGACAGCCCCAACCCTTGGCAGTTGTCATGTACGGTCACTTTTCGTGAGCAGCAGCCCTGGAAATAGCAGCGCTGGTGATTTCCAGAGCCGGGCAGCCTGGCAAAGCCCCTCTCCCCCCTCCCCTGCCACCCCATCCTCGTAACCCACTTCAGAGGTTGGAAGGCAGCTTGGTCACATTGTGCTCCCGACTGACCCTCTTGCTCTGGCCATGCCCTGGGATGGGCATTGTCCTGGTGTACGCCAGGGATGACCCTGGTGTCACATAGCGCCATTGTGCCACTGTCTGAGGGGCACCGCAACACAGCAGTTTGCTTTGGGCCATTCCCAAGGCTTTCCTTTACATTTTCCTCCTGTTTTATCAACGTGTGCCACTGCAGTCCAAAACAGCTCTCTCCCAGGAGGTGCCCCATCTCCTCCTGAGACCCCCAACATCCAGAGACAGGGCCAGCCACAGCTACGGCAGGGCAGCACGGGACCCCAGCCCAGATGGAGAGAGACAGGGAAAGGAAAGAGGTGATTTATGTCCCAGGTTCAACCACATTTTGTTTCAGCAGCCATGCTCCGACACCCATAGGCCCCTGAGCAAGTGGAAGGGGTAACTGGCAATAACAGCCAGCCCTGTGCTCTGCCACCTGCTCACTACGCGTATAGTCGTGTTTTTTTCCCCTGGTAGCACAATAAGGCAAATAAATCATCCTTCCCCACTCCCAGCAGCAGACAGGCTGTGGAGAGAGCTTCCACAGTGCACCCAAAGCCACCCATATCATTGGGGTGGGACTCCCCAGCCCCATCTCGGTGGGAGGCTCTGGGAGAGGCGTTGTAGGAGCACCTGCTCCTGTAGCAAAATTCAGGTGCTGCCAGGGACAGGGCACGTGGTACAGGAGCACCTGAGCAGCTTTGCAGCCCCGTACACTTCCACCGACTCTCCTCCAGGGTCCACCTCGTCTGGCCACTGCTCGGCAGAGTGTGAATGGAGCAACCAAAGGAAACCACGTGGAGAAGACCTGGGCCAGAGCTCCCAAGAGTAAGAGCACGGAGCAGTCTCCAAAATAAAGGTGTTGCCTGAAGTGCATAACCTGGGCAGGATGAGAACTGAATAGCAAAGTGCAGGGAACAGCCCTTGGGCAGCGAGAGCTGCGAGGGCAACCTTGCACAGACTGTGCTGGAAGGGGTCCCATTCCCCAGCTTCGGTAACTCTCATTCTCTGGTCACACAATTGAACCGTCAAGTACAATTTCTCCAGGGCAAGACTCTTCTCCCATTAAACTGACTGTTCAGCCTGCCATGCAAAGTTAGCAGTGGTACCACACTTTCAGCTGACTTCCCATACCACATCAATCTGCTTTCTTCCCTCTGTCTGCCTCTGGAGCTCTGTCCAGCTCACACCAATGCGTTTCAGGTGTGTTGATCATAGAACCATAGAATGGTTTAGGTTGGAAGGGACCTTGAAGATCATCGAGTTCCAATCCCCCTGCCATGGGCAGGGACACCTCCCACTAGACCAGTTTGCTCAAAGCCCCATCCAGCCTGGCCTTGAACACCTCCAGGGATGGGGCATCCACAACTTCCCTGGGCAACCTGTTCCAGTGCCTTACCACCCTTAAAGTGAAAAATTTCTTCCTAATATTTAATCTAAATCTACCCTCTTCCAGTTTAAAGCCATTCCCCCTTGTCCTATCACTGCATGCCCTAATTTACCTTGATACCTTAAAGTAAATCCCCATCCCACATCACCTCATTGCCCAGGTCTCCACTCCAGCTGTTGCAGAACAGCTATTTCCATGCTGACCTTCTGCTCCCGGTGGCTATGCCGACGGGCTCGTCCTGCTCCGATTTACCTGATGGTCCCACGATGCAGAGGAGCAACCGCAGCCCCAGTGCAGACTGGGTGCAGCACAGGCAGCCATGGGACTGGCTGCCCTGTGATATATGCATCTTATATTGCCGAGTTTTCCTTTCAGCCTTATCGGCATGATGGATAGTTTAGCCATAGTGAAGTACAAGATAGTAATAACAATGGCCATGATTACTATTTTTCATATTTTCTTTAAGAGCAATGTGATATTACCAGGCTTCGTGCATGTCACTTTGTTTATTAGCTACCATTTAGTAATCTCTTCCATCTTCGCTTTATTAAAGTTAGAGGCGCTGTGAGGCTGTGGGCTGAGAGGAGAGCAGGGGCTCACGGGGCTGCCACCCCGGGGAGACGCTCGCTTGCTCGCTTACATCCACGCCGAGCCCGGAGCTGCAGGCCTGCAAACCACCAGCACCTCCCCTGCGTTTTACGTGCCGACACATCCTGCCAGGTCAGACCTACATCTTCTTCCCTTCTTTCCAGTGCTCCAACCATAAGAAGAAGCTTTATGAATGTTATTTATGCTCATACGTATCAGAGTAGGGAAAAGTAGCCTCAGCAAAAAAAGAATCGGAATCAAATTAAAATAAAGTAAAATAAAATAAAATAGTAAAATACCAAAGCTCCTCCCCACTCCATGCTGCTCGTGCAGCCTGGGTGAAGAGCTTTTACCAGATTTCCAAAAAGCAAAGTGCCTGGGTTACAGCAAGGAGCTCAAGAGGAAAGCTGTGCACAGTGACCTGTCGCATGGGCTGATCTGGAGCGCCAGGGAAGATGACAAGCAGAGCGATGCTCTCTGGGTCACACAAGCCGACCCAGAAAGGCCGTTACCCTTTGACAAGGTCACCTTGAGCCGCACAGGGTCGGCGGGAGGCGCACGGGTCACATCTTGCCCGTGGCTGCCTCAGGCACAGCTGCGGGCAAACGCACGGCAATGATCCCTGGAGGGAATGAAGACGCGGATCCCTACCCTGCGGAGAAGCGGCAGCAGCTTTCCGAGTCAGCGTGGGGGAGATCTCTCGGCCGGGTGTAGCTCCCACTACCCTGTGTGCTGAATGCCCTCAGCCAGGGAAACGCTCAGCGTTGCCTCTGTGGGGCCTGACCACCATCACGCAGAGGTCGCTTAGCATCCCTCCGGCCTGCTCAGGAAGACTCCAGCTGGATGCAAGCAGAATCTACTCCCGGTTTAAAGCCTGTTTAACGCCTGAGGTAGGCACAGCAGGACCCTGGGAAGGCACACACTGCCTCTTCTCGGGAAGGCACCTCGACATGCGGGTTTTGCCCAAGAAAGACCTGAGAGGCAGCTGGGCGATTAAAACTGCAAGGCAAGCTACCCGGGCTGGTGTTTGCCAGGACAGGCAGGCTCACAGACCCGGTGCCGCCACCAAACCAAACAAAACCAGCTGATAAGCTCTGGCCTGGGCTTCAGAGCACAGACCAGCCCCGGGCAGGGATGTTATCTCGTGTCTGAGCACAGACACTGACACAGACGGAGCGCTGGGAAGAGTGAAACCCAGAGCCAACCTCACCCCTCAGCGCTGACCCGACGGCGGTGTGAGCCACCCTCCTGCCTGCCCTGCGCCGTGGCTGTACGGCTTCACGGGCGTGCTGGCTGCCGGCGGCCGCAGGGCGTCCGTCTCTGTCTGCCCTCCTGTTCCGAGGGAGACTCTTGCCAACAGGAGACAAGCCAAGCCATGGTCTGGCTGGCGAGGTCCTTGAAGCCTCCCAGGATGGTGACCCGCTCTGGGTGACATGTCCTAGCTCTGCACCACCCTCCTGGTGAAAAAGTTCATCCCTGTGCTCAATCTAACTATCCAAGCTGTAACTCGTGGCCATTGGCCCTTGCTAAGTCACCTGGCTGCCCTGAGGGCTGTGCCCCTCCAGATATCCCTCTGTCTGCTCCCACCTGAGTGTAGGGTGGTCCTGGCACAGCCCACTGTGTGTGACGGCTCCTTGCACGCTCCAGGACCCAGCAGCCTGCCCGCATCCCTCTGCAATCAGGGTACAGGCAGAGAGAATGATGCCGGGGGGACACGGAGATCCACAGTGGCGGTGGGGGAAGAGCCCCGCCAAGCGATGCATCAGAAGGCAGTCCCGGTGACCCAGGGGGAGTCATCTGTGAGGGAATGACTTTGGCACTGGCCAGGCTGTGCGCCGGTCACGGTTCATTTGCTACGGGAAGCAGGGAGTGATTCATTTGGAAAGCTTCTACACTGCAACTGCATGAGGTTCGTACGCCCCTGAGATGGCAGAGGGCACCATGCAGCCTTGATTTGCAAATCTATATACCACCCACTTGTCATCATTAAAGTTCACTGGATGTGCTAGGTAAAGGCTGCACTAATGCTCTCTCTGGCTTTTTCTTCAGCTGGATATGCAAAAGCGTGTTCACTTCATACCCTAAATTCTTGCAGTTTTGCATGGCAACATCATTTACCCTGACTGCCCCATTTTCCACCTCCAGCCAACCTCATGATGGCACATTTAAACGCTAGGTGCTAGCTCCCCAACACTGCCGAGACCACTGAGACCCTTTAAGATGGGAGATGCTACGAGGCTACAATGCAGTATTTCATGTTACAGGAGCTGAAAGTTGCCCATCAGTTTTGCACCTCTGGCCCCAGCTCTTACCCCCCCGCTTGTCAGTCTCGAGAAAGAGTCAGTGCGCTCAGGGGTCTGCTGCAAGGCCAGCGTTTAGTGCCTCCACCAAATTCCAGTTCGCTCGCCGCTGAAGCCGGGCAGACAGCAGCCCGTGGGCCGCCTGCAAGCAGAACAGCAGAGGCTGTGTTTGCTGGTGGTGGAAACACCAATAAATGCAGGTTGGAAGGAGAGGCCAAGTGCACAGAGCTAATCCAGGTTACCCATGTTTGACAACCACAAATTGGGATGAAAAAGCATCTTTTCAAAACCCTTTTAACACATTCACCTTTGAGAGCTTTCAGCAAAAAGACAAGGCAGGGATGTTAAAGGGTCAAACTCCGGGTGTTTGCTTGTTCTTTCCTCAGGCAAACCCTCATTGATTGACTGTGGGAAGGGCAAGAGCTGAGCATAAAGGACGGAGGAGTCCCACTGCCAACACTGAAGCACACAGCCTCCCAGCAGAGACTAATGTTGACAGGCAAAGCTCTTCCAAATACACCCTCTGCTCTGCCTGCCACGCACCACCAAAAACGACAGTCCGAGGGGCTGCTGGTTCCCTAACACTGGTAGAGCCAGAACCTCCCTCAGGCGACGGGACTAGCAGCCGCATGGTGGGATTTTGGAGGCATGAAAGAACAAGTGTGGCTGAGAGTGGGCTGGGGGCTTGGGAGTAAATGCAAATGCCAGCTGCAGAGAGCCTCTCCACAACATGGGATCCTCTGGAAATGAGGGATACAACCAGGGTCTCACTGTGGGATGAGCTTTCACACACAGATGTTAGTGAGACCCAGACAGTGCTCTGGTCAGTATATTCAGACATGGACAGGCAAAGGCATTTGTAGGGGCAGCTGCAAGATGAGGATGTGTAGTCAGTGACCATTGCTAGAGGGTCTCCTGGGCTTTACTGGGTGCAGCAGGCCAATTTTCTGAGCGGAGCTCTGCTTGTGCAGACATCACGACAGGCCCACCCACACCGGCCAGCCTACAAGCTGTAAGTGCCTGAGCAAGGCACTGATTCAGCCAGACCGCTCACACGAGCAAAGATTACTCATGTACAGGCTGCAGGACCAATACTCCAGGGCCCCTGTGACTCCGTGTCGACTCAGGAGTCTCGTCACTGCAATTACCACCACTCCATTCCCTGACGCCATCAGACAACTCAGAAGTCAGGGGAATCTCTGACCTGTCACTCCACAGGCTGGGGACATTCAATCTTGCTGGGGTTTCTTTTTTTGCTCTTAACAAAGATGGGAGAGCACATCGCTCCTGCTGCTTGCCCCACAGTAGGAAGGGATCAGAGAGCTAACGCCAGGGTCAGGCGATTGACTGTACCACAGACCAAAAACTCACGTTCAGTAATTCCCCGTCCACAACTCTGCCAATCACACATCACTTCTTGACAGTCCTGAACAAGCCAGCTGTGCCTACACTCTTGCGCATGTACACAATTGCTGTGATAAGCCACACGTCCATAGTCACTCACTTACCATTCCCCAGCACACCTGCAGTCAGATACCTTTTCTGGATTATATCCCTTCCCTCTCCCATAGAGACAGCAAGAGAATCGGTTCCTCAGGGACTGACACACTCACCCACGCTCTGCCCCCTGCTTCCCTTCCTGTGGAAATGGACTCACTGTGAGGTGGGGTCTCGCACCTGTGCAAACTGGCAAACTGCATGCAAACTGGGAGAGTGCACGGTCGTCTTGTGACTTGGTCTCAGGCACAGCCTAGTGCCTGAGTAATGACCCTCAGCTTAGCACGCTTGCTGGCACTTGAGGGACAGTCCCATCCTGTCCTTCGTGTACCCTTTCAACAAGGCAGTTTATGAGAAAGCTGAAATGATCTGAGCAGTCATCTCCATCCACCCTTCCTGGCTACAGGAATCCTCACAAGCAGCAGGGACGTCTCACAGGATCCCAAATATGTCTCACGTAAAGGAGGCCTCTGGGTGAGACTTCCTGGTAGCCATCCCATAGCTGCAGAGTCAGAGCCACCAGACCTGTCACTTGCACCACAGAGCAAGTGGCAGGCTTTCGTCTGCAGCAGAAGCAGTGAAACATCACAGGCAGCGACAACATGAAATGCTCAGTGCATGGCACGGGCATGGTGGTGTCTCACAGATGTGCTGCAGCGCGCTCCTGCAGGCAGGGAGGAGGCAGGCTCAGCATGGATCTGGGTGGCAAGGAGCAGTGCGTCTATCCAGCAGAACGATGCCCACTCCTCCATCCCATCCCAACACACATCTGATGCAGCACCAGAGGACTCAGATGTGGAACAAACCTCTCAGGAAGAGGAAAGACCAAGAGGCCATTTCATTTGGCTTGCAACGAGTTAACGGCGCTGCCTGGCATCACTCAGTGGAGAAACGGAAACAGGACTGAGGTTAGAGGCAAAAACATCACCCTGAGTACACAGCCAGGCATCCCTCCCCCAAAGGTCTTTGATACAACACATTTATTTTGCTGTGTGGCAGTACTGTACAGTACACATACATTACCAGCAGTTTCAGAGCCCTGAGTTGTCATTCCTCCTGCCTCCACTGAACTTTGCAAAAGAGGCAGGACCACTGTCCCCCTTCCCCCATTTCACCTGCAAGAAAACAGGCCAGGAAAAGTCCAAGAGGCACTTGCTGACAGGACTGGAGACGAACCTCAGAAAGCTGGACTCCCAGTCCACCACTCTCACCATTAGGGTCCCCTTTCCCTGGTGCTGGGAGAGGAAGCCCTAGTACCAGCTCTCCACAAGGTCTCACTCCTCTGAGAAACTCTCTGCACACCTGAACAGAAATCAAACTAAGGAGATTGCAAAAACTAATATAAACCCTATTGGATTTTAAAGGGACTTACCACCTTTCTCTGAGGTGGTAATGAGGAATATTTTGGGGTATTCTAGGCAGGGTTGGGATTCTCTTAAATTCTGTAAGATTGTTTAATAAAGAGCCAGAGTTTTGCTGAAAGTTTTGCTTTCAGTGCAGACCCACTGGAATCCGAGTGGAATCTCCCCTGCTCAGATGGGGAAAAAAAATACCCTGCCCTTCCTGACACATGGTATCCCGCACCTCCTTTTCCTAAACCATAAAACGGCAGAGCTCCAGTGTCAACCCCACCTCTCAGTGCCACAGAGAAAAGCTAATGCTGTAACAGGCAAGGACAGTGCAGCGTGTAACATGGAACAAGACCCAAAAATAGCCCACAGAATAGACAGAAACAGCCAGAACGGCAAATGTGCCGTGGAGAGCAGAAGGGAGGGAGGGAGCACCCAGGCCTCTCCCACCAGTTCATGTCAGTACATGGAATGGTGCATCCGGCTCAGGAGAGCAATGACCCAGTTCCCCAGCCGGGACCCCTTCAGCCACAGGAAGAGTTCATACAAGTTGATCTGCCACAGGCTCAGGGCTTCTGTGAGTGAGATCTGGGCCCTCCTGTAAAGCGAGTGACTCTTGCTCCTCTGGTACCTAGAATGAGAGAAACAGCCGTGTTAGATCCAGCAGGGTGCAGCCTGGTGGGAAGGAGGCCTGTCCTACATCTCCAGTACAAGTGACCCTCCCCAGGGGAGGGGAATGTCCCACATCTGGAGAATCACCAGCAGTGGGGACCCCTGGGAGTAGGGGTTTTCTCCAAGTACTGTTCCTGAGGAGCTGGGGACTGCCTTCCTAGCATGAATCTGGCAGAAGAGACAGACTGCTCCCTTGTGAGCCCCGTTCTCTCCCCACTATGCAGAGTGACCTTGGGCCATGGCATCCTCTGCTTCTACGCCCAGCTTCACTTCAGCTAACAGGGACAGGTGCATACTCCTACAGCCTTTCCTAGTAGCACAGTCATAAGAGTCCAGCAATCCTGACACACTGATTCCAGGAAAAGTAATTCACCTTTCTTTAGAAGCAGAGGTTAACTGGGCTTTGTAGGTCCCTCATCAGCCAGAGATATAACTCTTATTTCTTCTGCAAGGAGGAGGAATCTGAGGCAGAAGTGCATTGACGCATAAGACTCACAGATGGAAATCACTTGCATGACTCCTGTTCCTGGCTTTTAACATCAGCCTGATCTTCACAGTCAGCCCCAGCCCCTCAATCAGGCTGCAGAAACTGGCAGCAGTGAACTTGCAGTTCTTTCCCACACACAAATACTTCCCAGTGGCAATGCCTGTAATGGGCAGGAAGCACCTTCTCCTCCTCTGGAGGGGCCAAACCCTAAACCCTTACCCTAAGGCCTCCAACTCCATCCCTGTCCCCAGCCCCAGGGTGCCAGACCTGTCATTTGAAGAGGCTGATGGGCATGATAACAGCACAGACAGAGGCTGAGACGTGTAGCCGAGCAGGGGTAGGACCAGCAGATGTGCTAATTAGGGGGAGAGGTCCACAGCTAACAGTAAGAGGTCATGAGGTCAAGTTAGGCCTTGTCAGGGCCCTGCATGGGGGGATCTAATAAGCCTTAACGGCCCTGAATAGCCTGGGACCTCCCCCAACCCTCTGCTGATAGGCCCAGTAGCTCCAGTTAATCTCAGTCCCCGCCTGAGCTAGACTGGAGGAGTAATGTTCCCCAGCTCATGCCCTGCTATGAAGGCCCTTGACCTGGACCTCAAATCACATACTGACCTCCTGGCTTGACCTCAGCCTTGTCTTGTCACCATGGAGCTGACAACCACTGGACCTGATCTACAGATTGACTTTCTGGTTTGACCTTGAACCTGCCCTGTCATCATAATGTCACATTATGATATGGACTTTTGATTGGACCTGACCACCATCTCAGGGTCTTTCCTGCTCACCTTGCTCAGCTATTGTGGGACTGGGCCCTGGCTGGCCTGCTGGCCCTGGTATCCCCCCCGGGTCCTAGCCCCCAGGGACAGCCAGCCCCTGCTGCTCCACATCTGGCCTCTGGTGCCTGGAGAAGAGACTCACGTGGAAACGGCTCTGATGCAGCAGCGAGACATGTTGAGGAAGGAGCTGGCACTGGCCCGTGTGTGTAGGGCTGACTCAATCCCCCTTAACAAGTCATTGGTCTTCAGTAGCAGCAGCATCTGGCGGGGGACGTTGTTGAGGAGCTGGGTGATCTGGGGTAGGTAAGCAGCAGCGTTGGACCGGATCTCCACATCCTGCAGCCAGCCAGGTCATGTCACAGAGAAAGAAGAGAGAAGCTGAGAACACATGGGAGACAGTGTTTTTCCAGACCATGACTCTAGGCCAGAAGCTAAAGAGCTCTTTATCCTGCTTTCCTGCAGACACCTGGCTGTCCCAAGCACTCACAGCACAGTCACAGATCACTCTTGCCATATCCCACCTGCCCCTCAGTGAGATAAGGCCCTGTCCCCTCACTGGCAGGATTAATAGCCTCTCAGGAGAACACGGTACTCACTGCTATCTCAGTTCTTGGCCCCAGGCAGCCCACAGCAACCGTGTCTCACTTACCGCCCTCGCAGCCTTCTGAGTCTCACCTCACCAGCCCCAAAGCTGGCAGAGCTGCAGGTAGCACAGGACTGCTCAGGAAGGTGGAAGCATCCTGCAAGGACAACCAGGATGCTCCTTGTCTTGCTGTCCCATGCAACTGATGGCTTAATGCTATACCGATGAAGCTGTTCCCAAGGCCTAGTTTAGTCCTCTGTCCTCAACACAACTCAGCAGAAGTGAGAAAGCATTATGCAGTTAAGCATCATACTAACCTAAAAGATCAAAAAACTGTCAACTGTCAGATTAAGGGTCTATCTAGACCCGTACTCTGACTGGCAGCAGCCAGTAGCAGACACTTAAGGACAGAGTGTTAGACCAAGGCAGACACAGGGTGATTCTTCATGTTCCTTGGTTCCCCAGGTTCCAACAAATACATTGCCCGCAGTAAGATCCCAGTGATAACTGATGGGCTACAGCCTCAGCAACTTAAGATGGGCTCCCCTCCAAACATGAGCCACCACAGCATGCAAGACAGCCAGCCTCCACTCTTCTGCCTCTTTTTAGATCTGAGAGTTCCCCCACCATCCCAGTAAATGTAGCACAGTGTGGTGCAGAGCTGATCCCATACGCATACCGTGCCCCTACCTCTTCCTACAGAGGCCATGACATGAATCAGTAAATCCAAATAGAAGTCCCTGAAACATCTGAAATC
Organism: Anarhynchus alexandrinus; assembly: GCA_008711295.1. Taxonomy (NCBI): domain Eukaryota; kingdom Metazoa; phylum Chordata; class Aves; order Charadriiformes; family Charadriidae; genus Anarhynchus; species Anarhynchus alexandrinus. Next base: position 1,371,660 of record VUYV01000001.1, read on the forward strand.
TCCAGAATCCAGCAGGACACATGCAGAGGGAATGACTTCTTACAGGAGGGAGGCTCCTTTGTGGGAAAGGGAAAGGACAGCTCTAAAACCTTCTCTCCTCTGGAATGAGGGACAGGCGGCCTATATTTCACAATATGGGATCTTACACTCACTCTTTGTGAACTTCAGACTTCTTATAACAGAACAGACCTGCACAAATCAAGTGTGCAGGTTGTGATGGTCAGAGATGTATACAGCTCATACACCACCATGGTTGCTTCGCTGCTGACAAATAAATCTTTGTGTCTTCCTGCCTCCGTCACTGACCAAATACACAATGCTTCAGCAAAAAGACGCTTAGCTCTCCTAAATGTTAAATGTTTTGTTCCATTATTTGTTGGCAGAAAATTCCTGCCTTGTTATCTTTTATCCCTTATCCTAGCCAGCATCACTGCAGAGCCTACTTTATTTTCCACACATAGGTTTTCTTTTCTATTTCTTTTCTTTTTATTTTTAGCTCCAGCTGCTTGTCCACATCACAAAACAACCACATGATCTGTCATCAGAACTGTCATTTTCTGTCAAGGGCGAAGCCTGTGCACAGAGGAAGAAATGAGCTATGCCACAGGACCTGAGAAAAACCCCTTGGCTGCAGTCACTGAGGCTGCTGCAAGATGCAGCAAAACACAATCACAAAATCAGATGGGATGAGGCCAGCAGCCACCCCGAGCGGTCAGCTGCCTGGCCTTGGCTTAAGGCAGGAACAACTACACCTGTGGCAATCCTCACACATTTGCCTAGCCTGCTCCTAAAACTCTCCAGTGATGTGACTCAAAGCTGCCCCAGACCATCTGCACCAGCGTTTCACCAGCCTTGCCGTTAGAGCTGGCTTTTCTCCTGTTTAACCCCAAACTCCTTAGCTGAATTTGAACCCATTACTTCTTGTCCTGTTCGCAGCGGTCTTTAACAGATTTGAAAATCACTACTACAACTCTTCTCAGCCCGCGCTTTTCTGGACTTTTTCTGCCCTAACTTGCTCAGACTTACCTCATGGGTTGCATCTGCTTGACCAGTAGTCCTTGTAGCTTCCTACTGGACTCGCCCCAGTTTCATCAAACCTTTCTCAAGATGCAGTGTCCCGGAATAGACACAGCACTACAGATAAGATTTTGTTTGAGGAGGGTTGCTTCCTTGTCTCACAGGCTACTCTCACGTCTATACAGCCTCGAGCAATCTCTGGAGCTCTGTGCTGATGGTACCTGCCTATGCGGGGCTTGGTTCTTGCTGCTGATACAATCTTTCAAATTCACCTCTAACTAAGGGCAAGCAGCAGCTCATTTCCTAATGCCACAGCAAATCTGCTCAGCTCTCCATTATCTGCTGCAGGATTATCCAGTTTCAGCATTAATTGTGTCATGTAGGCAAAGACAACAGAACTGGCTCCATACACACAATTCAGCTCAATGACAACGTTCATTAGCCCACACAAGGCACCATGCGGCTGCAGTTACACCACTGGCATAACCTTCACAAGCCACTTTAGGATAAACATTGCTTGGATTCGATGCTGGCCTTGTAGTATTGGAACCAGCTCTGTGTTGATTCACTTTGGTGCCTCTGAATTTTATTTTGGAGCTACCAGCTCCAGAACTCACCAGATCAAGTACCGATCTGCTAGACAGTCACTATATTATTTCTGATATGCAGAAAATTAACTCAGGTAGGAAGCAATCAAATTACTGGGCAGGGGGGGTCCATTACCCAAGGCTTCTGACCTACTCATTGCTATGGATAATGGCAAGCCAGTGCAGCAAATTCTGCCACATCCATCAAAATGAAACACCAACCCGAAGGAATTTCCAGAACAGACTTTCAGAGAAAAATATTATAACGCTACTTAAATGAATTTAATCCTCTCTACTACAAATACATGCAGATAAAAACAAACCATAGGATACAACATGTTTCTACCTACGGACACTAGTCCATTGGCTGACATCACATCACTATATGCTCATCTCTAACAACAGCACAGTTGGCAGGGGCTGCTACTACTCTTAAGGCAGTGCGTGCATGTCAGGAGCGCGAGGAGGCGTGAGAAGGATCCTGGCATGTGCGGATAGTAAAGGGTGAAGAATGTAAGTGGCAATTTCCTAGATTTGTAGTGATTGAGTTGACAGGATCTGCAGTTAAGCAACCTTGACTCCAAGTTAATAGGGTTTCTGATTGGGAGGTAATTTCCAGAGGTTTTTAGGAGTTTGTATCAGTGCTGATAGTCATTTACATGAATAGCGATAATGCATTATCCTTCTCATGTCTTCCCACTAAGCCTTTATGTCTCCTCTACCTTAACCTATTCTCCTTGATGGTTCCCTGCACAGCTGCATTCAACACTTTTTTAAGAAAAAGCTGATCTACAAATGTTTCCCCTGCCAGACCTGGTGAACACTTAGCCATTAAAATATTATACAAAATTTAAGCAGCCCGTGACAAGTGAAACTGGGAAATTAAGTTCAGCCACTATAAAACACATTGCAGAAGGAGTCCTAGCTTTTTCTAGCTCAGCTATCAATGCAGAATTTGCTACAGAGCTGCCAGGGGTTGCCCAGCACTGCTGCGATATCAGTGGTGCAAGTGGTTACAACAAAGACAGGTACTCGAGGAGAAGGAAGGGCACATGATATGGAAGGGCACACAGGACCTACCTCACTGGCTGAGACTGGTGACCGGTCAATGCCCCTGTTGACGGACTCCCAGGATCTGGCAGTCAGCATGCAGGCGAAGAGAGGGTACAAATCCCCTGCCCCAAGTCGCCGGCTGTACTTCTGCACTCTCTTCATATCGGCCTTGATGAGAGCCTGCCAAAGGCGGCAGTAGTCCATGCGGAATGACTCGCTCAGCACCTGGGGAAAGAGACATGGCCCCCAGAAGTCCATGGAGCACAGGGAACTAAGGGGGTAAAGCCTTGGCCCCCTAGCTGTGCCCTACCCCCCATTTCAGAGCCAGGAAATATCCTTGGAGGGTTATGGCAGTAACAGGAAAAATGTATTCATATGGGCTTAGTGAGGCAAGGCTGCATCTGGGTGTGCTCTTTTAGCCGGAAACTCACAGGCAGCCTCACAAGGTCCTGGAAGCCCCCCATAGCTACATACCTGGTAGAGCCCATGGTCCAGGAGGATAATGTGGGCCTTGCCAGAGGCTGGGCATTTCTTGACTAGCACATTGCCTGGGTGTGGGTCACAGTGCACAAAACCGTTCACAAAGATCATTTCGCTGTAGAGCTTCCCCAGGTTGCGAGAGATCTGTGAGGAGACAGAGACAGAAGATGGCCACACACTGCCACCCGCAGCAGGGTGCCCGCCAGGGAGGTGAGGCAGTGCCCATATGCCAACACTGCAGGGAGCAAGGGTCTGGTATGTGCCAACATCCCTCTACAGAGCTCTTACAGCTCCTCACAGTGACAAATGTACATGGTGGCTGCTGGTATCTACCATGGGGTGTCCCAGGGCATTCAGGGAAGGATCCATGCACCGTGAAGGTGTTTGTGGGGTCAGGGGTTGTTTAAGGACACTTGGCTGGCATAAAAGAGAAAATACCTGTGAGTAGGAATGGGGTTTCTGGTAATAAGGAGAAAAGTGAGACAGCAGATAAAGGCAGACAGGCATTCACAGGGATGGCATGAAAAGAGGTGCTGGGGTGGGTGAGAGACCACTTGGAGGAAGACTCAGGTGTTTCCACCCATGGATGGCAGCAGGACCCAGCAAAGAAGGGGTGGGAGGAGACTCAGCCTGTTCATCTGCTTAGCAGAAAGAACATGGGTTCCCTCTGCCCTCCCTTCATCACACCGTCCCAGGCTTTCCCCCTTCCTTTCCTCCGACCCATGCTAATCTGATTTGCAATGTCTGTGAAGATGAAGCAGCACAGAAAGGCTGTTTAAATCATTCTGTCACTGCTGTGTCCCTCCATGCCACTGCTCCTTATCACCAAGAGATGTTATTAAAGTTAAAAACCTCCTAGGAGCAAGCAAACATCCCCAGGGCCCGGAATCAATCCCTCGCCAGGCACTAACGCAGCAGCCTCACCCTGACATCCCACTGCTGGCCCTCCCTGCCATCAGAGAGCAGCACGGTGCTCCACGGTGGAGTGCTGAACAAGCAATTAAAAGACAATCATTATAAATTATTCCGAACATGTCCCCAGACACACAGTGTAAGCAGCAAACAGGCAGCTGTCCCCATAAGCAGAGGTGGTAGAAGAGGTAATGGGGATACTAATGACAGCTTGTCCTGTAGGGAACCAGACAGCCAGGGAAGGGCTTGCTTTACCCACCTCTGAAATGTGGCCCCCTCTGAGAAGAGCATTCATTATGGATAGTGCCCAAGTAACTATAAATGAGGAGAAAGAACAGGAACCCTTCCTGCAGCACACCAACAGGGACAGCTGTAGGACCAGGTGGGACAATGCTCCGTCCCTCAAGTGGAACCTAGAGCCACTGCTGAATCATTGAGGATGCTGCCCCCGTGCCGAATCACCCACACAGGTGGCACAGCACAGCCCTGCGGTCTCCTGTAGTGCAGCTCCCTTAACGCCACACTGGCGTTATTGTAAGTACTGACTGAGGGGAATGATGTTTCCCTTCTGAATCACCAGCAGAGATCACTGGAGCAATGAAGTCGCCCTTATAGGTCTCCTAGATCAACAAGCTCTAAAATTGGATAGGACCAAAGTACCGGATGCTGTGACCTCCTAGAAGAGAAGGTCTTGTAGCACTTGTCTGTAGCACTTGCCCACAGCCCAAGGACGTGCCAGATAGTCTGTTTTAAGCCAGTCACTCATTCACACAGCCTCTCGGGGAGCTGCACACCAAGAGGAATGGACTTGGACATCACAACTGATCATAGCATCAACCACGACACCTGTGCACACAGAGCAAATCACAAACCCTCTCTGCCTCAGCTGTTTGCCCTCCAGGGACCTGGAAGAGCAGGAACAAGCAGCGGAACAAGTTGCCCAGAGAGCTGGTGCAAACTACATCCTTGGAGGCTTTAAAGACCTGACTGGATAACAACCTGAGTAAGCTGGTCTGACCTCATAGCTGACCCTGCCTTAGTGCGAGGTTTGATAAGTGACCTCCTGAGGTCCCTTTCAACCTCAAATATCCTAGGATCCTACAAAAACACCTCTCACCAAGTTATCCACACCACCCTCATAACAGCATCTTATGGTATGACTGTAGGCTCCAGGCGCAGGGAAGGTCTGCCCTCCTAAGTCACTGTTAGCAGACAGGTTACTAAATGGATCTCTGGTCATAGCCTTTTGCAGCCCACGATGCAACAAAAAAGAAGCTCGGGATTCATCTTCCCATCTTACCATGAAGACAGAGGGGTCACAGCACTGTTCAGACCCACATGTTGGGTCATAGGTACAAGACAATCTTCACTGCAAGATCCACATCCTCTCTCCCCTCCCTGCTGTACTTATATTTACGTCTTCCCCAGCATGCAACCTTGGGTATCTGCAGTAGCGAATTCATTGAAACTAGACTTTATGGCTTCTTTAAGAAAGAGGAATGCATTCTATATAATTTAGTTAGCATACAGAAGATATGTTACAGGGATTTACGATAAGAGCATATAAATAGTCTTTACTTTTGGAAAAAAAAATTACCCAGTTTAAGATACGGAGCTGTGTTGCACACTAAAGTATTTTCGCATATTTTTGTCTGTTGGCATACCTCTAAAATAGGATAAAAATTAAATTAAGATAGAAAGCACCAATACTGTCAAACTCTAAACAAAAAAGGAAGGTTATATTTCTAGGGCTTAAGGTATAATATGTGAATAGTGACCTATCATTATAATTCAGACAAAAGGAATTCATGTTTCTAGAGAAAAAAATTAGGAAAAAAACATTAAACCTTTATAAACTTGAATTCTGCAGTACTGTGCCCCTTTACTATGGGCCTTTATTCCACCATCATTGAGAAGGCCACTGCATAAATAACACATACAGAATTCAGTTTGGAAGAATGCAGTTAGGTGAAATGAGAAAACAAACGTGTGAAAACCTCTACTCAGGAGACGGGAGGAATTCAGCATGCATTTAGGCTGTGTGAGACCTCGGGGTGAAGGTGCATCGCAAATTAGACAAAAGGTTGCAGTGATTTACGGAAGCAAAGACCAAAGTAAACACACAGGCATTTTGTTATGACATGGAGAGGTCATCATTCCTCTCCCTGTTTATCATCCAACAAAACAAGGTCCTTATCATTACCAGGGTCTCCCAGCATTGTTCTGCTGCACGTCGTAAAAAAATAATAATCACCCTTGGAATCCTGCATTCACTTCCAGACACCTCATTAACAGAGAGATGCAGACTACACAGAGTGAGTTCAGAGAAAGCAAATAAATGAGCAGGATGCAGGAGGAATTTACTTGGGAAAAAAGATTAAAAGAGCTGAACATTCCGAATTTGGCTAAGGAATGGCAGAGGAGGGGCAAGTCTACCAACGTTAGAAGGTTTGAATAGTAAGGAAGCAGAAGCACTTGTGGCACTGGATGTGCTACAAGAAATACAACTAGGCAGAAGAGGGTATAATCAAGAATGGCGTAATTTAGACATAACACATAAGAAAAATAACTATGCTAGTCAGCAAGCAGAGCTGAGCTTGGTACGTCAGGATGACACCAGACTCTGGCTCTGGTCAGAAGCATGTCCTTGCTTATTGCCAGAAGGTGTGTTATTGCCTAAAAGAAGTTCAATTTGTCTGTGCTGCAGCAGAACAAGATGACTACAGTCACCACGTGAGCCTGTAGCCCCACATTCAACACAAATAGCTACCTGCCATTGCCATATTATGTGACATGACCACGACACTGTGTCAGGCAAACTGCACATTTTCAGCCCACTGTTTTCATTTTGAAAAGACTGTAGCTGAGGAATAAGCAGATTGCAGACAACAAAATGGAGAGTCAGCAGCCTGGGCAAAAATAATGGAGTGACAGATACATGTATAACAGCCAGACTTGGAGTAACTCTTCATCAAACTAAGCACATGAAGTTCATTTTATGTACTCAATATGGCAAGGATGCTACATATCACAAATTATCCAAGTTACAAGCCAATATAGAAGAAAATAAGAATGCAGAGCAGACATTAAGGATTGTTATTGTACAGTATCACATAGTCTCTCCATAAACTGGTTAAGTTCACTAGAAATAATTAGAAAGCATGACTTTGGAGGCTGTTCCGAAAATTCACTCTTTAGACAGTCAGAACCTTTCCCATAAATTCCACACTAATTTTAATGATGTCCAGTTTAAATCATTTCCTTAGTTAACATTAACCCTAGAGTTTAACTAGTTCCTTCCCTCTCCAGTATTTACTACTCCCATGTGTTGACCAGTAAGATGACTATCAGCATAAATACAGCATAAATACTGCCCCATTTCTACAGGATGCTCTCCTTTATCTGATGCGTGCTAGGAGTCAACCTGCCTTTTACACAGTCCCACTGCACTGGAAACACACACTCTGCAGTTGACTAATATCCCGAAGTTAATTCTAGTATGTCACTTCCCTCTGATAAACTCCCAGCATATTTAAGAAACTCTTCTTATTAGTTTTTAAGTGCATGGCTTTTCACTTGGTATTGCTCATTTTTATCCCTTTCTATCACTTCAGTCCTCAAGGCCACCAAGTGCTATTGCTACTCTGGTCCTCCTCTACAATGACAGAACCTCCCAACTTGGTGTCATCAACAATCTCCTTCACACAGTTCTGTTTCTGTCAAGGTCATCACTGAATTTATTAAATAAGATCAGTTTGAAAAGCAAACGTCACTAAACTCCACTATGGAGAGAAATTATTCTCTCCACCATTGCCTCTATCAGTTCCTTACCTACTTTGAAATTTCCCTACTAATCCTCGCCTTTTCTAGTTAACCAACTCATATCCAGTGTACCAAGTATTTTACCAGGTACTGCATTTCTGTCATGTAATTCAGAGGATCCCAAGCTGTAGTATAGGTAGCAGAAGTGATACATTTTTTCTTGTATTTGTACACAGCTGCAAACTGTTGCTGCCACCAGTTTTGAAAGCCTAGACAACCTGTTACACTCGCATGATCCACTGGGAGCTACTTTTGATGAACCCCTACTATATTCCCTTGCATACAGCCCCACAGCAGCAAACTCCTGGGCACACACCAGCCCCTGTGTGCAACTCTCCTCTTAACAAATCAGCACACCCAGCTGACGGAGCAACCTGACGATAACAAAACACTGGAAAGTCCATCACAAATTAGTATCTTTACAAATACCAATAAGCAATAGTTAGCAAGAAACCTCTCAGAAAGGAAAAACTGCGTACAAATTTGAGCCTATGAATACTCCTACAGTAAAAGATGGCACATATATCATGTTCATGGGTAGCTGCAATGTAACAAACCAGCCTAGGCTATCCAGGGAAAGTCACTGATACTTTCCTGGCCTTGTGAGCAAGCTGAAGTGGTCCTGGCTCCATGCCTCCAACTGACATGAAGAAGAAAGTCAAAGAAAAAAATCCTGTGACATGGTCCTGTAGAGCTGATCTCACTGCCTGCCCAAGATAAGTCCCAGATGAAACTGCCTGATAGAGCATCATCCCTCCCTGTCCCACCTTCATCTGTGACTGTCTCTTTAGATCAGGAGCAGATACTAGTCTCTTGCCTTAATTTGGCTGTAATATTTGCCAATTATTTTAAGAGATGGCGACACTAACTTCTATTGATCTCATTAAAAGTAAAGGTCGTCGTGCAGCTCATTTCTCAGGGCTCAATATTACCTCCTCAGGCCAAAATAATAGCATTGATTTTGGAACCTTAATCGAAGGTTAATTGGATTGAAGAGTGTATTGGGTTTTTGCTTTCTTTTGTTGTTGTTATTGCAGCCATCATCTAAGGGTTTGCTTAATCCTGCTAGGGCAATCCTGCCTAATTAAACTGGTGTCAAATTAGCAAAGGGTGTGGATGGAGAATAGCCACATTTTGCAGCCTGCTCTGGGTCTCTGCTCTGAAATGGCTCTGGTCCATAGCAGATTAGGATGGTCACACACAAGAGATCCTATTTCACACTCTGCCCTCTGTGATCCAGTTGTGAGAACCAAAACACAGTGCTCTGTAATGCAGTACTATCACTAGGCACTAATCTGGCATCACACCAAGGTGATGTCTGGACACACACAATGTTATTAAGATACAGGAACAGTTTTTAGGACACCTGAAGTGTACTCCTAGCATGCCCCATACTCTCTTGTTGGGAAACAGGAAATTATTTTCCTGCTAAATGCCCCACCTTCCACAGCATTTAAGTGGGGAGAAATATTCTGACTCATCCGCCCAGGGAACTGAAGGACTAACTTGATAAATTTCTACAGATTATCAAAAGGACACAGGTAGAGAAGACCAGTCATTTATTTAATTGTTTCTTGCATCTCTGTCAGACCCAAAATGGCCATGGGGATCACTTTCCCTTGGCTTTAAATGGAGTTGTACTTCATTGGATTTAATGTAAAGAATCTTGCTTTGATTGCTTAAGCAACTGATTGACACTGATGCTTGAGACTGACTTTCAGAAAGAAACAGGATTCATGTGTAATTTAACTCTTTTACCTGGTGTCTTCGCACAGTTCAGAAGCTGGAAATGCTGGAGGTCATTATTTGTGCTTACCAATGCCTTGTGAATTTTCATTAAGCTTCAGACAAGAGGAAATGTAGGAGAACCTGCAAGGAAACCTCTCCCCAGACTAAATCAGCAGGTGCAAAGAGCAAGAATAGCCATTTTCTCCAGAAACAGTGTTCTTCTCCATGCTCCATTTCATCTAACACTTGAGTGTATAAGCACAAATACTTGAGATATGAGAGGTTTCCACACTTGTGCTGACAAAGGGATCCCACCCTGGGAAATCCCACTTAAATTCTAGCAGCTACATAGCAGCAGCTCCCGACTTTTGGCAGAAGGGTAAATCCCACATTGAAAGCATATTTCAGGTTGCAAAGCTGTCAGCCATGAGAAGGTAGCTGGGCTCTTTATCGAGCTAAGAGATACCGTTCCAGTGCAGAACCCGTTTAGTAACAGAAGGAAGCAAAAAGCCACAGTAGGATGGGGTGACAGATGGCAATAATTGCGCACAGTAGCTCATCTTAAGTACCTTAGCTGTTTGCTTTCACTTCTCAGCTGGACAAAACACTTCCCTGACTTCTGAATCATCCACGGCTCATGACCAGGCTCTTAGTGAGCTGAAGTACATGGCATCATTTCCTTTCCCTGACTCAAGTCCAAGCCAAGGCAATCATAGGGGACTCTCCACTTGGCTACCTGAGCTGGCTGGTTAGTTGGAGGCAATACAGCACATGCCACGAGTGCGTCTGTAAGCTCTACAGCTCCCACAGCCTGCTGATCTAGCAGCCTCTGTGGAGACAGGTAGAGCATCCACAAGGAGGGACAGCGAGGACCCATGCAGCAGATCGGAGATAATGTTAAGATTTGTATACAGACAAGGTCTCTCTAAACAAAGCAAGTAAAATCAGAACAGGTGCAAAAGAAGCATTTGTGCCATTTGGGATCTTCTTTACAAGTCCACGCTCCAAGTAGTCTTTCTATCCTTCCTTCTCTCCTGCATACCGTATGCTACAAACATCTTGAGAGACTCTCAGTCTATTTTCCCTCCATTCCCTGTTCTACCCGCCTCTTCCAAATATATCTTCCCAACCAAGACTGTAAATGCCCTTGTGTCTTGAAACAGGAACAGCCCAGTTTCCAAGGTGGCCCCCTTGTTAACCCCGACATGGCCTGGTCTTCCCTCAAAATTCATGCCAGCTCATTTCTTCATAACTCCCCGCTCCAGGCTTCCCTCCCACTGTCAATATCCTAGCTGCATGCTCATCCTCAGCTACACTTGCACATGAATAAGTAACTGTTCCACAGGCAGATATTTCAGTGTTTGCACTTGTCTTTAGAAATCAAAGCCTTCTCTGATTAAATGCCATTACAATCCAGCGCTTGGACGGATCCAGAGAGATTAATGTGCTTTTGGGCAGCTTTAATGATAATCCTGCTACAGATGGTATTAAGTAAATGTCAGTAACCTGGTTTGAAGGGAGCTTTCACCTCAGGGATCCTTTCCATTTAGAGGAGAGAGGCTCAGCTTGCTTTTCAAGGCTGCATTGTCACACAAGAGAAATCCTGCTTAGCAAAGACTCCTCTTCCTCTGCCCAGTAAAACAAAATGGAATAAGATGATAGAGGGGTCGATAGATAAATAGATTGAGGTGATTTATAGGGAGTTAATGCATCTCTTGAAAGCCAGACTCGCTGTATATTACAAGCCATGTCACAGTTTTGAAACCTGGGTTGCCACCCGCTCCTCATGCTCCTTTCAGGGTCTGCTGCCTTTTGCTCACTTCACCAACATGCTACGCAGTTCTTTATCCAGGGCATCAACAGCAGCAGCTGATAATGGACCTTGGTCATATTTGTCCCCATCTGCTGTACCTTGCCAGAGGAGAAGTCTGGGGTGTGCGCTGCTCCTACCTCATCTTACTGTGGCCATAATAACAGACCTCATTCCCCGTCCATGATTCTGACAGGCTGGATATTCCCTCCTTTCTAGTGTTGCTTTAGTGGCAACCAGTAAAAGTTAATCACTAATTTCAGAGGGTGGAAAGAGAAAAGGAAGAAAGAACAGCTCAGTGCAGACACTGAGAGAGTTTTACAGAAGCTCAGTTCTACCACTGAGCTGAGTAACTTCCCAAACCTGACAGATTGCCACAAACCTCTGAGGCTTATACTTTGCAGTAGTAGAAGTCTGTTGACAACTTTTCTTAAATTACATCTTAGCCATCATTTAGAGACCAGCTCAGAACCAGCAAAATACATGGTTTCATTGCTGCATGGAACCTATAGTGCCAAGATGTCACAAAACAACCTTCCCAAAGGCACAGATGAACAAAATATGAGCTGAATTTTCACCCTAAATCTCTCATATCACATGCAAAAGCCTCTAAGTTAGAAAAACTGAAATTACCTACTTCTCTACTTTATTTTGGCACACAGAGGCAGCAAAATATCCCACTGAAAGGCTGAAGTCACTGAATTTTCCACCCTGACTAGCTGGAGAAGCTATGGAAGATTGCAAAGAATGTTTTTCCCTGGGCTTCTCTGGACAACTTTGCTATCTCCAACAGTTTGAGAAAATTCAAAGAAGCAACCAAAGTCCCAGGGAGCTACACTATGTTAGTTACCTCAGTCTCAGAATGGATCTGCTGTCCAAGAACTGTGAGGAAGCCTAGCTCAAAATCTGAATGTACATATTGCTCAGGTCCTCCTGATAATGCATCAAAACAAGCCTTTCTGACTATTTCAAGACTTGAGGAATATTCACAGTTGTATCTGAGCACTGTGGGCTACTTTTGACTTCTGGCTTTACAGCACAAGAAAAGGATACAATAAACTCACTCAAAGAAACTACTCTTTTGCTTTTGACCAGTTGACCCGTCCAGGTGAATGGACCTGACTGCATGTTCCGCCACGGACAAGGCTTTTAAAATCTCTCTTGATAGGAAAGTCCATGAGCTACCATGTTCTCAAGAGTCATACTATGGTGCTCTTTACAGACCAGATGCACCATTGAGACACTTACCTTTGTAAATACAAAGAAAGATCATCAGCACAAAATACACACAGAGCAGGAATTGTGTCTACCTCTGATCAGCTGACAATGACCTCTGTGATGCCCTGATGAGAGGGAGGAGGAAAACCACTGACCCAAATGCTCCAAATTCTTCCTGATGGAGACATAAAAGGAGAGAGACTGCACTATCTACAGTTGAGGTTGTATTCATTTAAGAAGTCTCTTGAATGAAAAAGGACCAGACATCTTGCAGGGAAGAGAGTATCATTCACTATTACCCATTGACCTTGGCTTGTTCGTTGCAATTTCAATGGAAAGACAGTCTCAAAATCTGCTTTAACCTTAGACCTTCCTTTCCCATATTTCAGTGGAGAAACACAAGAAGGTGCCTGCCTTTCTGCCTCCAGAGGTTACTAGAAAATATCTCATTGACTTCTGCGGACTGCAAGAAGAGGCAAAGAGAAACATGCAGGTTACTCAGTCCTCCACCTGTAATTTGGCTGAGCTCTTTAGGCAGAGAAAGAGCTGCATGCTGACTTAGGGAGGCAGCTGAGAAGATACACTTAACGTTTTCTCCTTGTGGAGCTTACCAAACTCACATTTTCCCTCCCTTGAGAGGTCTTTGGCATGTCTCTAACTGATGCCACATATACTTTGCCATGGATAGAAAGGGAACAGAAAGGAGGAAGAGCAGAGAGGAAGTGTTCAGATTTTGGAGGCAAGAGGATGGACAGATTAAGTACAATTGATTTTATGCTGTACCTCTTTGATAGGCAGTCAACCAAGGGCAGCTTTGAGGCCCATCGACAGGGCACAAGGGGAAAGGCAAGCAGCAGTGCCTCAATCAGCATCCACTGACTGGGAGGCGTGGTTTGACACACTGTCCAGTGGCTCAAAACCCTTTCCCCCCAGCATCTTCTCGGCCTTTCTGGGAAGTAATACCTTCTTTTCCTCAAGAATCTCTCAGCTACAGAGAATCCAAAGTGCTCTCCCAACTTCATGCCACACGTACAAACTATTTCATTAGTCAGGGAAACGTAGCTTCTCTGTAGGATGAAATCTGCCAGCTGTTTAATGAAGGACTGCAAAACTACAAAGTAATATAGGACCAGGAAGCAAAGAAGAAAACTGTTGCATCCAGAAGAAAAAGGGAGATTTCGGAAAGCAGAAGAGAACAACCCATGTCAGAATATTATGCAAAGCACCATGGCTGAGGCTCCAGCACTCTAACAACTGTGATGATATAAGACCTATGATTTATATCTCCTGCATAAAGTGATAGCTGTTGGGATATAAAAGCTACATCCCATGCATTTGTCCATAAGAAAGTTAATGCAGAAGAAAGAGAGGGGAAGAAGAGAGACAGAAAGAATCAGAAGCTAAAATTGTTCTTTTAGGATAACAAGAACTGCCATCTTGGAACAAACCATGGGTGTATGTAATATAAGAGCATAGACATCTTTCACCATCTGTCTCCTTGAAGATCTCTCTAGTTGTGTAGCCTACAGGAGAGTGTTCCCCAAAAAGGGTTACATACTTTTCCCAGAAGCACAAGAACAGAGATTGATTGCTCTGTTCACATCTGTATGTGCTCCCTTTTCTGCCCCCTCCTGTCCTGTCAGCCTCTGTTTTGCATCAACGTCAGTTGATGTCAACATCAGTTTTGCATTGCCCACTCGCCCAATTCAGAGATGGCTGAGAAACTACCTCATTGACGTTGATGCCATTCCTCTCCATGTAGGCCCTGTCGTTCACCTGTCCCCCTTCCATAAATTCCATGAGAAGGACACGCCTCGTTGAGAGCTCCCAGTAGATCCTAGGGACCTGAAATGGGAACAGATGGGTTACATCAAACAACAGGCTGGGAAAGCAAGGAGAATATATTACACACAACCCAAAAAAAAAGGAGTAAAATTGGAAGGGGCTGAAGTGAGGACTTGTTTTTTTTCCTGAACACAAGAGAGGTAAATGCATCTACCAGCCTCTTCCCCAGGACAGTAGAAATGCATGCAAGGACAACACACCAATTCAACGGCAGCAGGATCTGTCCTCGTGCAACATTTCTGGCCACGCTCTACAAGATTTTGACCACCTCCCACTCCCACTTATGTCTGAGAGCTTTCTTATCTGCTCTGCAGCTCCTCTAGCTGGGCTTTTTAACTAGTACCTATTGCAAGTTTCTGAATCATCCACTCAGTTCCTTTAGACAGGAACTGCATCTCGTTTGCTACGCACAGGGCCCACTTATGTAGCTCTAAATATGATAAGCCATCGTCATAAATTGTATCTCCGCAGTGCCCCTTGGGATGCCTTTGAGCTGACAAACCCTGCATACTTAGGCCATCTGCAATTAAACTGGGAGAAAAATCAAGTGTCACAAATAAGGGGCTTGTCACAGAAACCCTGGGAGACCCTTAACTATCTTATTGCCAACATGGCACAGTAACAAGTGTAAAATGGCAAAGCACTTTTCATTCAATCTGCAGTAAATCAAGCTGAGTGAGGTACCAGTAAGAGGCCTGGTGTCACCCAGGGAGACAGTGACGCAGGCATCACTCAGGCTGGCTCCCCCTTTTCCAGACTCTCCAGCCAAATTCTTTCCATGCTGAAGTCCCTACTGTCAAGAGTCCTTTTGCTGAAGTTGCCTTTAGATATTCCTTACATCACTGTGCTGACCAATCTCCCAAGCTGTCCAGATTTGCCTTTCACATTGGTGAAGCCACACAAGCACATTTTACCAAAGATACAAGGGAGCTCCACCCATTCCCATTACTGTGTCCCATTACAGAGATACACATTTTGGATCCTGTAAAGAGAGACCCAGCTGTGCAGTCCCCTCTCCTCACCCGCCTGACTTGGCCATGGACTCAGGACTCGCATGCTGCAAGGGTCCAGCACCTTGGGACAGGACAGGAAGAGGTAAGCGGTGTTGTCCATCTAGTGCGACCAAAGCAAGGGGACCCAGCCAGGCCACTGCAGCTCATCATAACTCCTGAACAAGCCACATTTGTTTTATACTCTGCTTGTAACCACTGACAGCGTCTCAGTCCTTCACAACTATCTGCCTCCCCCACCGTTCCTGTCCTAGAGAGATCGTTTTCCCAATGTCACCCACTTCTACCTTACCACTTTAGATCAAAGACTCCTTTGCTGAGCAATTCCACTGTCCCTCAGTCCCACCATTCAACACTCCTGGCATACTTTGTACATTAACGTTGCACAGATTTTGATGCCAGAGAACCACTATGGGCAAGGGGGATTCAGTTCCTTGCAGCATTCCCAGCTCATCTGGATGTCCATTCTTTGCAGTTAAGATTGGTAAGAAAGCAAACCAAATCCAAAATTAATAATGCCCCAGCCCATCTAGCTCACTGATCCCTGCTGCCTTAGATCATTTCAGATGACACTCATTCTTGTCTCAAGATTTACAGGGGCAAGTCAGTGGGCTTGTAAAGCCCTACCATTGCTCTCGGAGATGCATCTCTCACTCACAGCCAAATTCTTCAGTGATTTTTTTAATTACTCACAGATGTTTGGCTGTAATGCTAGTGCATGGAAACAATTTATCTCTGGCTTTAAAAGCTCAAACAGGTTCACAGCACAAAATCTACTTCTCAGCTTTCTAGCGTGTTTAGGAAAATTAATGATACAGAAGCCCAGTTCTTCCATTGCCTTTGGGTGATGAACACGTCTATGAATTGGCAGGTCAGACGGGAGGATCCATTATTTAGCCATCTCAAGCCATTTGTTATTGTTACACATATTGATATCATGATAGCTCCTTAACCCAGCAAGGAGGTGATTGGCCGTCTCCATGGGGATTTACTTCACAGTATCCTAGTTACAGCTGCAACGGATACAGCTCTCCAAGGTGCATCACTTCTGATAAGGGCCCACTCAGCAAAATCATTGGCCTTTGGCCTTCTGTAGCCCTGGTGGCTTTTAGTTATCTGTGCCTATGGGAAGGCCACTGCTGCCACTGGGATCCAAAAGGACTGCCCCAAACCTGAAGTCAGGTGACAAGGAATTATAGCCCTTGCATGGAGGAAGCAAGGAAAAAGTGGATGCATTAGCCTGTAAAGTCTAACAAAAACTCACCTCATTTCAGACATCTGTCTCTTCCATCTTGGGACTTCTGCATAAACAGGAGGTGAAAACCTCATTTTGAGGTGTGTATGCAGGAGGGTCCAAAGCATTTTTTGCTGCCTTTGTGTATATGCAAATGCAGTTACATCAACGAGTCTGCCCACAGCACTATGTGTGCTTGACCATACTTGTGTATTTCCAGACTGCACACAGTGGAGGCTTGTGCCTCTTGTATGTCAGCAAAAGATTTGTGCACGTGCGAGTTTGAAGATGTGAGCTTATGTCTTTCCAAGACTGAGATGTGTACATGCCTGGTTGTACTTGAGACATTTGTCAGTGACCTTAGTCAGTGTGCAGCAGGGGAGGTGGGGTAAGAGTGTCAGTGGGGAAGAGCACAATATGGGTGCAGTCGAGTTTGTGTATGAAGGTAATATGAATGCATTAGCCATGGATGTGTATGAAGGATGTATGCCCAACTCCAGAGTGAGAATGCGCTTTTTTGCAGGAGGAAGGATTCACGTGAACATGCTTCCACCTGAGATACAAAGGGTCCCTAAATCTACTTGACAGCATCAGCTTCAGTCTAGCTTTTCTGTTTTATGTCCATTTCTCTCCCTCAGTTGAGATAAAGCCCAGGAAAAGGTACGATCGGATGGCTCAGCAAAGAATGGCAAATTCACAGGTCTCTGGGCAAGTTCAGAAACAGTGTTTGGGAAAATGAGTAGCAGGCTCCAGAGACTGCTGGCCCCAAGCCACCACTCCTCATCCAATATACGGTGCCTACAGCAGGAAACAGACAAGGAGGAAGCATGTCTCAGAGCAGTTTCTGGTCCGTATCAGCAAAGCAGTCTAGGACGAACAACACAGAGGGACTGAACTCTGTATGGTTCCTCCAGGTGGTGAATGAGGTGCACAAGATGCATAAAGTGAGACTATTAATGCACATACATACACAGAAATATGTGTTCCCTCACCTTCAGGAAGTCAAAGTTCTTAAGCATATGAGCAACCTTCTCAGCATTTCTGCCTTCATTGAGGAAATCCAGCTCCAAGGGCAGATTCTTCTTAGCTTCTTCCACCAGCCACATGAACTCAAAATCTGGAAAGATCTGCTTCACAACCAAGAGGAGAACCTGAGAACAAGGACAGAGACAATAAGCTGCATCCTGGCTCCAAAGCCATGCAGCTACACACAGTGCTGTTTTGATAGGATTATTCTGTGTAACTTACAGACAAAAAAACCCCAACAACCTGTACACCAAGTGCTCGTAGGGTTCCTGCAGTATCATAACACAGCACATGTTGTCATGCCTTGGTCGTGGAACAAAAATTGTGGCTTGTCCTTCCACACAGGCACATCTATGAGTTAAACGATGGCACAGACACCAAAGGGAACCCAGCTGCCTGCTGCCTAGAAGCAAGAGAACAAAGCCCTGGAGAAGAGACCACATAGCCAGATCTTGCCAAGGGCATGGCCCAGGAGCGACTCTCTTCTTAGTCCTATAATTCTACAAGTCACTGTTTGGCTTCATTCGAACACCCCTCAGATAATCCAGAAGAGGAAGATCTAAAGTAAGACTTGTCACCTCTATGTTACTTCTTCCACTGCTGAGCAAGAATTTTACTAGCACAGAAAAGCCACTGGGCAGTTCAGAGAAGACAGTGGAGTTGGATAAAGGTAGCAGGCTACAGATCTTTAAAGGACACTTCTGGTGGGGGTCAGAGGGCAAGTTGCTCCCCAGCATCAGTCACAGACATTCTCAGCAAGGCTGAGGTGGTGTTTTCTAAGTATCGTATATCCACCACCTGGCACCCTCTTTAAAGGGATTAGGTATTCAGCTGCACAGGGCCTTGAAAATCCCAGCCAAAAAGTTCATGGAAATGTTTGCTTAAAGCAGCATTTAAGGGCAGTCCCTCCTGAAGAAAATCAAGATTATGTGACTGGATGGCATAATCAAAGCTGCACACCAGCCAAACATGCTTTCTGTTCAAATGAAGGGCCAGTTTCTCAACCAGTGTCACAAATTTACACAAGCTGACAATTCGGACCACATCTTAAGGAAAACAATCTGTTTGGCTTTTTTTAACTACTTGAGTAATAAAACAAGAATAAAACATAAAAATGCAGTCCACTTTGCTGTCTTTATCTTGCTTGCTCTGTACATTCACCTGAAAATGAAAACAGACTTGTCTGTGTGTGTTCCTGGACAGTTTCCCTTTCTAGATCGCCACCATTGGGGTGGGAATTCCGGCACTGCAGGAGAAACATTTAAAACACATACAGAAAGCTGCTATCACTGAAAAGTATGACAAAAAATAAATTTATGAACCATCACTGCTCCTGTTCAGCTGTGTGAAAACGTTTGTTCTCCGCCCCTCTCTCTACTTCTCTTATCTAAATGTCAGTTCCAAACTCAATGTTCCTTTAAAAATGTAATCACCAGGTTCCAGACACTATTGAATGATTTTTCTACTGTTATATCTAGAGGCATAAATCCTTTCAAATTTATGTCACCCAAATGAAATGTAACCAGCGATCTTCATAAACGTATACATAAACTTTATAGGGGCTGCAGGATTTTCATTGGTGACTGACGTGATAAAATTCATGCATTGTTTTTTGCTTTCTTTAAATGCTCTTTTAAATCAGTTTGCCAACTTGGCCATCAGCAGGGACATACTTAACAAGTACCTGGCCTGTCCCTTTTCTGACATCTGTCTAACATATTGGCTTGAAATAAGTATTGATATAAGAAGAGCAGTGCGGTTTCTCTCTCTGGATTTACCAGATGCTGTACTGACTTTTAAAGAGTCAGCACTGATGCTATGAAACCTCAAGTGAATTTAGGAATTTTCCATCTAGCTTTTCCCATTCAGATTCCTTCCCATCAGTCTCTAAATAAGACTATCTCCATCAATATTTAAATCAACCTCCTACCTAGCTGCAATGTTTGTCTGATTCTTAAAGGACTAGAACCTCAGTGAACATAATCTGCCTTTCAGTGCAGCCTACACAAAAATAGTCCCACACAAGGCTATGATGATGCATGTAAACCAACACTCCACAACAGTCTTTAAAAACAAGACTGCATGTGTCATGTTGTGAACTACTTTCCCATGGCTGTGCGTACACAACAGATCTCGAGGATGACTAGACTGTAGAGAAAGGACAATACTACATTGCCAAGAGGAAACACACTTTTACTTTCAAGTTTTCCAAGACAATTGCCAACCGCATCCTGGGCTGCATCAAAAGAAGTGTGGCCAGCAGGGCGAGGGAGGTGATTCTGCCCCTCTACTCCACTCTCGTGAGACCCCACCTGGAGTACTGCGTCCAGCTCTGGAGTCCCCAACAGAAGAAGGACATGGACCTGTTGGAGCGTGTCCAGAGGAGGGCCACGAGGATGATCCGAGGGCTGGAGCACCTCTCCTATGAGGAGAGGCTGAAGGAGTTGGGGCTGTTCAGCCTGGAGAAGAGAAGGCTCCGGGGAGATCTTATTGCGGCCTTTCAGTACCTAAAGGGGGCCTACAGGAGAGCTGGGGAAGGACTTTTTACTAGGGCATGTAGTGACAGGACAAGGGGGAATGGCTTCAAACTGGAAGAGGGCAGGTTTAGATTGAACATTAGGAAGAAGTTTTTCACTTTGAGGGTGGTGAGGCACTGGAACAGGTTGCCCAGAGAAGTTGTTGAGTCCCCATCCCTGGAGGTGTTCAAGGCCAGGCTGGACGTGGCCTTGGGCAACCTGGTCTAGTGGGAGGTGTCCCTGCCTATGGCAGGGGGGTTGGAACTCGATGATCTTCAAGGTCCTTTCCAACCTAAACCATTCTATGATTCTATGATTCTATGATTAGTCTAAAAACAGAAAAGACAGGAATCATTCTAAAACTATTTGTTTAAATTTCTCTTACCAGTATAATCAGTAATCAAAGCAACATAGTGTGAGGGGGGATTTTTTCTGTGATACCCACTGTTAAAAGGGCAAATGTCTCAGGGTGAATCTAGGTTTTGGCTCATTCATACACAATCCTCTTATTGCCCTGGTCTCACAGTCTTTCATTACCTGCTCACCCTTCTTCCTTGACTGCTTAGTTTCTGCCATCCTGTTCTGGGCAGTAGTGAAGGACGCCATAAGACCCTTGAGAACTGCTGTCCATGTGATGGCTCACAAAAGCAAATTCATCAGGCAGACCACTGCAGTCAGTCCTGGAAAGGACCCAAATCAAATCCAAATCTAAAGCTGGACCCAAACCCAGTTCAAACTGTTCTGTATTCTCAAACCACCACTGAAACAGACATATCCCATCTTACTGGGATATCTTTATTGAACCCAAAAATTTCTTTCACTACAAGTTCAAAATAAATATTCAGCTGCAACCTGATGTGCTTCAGCTGCAACCAGCTGTGCTTCTTTGAGGACTAGCCAGGATTGCTCAAAGCAGAGTGTTTTAGCTGCCCAAAGAAGCTTTAGTTATGTGCTCCTCTGAGAGGGTGCTGGCAGGATCTTTGATTCTTGATCTCCTGTGATGGAGAACTGTGTGTCATTGCATCAGCAGTACCCTCTAAACACTTACCAGACTGTCCCAGCTTAATCTTCCCTTCTTTAGTCCCATGCACATACTTGTCTGCCAATGGATGTGCGCATTACTGTACTATACATACAGATACATGCTTATTAGGAGAGCTAAAAACTTTAGTGTTACCATTTACAGGCCTAATCCTTCCCCTCTCCTTGACCTCAGCCCCATCTCCGTTTCCTGTTCCCTACCATACTGCTGGCATCTTTGACCACTGCAATGCAGGGCAGCGCCACAGCTTCAGTGGGCTAGACTTAGAAGTCTGCTATACCTGCTTACACCATGGGTGAATGTGGCCCCCACTCATTTCAATGGCAATTGCTCTGTAAGTCAAATTCAACATGTAGTTTTACCTCCATGAGCAAAATATCCTTGGAGCTCTGAGCTTGGACCTTTGGGTGCTGGATTTTCACTGCCACTGTTCTCCCATCCTGCAGCACTGCCTTGTGCACCTGGGCTAGCGATGCTGCTCCCAAGGGAGTGTCCTCAAAACTCACGAAGAGCTCTTCTATCTGTTGGGAGAAGAGAAAGAGGCATCAGCCTGAGGTGCCACAGACTATCCTAAGGAAAGCCCTGCCCACAGGCCATAGACAGCACGTGCCAAAGTTGGGCAGGCTCAGCCCTTTCATCTTTCCTCTGTCCCCTGCCTGAGCCTTGTCACTGCTTGGCCTCCCAGTGAAGCCTGCCAAGCACGGAAGAGCCCTGGAGATACTCTTGCTTATGGAAACCTGTGGCAGAGCCCCAGCAGCACATTTCATCTAGGACATGGAGTGGCCAGACAGCATGTGAGGGTCTCCTCCAGGCTGTCCTGAGAATGGGTTGGAGTCATTATGGTCAGCATCCTTTGTTGTTACTGGGTGCAGAAGGCAAAAGCTGTCCCTTTGCACTTATTTCTTGTGCAGATTTTTAATACCACCCACCATCATGCCCTGAAACCTGACAGTCCTGTGCATTACAGCAGTGTCAGCTAGCTTCCTTGGTGAAAGGCAGCACGTGACCAGGAGCAGTGGTAAGGGCTGGATTCAGGGCAGGGGAGCAAAAATTGCAGTTTGCACCTCTGACGACTTGGCCTGAAAACATGTTTTATGTGATGGACTTTCTCACACCTCCAATAAAAGCAACCAGTGCTCTCAGCTCAGACAGCATAGCACTTTATGGGGAGGAGAGGAAATTATTAGCGGTTCTGGCTGTGAAACCCAGGAATAGACTATAAGGAAAGTTGCAGATGCAGGAGATTTACTAGGGGGATGTCCAGGAAGCAAAAACCTAGACAGACATGAGTAAGGCAATGGGAGATGGGCACAGGCCCATCTGCCCTGAATCATACAGCACCCTGCTGGAGACCCTCAGCGCAGCACCAGGCAGCTCAAGCCCTGAAAACACTATTACCACGGTAGTGTGATTATCAGTCTGGCTGACTAGCCAGGCCCCTCCGCACAGTTAAATAGCTCAGAAGGAGTGCCAACATGGTTATGTGGCTTCAGGCACAGAGCTAGTACATCTAATGCTACTTGAGGGTTTCTGTCCTGCTCTGTAGAGCAAGGTGCAGACAAACTCTGAGGTATCCCAAAGTCAGCAAAGGGAACCTGTCCCACCCTTCCCACGGGCTGGACTGATTTCGGGTGAGCAGTTGAGAAGCCTGTAATTTATGCAGTAACAAAAAAGAAAGAATGTCAGTGCATTTTTATAACCTGCTTTTTAAAAGGTAATTAAAGATGGGAGCTGCAGCGAGCTAGTAATTAAATATGAATAAAGGCCTTCTAAGCAAAGTCTTCATGCAAAGCGTTAAACGAGTATTCTTTTTGCTGACAAGGAAGAAAAATACTATACAAGGAGCAGCCTGTTCCCTCCTGCAGCTGCCAGGGAATGAGCCCCCTCCCACACCACCCTACCCCTTCTCTCCCAGCCCCTTCCACAGAAAACTATCGCTAGCAAAAAACTGGAGCGTTTGCAGCAATTAGATTCCAACAGAGACTCAGCTGCCTCCAGTAATTCACTAGGAAGGTGCATTTTATTTATTTATTAAATTCCCTTTGGTCCTGGCGGCAAAATCAATTAAGTAAAACAACTGCATTTAAAAACAACTAGTTACGTGTTTTTTAATTACAGCAGGTCCATAATTCAAACCTATTGACATTTGTGTCTCAAGACAAAAAAGGTTTTTCTCTCTTCCCCTCCCCCCCTTTCTTTTCTCTCTCGCTTCTGGATTTTGAGATTCTCATTTCAAACTAGTATAAAGAAAGAAGCACCTACCGGATGACAGAGGGCTCAGGGGACATGTTCAAGATACAGGGACTTTTACCTTTATGTGAAGTTTGTCAATCAGCTGAAGAGAGGACCTGTTAAGGGGAAGAGACTTAAGGTGGCCAGGAGCATGCTGGGCTATGAGAGTGGGTAAGGAAGGAAAAAATGCAAACAGAGAACTTCCCACATGAGGTCGAGCTGGGGCTTTCAACTCACTACCCTACAAGCTCATATTAAAGGGATGTACCCTTTAGAGGGTAGCAGCCAATATTACTAGTCTAACGGTTGTAAGGGTGGTAACATCCTTCAAAGGTTAAAGCACAGAATTGGGAGTTCATTGGCCTGAATCCAGTAAGGTACATTTATAGTAAGACCACATATAAATTCAATAAAATTCCATCTGCTCTGGATTTCAAAAGCTTAATTGCCTACACTGTCAATCCAACCATTTTCACCAGTATTGAATGCATGCAGGGGAAAAAAAAAAGCTGCACATATTCCCTCTGGCAGGAATAATATATACAACATTCTTGTATGACTAAGTTTTCTAAGGAAACATCATCTGAACAAAGCTGCCTCTAGTTCTTTTAGGCAGAAGGATTTCATTTAAAAACTTGTTATTTAGGACATGGAAGCCAGGTTAGCAGTCATGTCCGTTAGAGCCAGCCCAGAGGCCCTGCTGCAATTCAAGGGGGAATTTGTGTGCGCCCACAGGCTGCAGACGAGGGCAGCAAGGCGAGGGACTGCAACAAGGCCAGAGAATTGATGGCTCCTCCAGGAGCAGAAGGGTAGAGTGTGCACACGGGGGAGGGAGCGGATCACAGCCAGGCCATTACATGAGCAGGTGTGAGGCTGAGATAAAGCAGCAGCACAATTACGGCTGGGCTCCGGGACCCCCCACTTAGCAAATCACCCTCATTCATTATGAAATTGTCCTTTCACAGCTCGCTGGAGGCAGCTAGCGCCTCTGATGCAGGCTGTGTGTCCCAGACAGGCAAAAGAGAGCGAGAGGCTGTATGACACAGAAGCAGAGAAGAGGTGAGCCAGGCTCCCACACCGAGAGCAGGGAGCAGGGTCCTTCCCAAGGGAAATTGGCTGCACCCATTTCATGCAGACAGGGAGTTCTCGGAGCAGGCTGCAGGCTCTTACTGCTCACAAGCACCCAGCTAATAAGCAGCCTTAACAAAAACTCTAACCATCGTTTCCAGGATGGATAATTAGCATGCAAAGGTCTGGGACGGTCTCAGAGCCCATCCGACGTGGTACTTAAAGAACTCTCAAGCTTCTTTCAGGCCACAGCTGGTCTCAAAGGGCCTTATCAAACTGCCTGTTACCATCTGTAACCCTGGCAGGAGATGATACAAGAATAGTTTCCAGAAACGTTTAATAAAGGTTTTAAAGTGAGAAAAGGAACTTGCTCTTTCAAAGGAGCAGGACGGCCAGCTACACGTTTACAGCTGTACAGATGAGCGGTGCCTGTGCCTGCTCTGGTTTCTCTCACTGGCCTTCTGCACACCCAGCTCCCCATCAGGCACGTGCTCAGGCAGCAAACGAATGTGTCACTGTACTTCACTGGCTGGAAACACAGCCCTGACTGTTTAATTCTAAAGAATGAAGCTCGTTTAATTTTAAATATGCAAAATCTTTTCATGATTGTTGGTATTAGTATTCACACCTCAGGGAGCTGATATAAAAGCTCTTACAGGATCTATCTACTTAGACACTTATTAGTATGTATTTGTGCTAAGGTTGCACCTAGAGACCATCATTAAGCCCAGAGTGCCATTGTAGGAGGCGCACAGTGACCGCAGGCCCTGCACAAATTCACACTTTCCAGGAGTCCCCAGGTGTCACCAACAAGCCTCCTCACATGCTGAAGTGCCTTCCCAAAGCACACACTGCTCTGCCCGAGGTCTGTGGCGCACATCAGCTGATGCCGCAATGCTGAGCATCAGAACGCCTCAGTATTTTTTTATGAATCCTGTCCTTAAACACTTAGGAAGTTACTGGAAGCCAATTGGATTTAAACTCCCAAATCCTGAGTCCTTTCTAAAAGTATTACCTTACACGACCTGCCCAGCATGTTCGGAGAAGTCTTTGACAGAGCTGGGATTTAACCCAGAAAGCCCAAGTTCCAGCCTGATGTCTTAATCTCCAAACCACAAACGTTAAATGTGCATGCCTTGCTAGCTAATTTCTTTTGAAATATACCGCCTCTTAATCCCAACCTTTTTATATCCATATGCTGCAGCAAATGATCAAATATTACTGCCTGGTTTCAACCTGCCCACCCCACAGAGAGGTATGTTACCTTCCCTCTACAGAAAGGGTTCTAACAAAGTACCCTGGCACAGCAGCCTAAGTCATGGAGCCCCTTCCTGGCCCAGCACTACATAACATCAGGGATGCAGGATCACAAACAGGTGTCCCAACAGCCCAGCCCTATTTAGCTGGCAGGCTGAACCCCTTCCAGCATGATGCTCCAGACCCTTGTATGTGGTGCAGCCAGAACGAGGCCACTATGGGGTCTAAGTAAGAATATTTTGCATTAAAAGTCCTATCCAGGAGGTTTCCAGCAGAGTCCGGGACAACTTTGAAAACTGTGGTTTTCCACAACCACTTACAAAGAACCTTTCCTCAACTCTGCCTGAGCTGAACCAGTCCAGTACAGGTGGTGTCAGTGAGGAGACTTTCAAATGCTCAGCATTTCCCAGGGGAAGAGAGTCCTTCACCAAAGCATTTCAAAACTGCCTTCAAATATTTCCCAGGACTTCAAAGGACTCTTCAGCCTGGAAAGAGAGACAATGGGGAGGGAATGTCACAGAGCTCTATAAAATCACTTCTGTCATGGAAAATGGGATTGGGAACAGTCATTCACTCCATAGAAGAACTCAGGAGCAGCAAATTGTCAATTAGCACACAAGATTGGCAGATGGCAGGATTAAAACAAGCAAAAAGAAGTATTTTTTCCCCACATCAATTAAGCTGTGGAACTCATTGCCACAGGATGTTATGAATACCAGAAGTCCAGGCCAGTAGATAAGTCAATGAAGAAAATCTATCACAAGTTATTAAGCACCAAGATAAAATCTCTGGCCCAGGATATCTCTAACCTTCAGATTACTGTAAGTGGAAATATCATACCAGGTAAAGCTGTATGTCTGCCATGCTTTTGTAGTCTTTGTCTCTTAGCCAACACTGGATACAGCTGAAGACAGTGGGGGGCTTCACACTTTGGCCTGATCTGTATAGTCATCCTTACGTTCTTCAGAAGCTTTTCGCACCAGACTGACCAGTCTCGATGACAGGAGGATGGACAATGGAGGAATTGTTTCACTTGCTGCTAGCCTGGGCCTCAGTTGCTGTTTGACAGCCCAGAAAGTTACTGATGGACCCTGTAAATTTCTGAGAGTGCAAAGGGTATAGGGGAACCACAGCTGGAAGTGGCCCAGTCTCCAAGGTAAACCCTGAGCTCTGGTAACAGCACATCTTCCTGAAATGTCTGTCATGTAACTTTCAGACTATGTAAATATGTCTACGTCAGGGGACTCTGTCAGAGCCTGGCACATCTGGGGAACATGCAGCAGGAGCTGAGACCATCTCAGAGACCATCTCCAGACACTTCACTGTGCTCCACAGTTTCACCAATCACAGCCGCTCAAAATAATTCACAAAAAGGGGCCCAACAGGGATGATTATACTCCCTTATCACAAAAAAGCAATGCAAACTGAAACATTCAAAACCTCAACCAAAATTTCACAGCAGATCTCCTCTTCTGATCACAGCATACTGTAATTGCTCCCAAGTCTTGCATTTTGTATTTGGAGATAGCAATCTATGAGATGTCCTGCTATTTCAGAAGGGGCTGACTAGGCAACACAGGATTAACTTGAACTTCTTGCCTCCAGGATACTCATCACAGGCCATGATACAACAGAGCTCCGTTAACAACCGTATTTTGTTGTGATGGCCAGGAGCAGCTCGCAGTCTCCTACCATTTTGATGCCATGCAGCAGCACAGGAAGATGCACATGGGGAAGCTGGTATAAACCCATTCAAGATAAAGGGAATCATACAGTTGGGAGACAAGTCCATGGCAGAAGCTGCCAGCAACAAAGTGATTAGGGTAGGTAAATTTTGCACATCTCCTTGAGCTGTGATTCTCCATGCTGGAATTTCTTTGACAAGGTGACTCGATTCATCTGTTTTTCCCATTCCTAATAGAGACAGCACTGAACAGTCCCTTCTTAATATCATGGCTCCATGATGGCAATTTGCTAAGGTGAGCTCAGTGTGCAGGAGGTTTCTGAGATTTACACAGGGATCATGCTGTCTGAAGCCTCCCAGCCGAGACTGCTGGGCGTCACTGTGATAATGGGATTAGTGAGCTTGCTGGAAAACAGACCCACACAAAACCACTCCGGGAAGAGAGCAGGTTTCCCAGGGAAGTTTTGGGGGGCTGCAGCTGCCATCTTAACACTGCCTAGTACGATGTCCCCTCTATTTCATGTGGCAGAAGAGCTGAAGAGTTACTCAGTTCTATGTCTGATATAGCATCAGTGACAGGCTGAGAGAGTTGGGGTTGTTCAGCCTGGAGAAGAGAAGGCTCCGGGGAGACCTTATTGCAGCCTTCCAGTACCTAAAGGGGGCCTACCAGAGAGCTGTGGAAGGACTTTTTACAAGAGCATGTAGTGATGGGATGAGGGGGAATGGCTTCAAAACTGGAAGAGGGTGGATTTAGATTAGATATTAGGAAGAAATTTTTCACTTTAAGGGTGGTGAGTCACTGGAACAGGTTGCCCAGAGAAGCTGTGGATGCCCCATCCCTGGAGGTGTTCAAGGCCAGGCTGCATGGGGCTTTGAGCAAACTGGTCTAGTGGGAGGTGTCCCTGCCCATGGCAGGGGGGTTGGAACTAGATGATCTTCAAGGTCCCCTCCAACCTAAATCATTCTATGACTCCATGATTTCTAAGGCTTGTGTCTCCCAGAACTTTTGGAATTCACTTTATTCACCCTAGGACCCTATTGCTCTCAAAAGTCTGAATGCCTTTGCTGGACTAGGTTTAAGGGATGTGAACCTCATCCTAGGCTGGTCATCTTTTCAAGAACATACATGTAACTGTCCATAGCACCAAGGGCTCACTGATCCCTGCAAGTCTGCAAGACCAGAGTTAGGCGTGAGAAAAATGTTACTTTGGAGTGGAATGATCTACTTCCCAGATGGCAAATGAGGGTTTTTTTCCACTGTCCCAGCCTTTCTATCCCCTCTACGAAAACAGAATGTCACAGTGTTGCTTCAAGAATTATTAAGACAGCAAAAACTGAAAGATTAGATTTATCACAGCAGACAGTGGATTATGAAGAATAATTCATCAAACGTCAGAACAAACAGCCCACAATTTATAGGCGGCTTTGTTGAGTCAGTGAAATCTGATTGGACTTCTCCCCACCTAATGAATGCCAAGCCTAATTGATGGTTCCTAAATGCATCTGTCAAAAACATGTATTTATTAACTCAGTATTTTTAATAATATTGTAGATATATACAGAATAGTGGTTTTCTTCTGAATGGATTCCCTGGTGTTCATATTACATATACATGTAAGAGTGCACATATATAGAGGTATACGCTGCATCCAAATGAATACAGGTAAAAGGTATGTGTGTATTCTGATGCACTAAAACAATTACAAATGGCTTATTACACAAAATCCCTGCATCTTTCTGTGCACAAGATGGCAAAGCAATGTGGTCCATTTCAAGGGGAGATGTGCATTAAGGTGCCTGCCTAGACTTTGGAAGAGCTGAGCTCTAACACTGGCTCTCCCTGCTACCCCAAATGATGCTGGGCCACACCATGTCACAGAGCTCATGCATGGATGAGCAGAATTAGGACTGTGCAGTCAGCTATAAATCTGCCCTTATCTAATTTCTCGGGACCGAGTTTGTAACTTTAATATATTTTTTAAAACGTATCTGTATAATACATCTACAGCAGTTATTATACACACGGCCACAGACACGTAACTTCATCTGCCAAAGGTATACATTTGCTCCTGGCATGCCGATCACTGCTAACTTGGTCAATCACTGCTAACATTGCAGTGCAATAGCACAAAACCAGGGCCATCCATCAACCATCAGCTTTTCTTCTGGGAAAGGGCTGTGAGCCAGTTAGGGTATGAAGTTCATCTTTTCCCATTATTTCTACCTGCTGCCACTTTGGTACTCTGTAGCCAACTACCAACTATACCACTGAGAATCTTCTCTGGGATCCTGCCAACAGCATTTCCCAATCATGGAGCCATAAATGTTACAGAAAATGAACTCTGCTAAAGGAAGAGTCCTTGATCCCATCATCCAGAGACCAAAGCTGCCTTACTCATTCACGGCCTGATATTGAGGGTCCTGGCTATTCCCTGTTCTGCTCACCTACCATCCTCTTTCTGTAGTCTCTTCTGGCTAGAAAAGCAGTGGGAAAGCCTACATGAAGCCACCCTTGCTTTCATCTCATCCATCCACTGAGCTGTACAGGAACAGTATCAGTCTAGTTGCTATAGTACCTTTAATTGTTACAGAGCCATACTTTGAGGAAAAGCACCTTTTATTCCATCCCTGATGACTCCTGCTTAATAGTCTGTGCTCAGACACACACATGGTAGCTTCATTTATTTTCCTGAGTAAACTCAAATCCTTAAGACAAGGCAGAACTGTCTGAGAATATCACTCATCCTGGATCGAAACCAATCTCAGTGGTGACAGCTACAACAGGCAGTAACAGCAAGGAGCAGACAGAGCTGATGTACATCTTCCAAGACCCTACCTGTGAGGTGGACTTCATCTCCCATCTGTCTGAAAGGTGAGCCACTTACCCATGGCTCCCACAAACAAACAATATTCAGTCCAAGAAAAGCAAGGATTGTCATGGCCAGACTGGAACCTAACTGGCTCAGGAACATCCTCCTGACTGGCACAAGGAGATAAACGTTTTTTATCAGTTAAGTTATTGGGTGTCCTACTGCCTTTCAGAGACACAGGATGCTAAGACTAACAGAGTAGCTCAGCACCCTGAGAGTCAACACTTTCCACAGTTGGAGTTCTACAGGTTTTACACTAGCATCACCACAGCCTCTTCCATGCTTAGCTTCATTCAGCTGTTCTTTGTCCAGGTGCTGGTTTCACAAAGCACTCTGAAAGCACATTAGACTTCTGACATCAGGCAGATATCAAGCTGGATAGTAGGAAAGCAGAGTCCAGACATTACCTGCAGGGCTAGCACATCATCTTCGGTAGCAAAAGCAGAAACAGCAAACCAAAGAGAGGAAACAACAAAGCTGGGATGTCTCAGAACAAGTCTCTAACCCATCCACCAGTGTGAACATTACTCCTGGTCAAAGTACTCCATTTCAGACAACACAGATAGCTTTCCCCCATGCCTGTAATCCCATGCTCAGAATTAAATTCCAAGAAGCTCGCTCTTTCCAAAATGTCCATTACCAAAGGAAAGATTTTGCTGTTGGAAGCCGCATCATAATTTTAAGATGCAAGTCCAGTTTACTTCCCTATAGAAAATCTGGAAGGCAGAAGAACCTTGCACCACTGAAATCAGTTATTTCTTCAGGATCCCCCTGAGTACAAAGTACCAGTCCCTCTAATCCTGATGCAGCCACTGGGAAAATGCTCATTTCTAGTTTCCAGATGCAGCTGATCAGCACAATGACCTGGCTTGTTCAGCACCCCCCTTCTTTCCACCTCAGAATAAACATCTTGTGCAGCCAGTCATGTTCCTGTTACCCTAAACCACTTCCACAACCCAGGCTGTCTGTGACTGGCTTCCAGCAGTAGCCAGTGTTTCCTGATTCAGCGAGTCAAGCCAGAGACCCCCAGCAACTATGCTTGTGTGGAGAGAAAAGGTGGAAAACTATAATCTCTCAAAGTGCACACTAAATAGTGTCACTGTGCACTCTATTTTGCGTGATATAAGCATCTTATAGTCTATGCAAAATGCACAGACTAAAGCAGGGTATGTATATACGTATATATATTCCTGTTCACTTCCTTCCATCCCATCATGCTGAAAAAGAAAGTAGTGACTTGTGAGTTACTTATTCCCTCCAATCTATGAGGCAGATGCTCCAACCTGCCCCATGTTCCCCGCCCTCCCGTTGCACATACAAATGCTTCCTTTTACCTTAATTTGCTCTTTCATCTTGAGCTGTCGCCCACTTGAACAATGCTCATTAAATCCACTCTTTTCTCTCTGTCTTTTTGGAGAAATATTCCTTCACCTGCATCTCCTGTTTGTGAGGATGGAGCCACACTTGTCAATCGTTCAGACAAATTGGAATCACAGTCCTTCAAGAGCACACAACTTATCCACTCCCAGCCATTTTTTGTTTTAATTTAAAGCACTCACTCTTTTTCCTTCTCTTTCTCTCCCTGCTAACAAAGGAGGCTTTCACTTGTTATACTAGTATGCAGTGAAAGCAGGGCAGAAGACAACTCTCTCCTGCCAAGAAATTTCCTTCTGCATCCCATCTGCCCAAAGGGACTCTTATCCCATGGTTCAGGAGGAGCAGTAGTGGC
The DNA here is from genome assembly GCA_008711295.1 of Anarhynchus alexandrinus. Classification (NCBI taxonomy): domain Eukaryota; kingdom Metazoa; phylum Chordata; class Aves; order Charadriiformes; family Charadriidae; genus Anarhynchus; species Anarhynchus alexandrinus. The sequence goes on from VUYV01000001.1 coordinate 1,403,800, forward strand.
CCCTTCCTACTGAGATCTTTGAGGCTTACTGTGTTCTCCGCAGCTCTTCAGCTCCCAAGCAATAGAGCTGAAAGTGCTAACATACCAGGAACATCCCCGTAGTTCCTAAGGAAGGGAGCAGTTTCCTCAGCCTTCTGCTCTTCTACTGGCTCTGTTAATGTGTTTGAGAAGCTTCCTTATCCCTTCCCCAGCTTTCTGAAGATGTTCCACAAAGCTCTGCTTACAGCCCCTAGTCCCACCACTGCATCTGGATAATAGCTCACATAAAATTCCCACCTCCTTTCCAGTGACTTGCAGTTCTACTTCAGATTCAGAAGATCAGCCTGCTTCTAGCCAAACTGCAATTTCAGCCTGTCTCTCAGACATCTTCTTTCAGATAGTCATCTCTGTTCACATTCAACAAAGCTAAAGCACAGTTCCTAATCTTCTCACTCAAACCATCCCTCCTGTCTCCTTTCTCATCACAATGGACAATGCCACCAACTTTCTGTTAAGCATGGCTGCAGCATTGGCCTTCTGATCAACGCTGACCTCCCTCCAGATCTCATTTCCAGGCCAGATCTGAATCTAGTAATAGACATCAAGTACTAATGCTCACAAGTGACAGGTGACAACAATCCAACTGTTCTCCCTCTCCCCCTGCTAAAGTTCCCATTTCTCTTGAGCCACACACATAGTAAGACACGTGGGGGTCCCCAACATATCCAAAACCCCTTGATCGAATTCTTGCAGATATGACAAATGACATATCATCCCTACAGATGCCAGCAGCCTGCTGCAAGGACAGCACATTTGGAAAGAATCATCAAATCACAGAACAGCCCACGTTGGAAGAGACCTCAAAAGACCATCTGGTCTAACCTTTCATGGGAAAGGGAGCCTAGATAAGATTATCACATCTTGAAAACCTCCAGTGATGGGGACTCCACCATGTCCCTAGGGAGGTTGTTCCCATGATTGATAGTTCTCAATGTAAAAAATTCTTTGTTACATCAAGATGAAACCTCTCCCAAAATGCCACAGAGACAGGGCACACTAAGCAAGAAGATAGATTTAAGAAAATACCCAGAAGCAAATGAATTTCCAAGACCATTTTGATGCCAGGCATAAACACATCCCTACCATGCACTGGTTGAAACCTGAGTAGGAAAGGGTGAATAGACCCACAGCAAACAGGCTCTACATTAGTCACAGCCAGGCAAAGGGAGGCTCTGTCGGATGGCAGAGATGCCCCAAGGGCCCTGTCAGCTGTAAGCCTGCACAACAGCAGCAGCCCTGTGAGAAATAACCAGCTGCCAGAGCCTGAGGATATATAGGGACCTTCGGGAACACACATCACCTGTGCCTCATCTCAAATGCCTCTGATTCAGTTTCGAAAGCCTGGGGGCTTTAAGAAGTGTATGAGAGAAGGAGTGGTGGGGGAGAAATGTCTACGGGCAGGTTTATCTGACTATACAGAGAGTGGTTAGGGGATGTCTGGGGGTATATGCTTGGAAGAGGTGGGCTGCAAGCATCTGATTGGCAAGCAAAGCTGTGCCAGGGCTTGCGTACAGAGTTAAGGAGGAGGCATGGAGCAGTGCATTTGTGTGCACAGGTTGTGTCGGGAATGGTAGGCAAAATTCTCCATCCACTGAGGGCCAAGTGAAGAACAGAGTGAGGACAGGTGTTTGTGTGTGTGTGCAGAGGCAGAGTGTGCAGGGGGAGTGGAGGGCTGCGTTGCAGGGTATTTATCTGGCAGGACAGTACTGCATATATATGAGTATATGCTACACTGACAGACCCTTCTACTCCAGCTCCTAAATTGCAGAGAGAGAGGCATACTCCTTGAGTACTATGTGGGATGCTTTTATGTGTCTCCTCATAAAGAAAATAGCCAAAAGTGTTTCTAGGCCTGGGACAAAGAGCAGGAATGACAGAAGCAGCATTGCACAATCCAGCAGCCTGTCTGTCACCAGGACGGACAGAGGCACAGTACAATGAAAACACGCAGAAGGCAAAGGCTGGTCCCAGCCAGATTCTGCCCAGCTATGTCCCTTCCTCAAGATTTGGTCATAATTACATCGATGCAAGCATGTTAAAGTTTCATTGAAGCACATCATTGCCTCAGAGTAATAGGACAAGGAAGTAGGAGTGAGGATCTGAGGTGGATGTGGCAGTACATGTAGCCTGGCAGATGTGGGCAGCTCCACCTGAATTCCCTTTCTTGAATTCATAGCAAGAAAGGGATACAATGAGGTCGCTACATTAGAAGAAAGATGCTAAAAAGGTAGTAAAGCCCTGCTGAAGATGTAAAGCTTGTAAGCCAGTCGTGTGCCTTGATGGGATACTGAAACACCAGTACACCTGGCAGGCCAGTCAATGCAAGAGGCACAGCTGTACAGCAGTCCACACCACAGAGAACAAGGTACTGAAGAGAAGTAGAATAACTTACAAAGACATCTGGATGGGACCCTGGAGTTTGTATCCTTTGCAGCCTACTCTCAGAAAAAATGGACAGAGATCCAGAAGAGTCATTTGAGAGAGACAACTGCACAGTAAATTAAATCCACAACTGACTCTGCCAAGAGCATCACTGGCACCATGCTGGGGAAGGTGTTCCATGCATCTCCTAATGACCGATCATACAAACCCTGGAGCCCAGAGCGCTCTCCTCTTCAGAGAGGAAAGTCCTATGCTAAGACAGACACATAATTTCCTGCTTTCTTCTTGTCAATCTCTCATCTGAATATAAACCTCTCCTTTCTTCTCCTGCCCATATTTACCCTACTTTTCATGTCTCTGCTCTGATCCATCTGGTCCTTCTATGTTTTATTTATCTGTCTCTTCCTCCTCTTCCTTCCGTGTTTTTTCCCTTGCCCCCAGACCTTCTTGTTGGGCTGCCAGGTCCCTGGTTCAGTGGTGTAACTCAGCTGATTTACTCTCCTTAAAGCAGTGTCTGCTCTCATGTAAATCACCCTCCAAACCCAGCCTGTGAAATGGGCTTGTTCACTAAACTCTATGAATAGGAAAGTAGGCACAGCTGGCCTATTCATAATCAACATAAAAAATAGATTAGCACTTTACAGATTAAACATTATCGTTTCAACAGTTAACATAAATCAACTACACTTACAGGCCTAGCATTGCTGCTGCCACTGCAGGGTGACAAGCATTGCAAAGGGAAGAGCTGCCAGTCCGGGGTGCAGTGGGAAACAGCTCGTTTGTCTTCCACCTTGAATATAAGTTCTCCCCTGGCACCCCCAGGGTGTACTGCTAGAGGTTGTTACAAGGAGAAAAGTGGGCTAAGGAAACAAAGGTAGGGGGTTAATTTTGATTAATTCACATGCATTTCTGAGCAATCCAGCAATTCACTATTCTAGAGCCAGAATCCAATTGCCCTACTTCCCTCCCTAGGGCTGATGCAGCTCAAAAACAGATGGAGTAACAGAGTCAGCCTCTGGAATAGGAACAGGACAGGGAGCCTCTAAACGCTGACTGGTATCTAGCTCTGTTTCCGATAGTTCAAAATCATCAGGCTCCTGTGGATGAGGTAAAGCAGTTTGGTGGATTCTATCTAATGTAATCAGGGGCACCCATCTCAAAAAACACCTCATCATAACCCGGGCAGCCACCTCCCCAAAGAAGGGCCGTGGACTGAGATCCACTTCACACATGCCCTGAGAACAGCAAAGCCAGGAGGGAGTAGCCCAGAGCCCGCTACTGGTCAGGCTGCACGTCCTCCTCCATTGCGTACAGGACACTAAGTCACTGGAGATGCTCAACCCAACACACTGTCATCAGTATGCTACGGTTGTGTAGTCAACGGAGAGATAAGGCCACAGAACCAGTACAGTCCATACCCTTCCCTTCCTCCCTGCTCACCCGCTGAGAACCACAGTGTCTCAAGTGTTCAGCTTGGAGCAGCTAACCTGCAATTCCTGAGCTGGTCCTGATGATTGCAAGGGATTGGCAAATGCCTTTGACAGGACACCCATTAAGAACCAGCCTCACAGTTCTTTCAAACAAAAAGGAAAAAAAAAAAAAAAAAAGAAAAGAAAAGGAAAAGATTAGGTTATGGTCCAAAGGACAAAAGACAGCCTGGGACAGGAGGCATGAGCCTAGAGGTTTTCTTGGCAGCCAGGGCAAAGACACTAACAGTTTACAAAGGACAAGGCAGCAAAAGTTACATGGAGAGACTTCCTTAGTATAACCCCTCTTAACAAGCCCTGGTAATTTTAATTGCTACAGCCTCCTTCTAGCCTTTCTTGATAAATGGGAATAACAGTTAATAGACCGGAACCAATCAGTTACATCCAATAAGGTGTTTGGTAAAATTAGCTTTGCTCTCCACTCACAACTGATACCACCTCAGTTGCATTCATTATCTGGAATAAGCCAACTAATGTGTATTTTCCTCCCAATAATTTGAAATTTTGAAGAGTTGGTGCTGAACAGCCTCTTCCAAGAACTTGCCAATTTGAGATGGAGTGGTTATATGAGCTTGTAAGGGAGAAACTCGTGGTTTGCTTTAGCTGAGCTCTCCTGGCACAAGCAATAGGTCATGTGAGTTTATTGCTTCAGTTCTCACAGACAGCTTCACAGGTTTGGCTCTGAACCATGCATCCTGTAAAACCAAAGCACTGCAGAGCTTACAGAAAATAAGTGCAAAATGTGCTTAATGTTCACAAACATAACTTGATTTCCAAAGGGAACATGCGAAAACCTCCTCTCTCTCTGGCTGGCCTGCCTACAAGGGACTGACACATTTGGCTCACTAATGGTGGAAAGACCTTTGAGATGCTTTAGATCCCAATTTTTGCCTGAATTCTCAGAACCAAAAAGCATGTTGAGTGTGAGGCTTCCCATGAGGAGAATTTCCAATGTTCTCACCCAAAGCTTTTTCAGAGGGAGGAAAACCTGCAGGCAGGGTTGAAGTGCTTTCTACAGCTCAGCATCCTTCCATGGAATCAGGAGCTGTCTCTCAGACAGATCCCAGAAGTGCCATAAAGCAGAGCTTATTAGATCACTGTACATCTTAATCATAAAAATACTTTGTCTATTCTGTGTGTTAGGAAAATGCAGATATGTCAAGGTCGGGACCTATAACTTCTTATTTCATCTTATGTCATTTGTTTCGTCTACAAATAACCTATTGCCAAAAGTCGCCAGACCCACTGCGTCATGTTTTCATGTTCTTGATGGGTCAAGAGCCAAGTAACTAGGCAGACGTAAAATTCTGAAAGAAAACAGGAGATGCTCACCATGATATCATATCAAGTAAGATATTAAAAGATCAGTGGGCAGGCAGATGACAGGATTCCCTGCTCCCTCAGAGAAAAATCAGGCGTACTAAACCCAGCCTGTGTCTAATCAGAACATCAAGTAAGAATATTTCTGAGTGTATCAGCAGCAGGCTTTGAAACAGAAGCCAGTCCCTCCATATGGCAGCTCGGTGTTTCTGCCCCTGCCCAGATCCCGTTGTGTTATAAATGCATACAGATTGCTGAGCAAATGAGACACACACCGTGTTTGGAAAAAAAAAAAAAAAAAAAACNTAAGGACTATTACAGATACAGATTTCCAGTGATTGTTTGGAACTGAAAGGGTTACCCATGTGCTGAGAGGTGGTTTCTGCCAATGGCTAGAGCTGCTGTGCAGCACATCCACCACCTCCACAGGACGTGGACACTGAACACAGCCCAACACAGCTGTGGTGTGCGTTGCCAGCCAAGATTTATTTGTATCAGAGCAACACTTCAGGTGTCATCAAAACTCTGAGAAAACTGTACTGAACAGAGTTTACCATCTGCACACAAGACACTGTGAGCCAACAAATTCCATGCAGATATGTCATACGTTAACCCCCAGGCACCTAAAGAATTTGTAAATTAAAGAAAAAAATGTCACTAAGCATGCAGATCAGAACTACTCCTTACCAGGCCATTCCCCATTACATTTTCTGATTTCAAATCTTTCACTTTTTTGCAGAAGGCCCTCCAAAAAATCCTTCAGAAAATCCACTGTCCAACCTCCTGTATTGTAAATCTTATTAACTTGAAGGAAGCCAGAGGCGATTATCCTCTAATCTATCCACAAAACCTTCCCTCTCTTGGGCAATGGGGCTTAGAGCACCCAGGAAGAGGCTGCCATGAGCAGGACTCAGCCAGATCCTCTCCCAGGAGCTGTGAGCAGAGAGAAAACCCATGGAAGGAGGGAGTAGCCTGTCCCAAAGCTCCCCCAGCAATGACACTGGGTTGTCCTTGGCGTGACATTAAGGGTCAGTAACACCGAAGCTTGCAAATGGAGCGAGCAGGGACACAAGGGACAAAGCAAGGTGGACCACTTGAGCCACACAAAGCTCCCTGTTTGCTTCCATCTGCCCTTGGCAGTGGAGCAGCGGTTCTGGGCAACTCCTGCCAGCACAAGGGCTCGGCGTAGAGGCAGCCACACTGAGATCTGCCAGCGACTGGGGCCTCTTACCAGAGACAGGGCAGGGAGAGCACGGGGGAGGCTGCAGCAGTAGCGGGACCTGCACAGGCAGCTGCTCCTGCCTTTCAGTTGAGTAATGCGGGCCCATTTGTTCTGGGTGACATTAATGCTATTTGCCATCCATCTCAGACTCTTTAAATTACCTTTTTATGGCCAAAATCCTTTTCATAATTGATAAAAATCTCTTTTTTATATCCCGAGTTATTGAAAAAAATGTGAAGTTTTTTTATTCCTCATTATATTTTTAATACAAATGTGTTTTTTATTGACGGCTGCTTGGAAGCCCTGACGGGCCTACGGAGAGAGGCTCAGAGGGATGAGAGAAGGGCCAAATCCTGCCGTTCCACTTCCCAGCCCCTCACACCATCAGAGTAATGCGAGTAACACCACAGCCCAGCCTCCACTCAGGTGGGTAACGGAGGGTGGGTAACATCATGCCAGAAGAGATTTCCTGTGTTGGACATAACACCCATAGTAGGCAGGAGAGGCCCTTGCTGACCTAAATCTAGTTTCCCCATGTCTGTTAGTGATTTACATAAGGGCCAACTTCACAGAAAAACCCAGCACAGCATTGCTGGAGCGGGGTACTTAAGGACAGAACCAGGGTCACAAGCTATGGGAGACCTGGGTGTTCAGCAGAGCCATTCAGCATCAGTCCCACAGCCCCAAGCAACCATGAGAGCAACCACGCACTCACTGACTGTGCCACACGTCAGTGCTTTTGGGCAGAACACTCGACCAGAAGGCTGTGCAACACCGGAGGAAGCCGGCACATGTCCTGGCCTCCTGGGTGGGTTAGACAACACTGCCAGCCTGGGAAGAGGCTTTCTGGGGCCATAACAGGATCTGCAGCATCATGACCCGAAGACCTTGTGATCTAGCAAGGTAAACGAACCTTCTCCAGGGCAACATATGGTGCCAGCTACAGACAGTGGCTCGTATTCCCTCGGGAACAACTTGGATGCTGTAGGACAAGCAGTGTAATACCCAACAGCTTATTGAAGCCCTAGCTGCTCTCCCACAGGGCTGAGCACTGCTTCAATAGTTCTGCAAATCAGAAGTAAGCATATGTCTTGCCAGAGCTTAAAATGCTAATCAAGAGTTCCAGAAGGAAGGGAATCAGTTTGTCCTTCTCCCTTTCACTGGCACAGCAAAGACTGCCATGCTGTACCAACAGTAAGTACAGAAATAGGAGTAAAAAGAGGACTCTCTTCTATTCCCTCTGTCTTTTCTCAGACTCCAACAGTTTGGGGGCAGGGAAGTCTCTTGCTGTGGAGATTAGCACCTCGCTGCGCTCTCATTCGAAATCTTTCCCATGGCAGGTTCACATGGGCATACGATTCCTCCCTGTCAAATGGCCGTGTGGCATTGCTGCGCATCATTGCGGTGACCATGCTCCCAGGTGTATATGGGTACATTTCAACAGTGGATGAATAAAGCTCATCTACCCAACCTAGAAAACACTTTGGGAACCTTTGGAGCAATTTAAGGTAGAGGGACAAAGGGCAGCATCCTTCTTTGCCACAGTTTTGCTGCAGGGACAATGACTTCTCAGATGAGGAGTATCTGTTCCTTACCGCACAGCATTGGTACCATGCCAGGTAAAAGGGTAGGAATCCAAGGAGAGCAAAGCCCTTTAACAGAAGGCTGGGTCCCCCAAGCATTACTGTCTGTAAAAATGCATCCTGCTTCACAAACCACAGCACAGGAGGTTCCTCTACCACACGTGTTTTGCTTACAAATCACAGTCAACTCGCTGATGTACCCTGCCCTGCTCAATCAGCAAGCTCCATTATTGTATGGCTGCAGGAGGCTTCTTGCAAATGGCAAAATAGTCCTTGAACAACAGGTAAAAGCCGCAATTAACTGTGGATGAAAAGGATGGTCTCCTTGGAGGTGCTGGCTAATCAAGCAATTAGAAACTACTTCCCATTACCTGCACTCCCACAAAGCAGAGCTGGACTGACATCCTTCCAAATGACTGTCTTTCCATCAATTTAAGCCCTTCGTACAATTTGGCTTCAGCAGAGACAAGCCTCGACCTCTGGGCTCTCCCCAGACCTTTCTCCCAGCTTTGAACAAAGCAAGCACTGGAAGCAACACATTCAATCACTGGTGTATTCTCCCTATGGAGCCTGTTTTGCCTCTCAGCCTTCCTGGAGCACAGCAAACTCGCCAGCAATGGTATAAGTGTGTGTGCAGGTGTGGATACCTGGGGTCCAAGCAGGGAGCTGGTCAGGATTTCTTGGGATCCCTCAACTAATAGCATCTGAGACTGCTTAGCTTCAGCAATTTCCTCTCATCTCTGTGACAGCTTCAACAACTGTTAGGAAGAGGCCAGAGATGTGAGAACAAGAGGCAAGGAGGAGAGACCCTCACTCCCATGGCAAGCGTGGCTGGCCCTGTGCCCCTCGCCCCCCAGGCAAAGATGCAGCCTGGACACAGAGTACCCATGGCGAAGACCCTAACTGAGACCATGCTGGCCTCATGGGGATGCTAACATTATCCTTGCCCTAACTTGCAGACACACAACCTCAGACCAGACATAGAAGCAGGGACTAGAGGACCAGCCTGACACGAACCTGCCAGAAAGGAGCACAGGTGGAGGAACTGGGATATTTCTGAAGGGACAGTGGTGAGATGGGTGGGGAGGGAATGTCTCCCACCAAGAAAAATTACCTCAAATGTGAGTAAAAGCCTGGATAGAGTATTGAGTACACAAACACACCGAGGGGGAGAATAAGGAGTCTTGGGGAAAAGGTCAGAAAGTTGATTACAAAATGCCAGTGAGTAAGGATGGGCTGGAAGCTGATGAGTAATGGACTCTGAAAAGTGACATCTTGCTGTGCACGGGAGAGGGATTACAGTGATGCTGAGTGGGTAGAGCTATGCTGTGGCCTACTGGAATGTGCAGATCAGATGGGTGACTGCAAACCAGGAGGTATTTTAGGACTAGAAAGAGGTAAAAGTGTGTGTTGGCATAGAGAGTACACAATGAAGTCAGGAGATGTCACAGTATCTAAACCCATTACCATTGCACAGTGGCAGAGAAGCAAGACCCACAGAGCTATATTAGGACTGCACTGGACAGTAATGGAGCTAGACAACGGAAATACACCAAGAATATTTGGAAGAGCATGGTTGTAAAAGCTGCCAAGTCATTCTGCAGCCACCCAGTCCTATGAGGAGTGGAATGGCCTTGATCAGAGCAAAGCAGGTGTACTTTTGAAAGGGGAGAGTTTCACAATAACCCGATCACTATTAGCAATAACCGGTAAGTTCCTGTGAGCACCTTGTCCATGTAAATCACACACAGAAAGACCTACAGGAAGCCTTTCTGACAGGCACCAAAGGGCTGTCAGGTGGAACTGGCTTGGCCAAACTCAAAGATGCCCTGGGTTCTGCACCTCTGCTCTGGGACCAAACTGGCATCACCTCCCCAGTATCCCTATATCCTAAGGCCACAAGCCAGTCTCTTCCAACAGACCTGCCAGAGGGAGGAAATACCCCTAATCCCAGTGCTGGCAAAACATTCCTTCCGTCATGTCTAGTTTCTAACCACAACGATTTCGCGCTTTTAAGGTGCAGCCACTCCAAAAGATTCATCTTCCAGAGCCCCTCATCAGTCTTTCTTCCTAAATGTCTAGTGCCCAAATTTCACCAGAAGTTGCCTGGCTCTGCTCTGCATGCACCTTATTGAGTTAGAAAGAAAGCTTAGCTGAACCAGCTATCTTTCCTTGTGTCATTAATAGCCCTGCAGAGAAAATGACAATTGTGGGGTAGGGTACATATTCATTTTGCATTCGTTTTCCATGCCTGACACTTTTCACTTTCACCTTGTTCAAGCAGGGAAAATGTGAATAGAGGTAGGAGAGAATCTTTCATTCATATCTCATCACCCATCCTTATGCACACAGCTTTTCCCAACTGATCCAAGGAATCCAATCTTCCAAGCCCTTCCTGTGGTATCTCCACTGTCTCCCCAAAAGACTCTTACTCTGTGGTCTTGCTGGTGAGCATTTCCAGGAGTCATTGTAAAGATATCTTTGTGCAGCCTCTCCCACTGCTACTATTCATGTTGTCTTGAGAATCCCACCCCCACCCCAACCTCTTGCATACAACACTCAAGAGAATGATCACCTCCCACCATCACTTAGCCAAACCACTACAGCTGAGATTAGAAAGTCAGCATCTGCTCACTACTGATTATTTTTATCCCAATGATCCCCAATAGGTACACAGATTCACCCTAGACTTGAAACAGGGTTTGACAGGGCAACCCACTAGTCAGCATATATGATGCTTCTCCTTCTGCGTCAGATCATCACACATGCCATTTGCCTTTAAATCAGCACATCAGCCCATGCAGCAGAGCTACATGCTGCAGCTCCCCATCTCCAGCCACGATGCTGGCCTAGAATGGGAGTTCCCCCATCAGCAACGTGTCACACAAGTCTGTGTGGTGACAACAGAGCCGTGTTGAACTGCTGTAAACCCACCTCACAAGCCTTCTGCTTTGCTCAAAGATCAGTCCCATTGGCATGCTCTCCATTTACACCAGTTTTCCCACAAACCCACTCCATTTGTCAAACATCCAAGCCTCTGATAAGATTTGCAAGAGTAGGTCACATCAGAAGACAGGCTATTTCTAATTGACTAAAGATACAATGCTTTTATACGTGAAATTGGCTTTTTTTTTATCTTCATGCCCTTTTGCAAGCTCTTGCCTAATTTGTCAGCTTGTCACATTCCTCCCTAGGTATCTCTGTATTTCCAGTTGCTATTTCCCCCATTTGTTCTACACTGATCCAAACTGTATGTAATTACTTCTTGCCTACACTAGAGACTCATCTGAGAAGCCTGCTCTTGCACCTGATGGGAGAACTGGAAGTCTTACCACTGAATTTGAGAGCAGCAGGGTTAGGCCTAGGCCCCCTGGGAAGGTTCCCTCACTGTCATTTTCTCTTCCATTTGAATTCATTTGCAAGTTCCCAGGTGTGATGATGGCCCCAAGGGGGAAGGTTTCAGGATCGCCCTTTGCAGTCCCCTCTGCTCTGACACTCCACCTTGCCGTTCTGCCATCTATATTTCAGCTAAGTATATTGTATTTAGAATGTACTGAGGATGTACCTACACTGGAATTAAATTTGTTCCTGAAGTAACCCTATTAAATCCTCTGGGCACCAGCAATGACAACTTTTGTGCATTAGGTTCCCCAAATCCTTTTTGCTTTTAAATACCTTGATTGGGTACTTTGTTACCTCAGCTTTTAATACTGCCTGGTTTCACCAGCTCCTTTATTTTTATACATGTCATTCTCTTCTCTCTCTTTTATCACCGCTTTTCTCTCATTAGCATTTCCCCTCTATCCCTTTCTTCCCATTTCTACCTTTTTTTTTCTCCCTCTCTGTCTCTTTAAATATTGCCCAGCACTGCCCATGTGGGTGAAGTGAATGCTAAGAATGAAGGCTGCTGTGGAGACTGGATTCAAGTTGCCTCACTGGAAATCAATGAGGCATGGAGGGCTCGTCTAGTTCCCAAAAAGCTGAAAGAAACCAGGGCATATCAGTGGCAGCTGAACACGCACTTGAGAGAAAAGGGCCCACCTTCGAGCACCTGCCTCAGTTTCTGAGAGACACCACACAAATTGAGCCAGAGGTGGCTGCTGTAGTAATTTAATGGGGGCTAACCTCGGGGTGGCTTTCCACAGCTCCTGCAGAGGGGAGATTGCCGGATAGAGGCCCATGGAGCAGCAGGGGTCTGCAGGGAGCAGCCAGCCTGCCCTGCTCCATCTACCCACTGAGCTATGAAACACAGCTGGTACCAGCCATGCTACAAGGAGGCAGTGCTGAGAGAGGGAGCATCTTGCAGGTCAGGGGCTGACATTAACCCTGACGTTAAACTGCAGGGAAATATTAATTGTAGTTCCTGACTAGACAATACCTAGACCCTTAAACTACACGTAGGCAGACCCACCCCATCCAAATCTGCCCATAATATACTCACTAGGTGCAAATACTTCACTTACACCCTCATGTTCCCCCCATACCTCCTTACCACACAGTCAGACAGCCCAGAACAACCTAAAACAGCCCCACAAAACACTATATATGAGCAACAAGAGATGTACACACTGCTTCCCTTCTTCAACCTCCTGTCTTCCTCCCTCTCACATGCACCTTCTCTACCACTGCCTTTGCACACTGCTGCCTCCTGCCTCCCTCTCACCATGTCAGTTGTGATCCCTGAAATGCCTTTCCTCAACCTGGGCTGGAGTGTGAGGGGACCTCTTCTTATAAGGGGCAAGATGCAAAGTAGCAGAACACCCTCTCTAAATACTACAGTTATTTCCCTTATATCTAATGAACACAGGCACTTACCTCTGATCTCAGTGCTGTGAGCTGCTGAGGGTTAATGGTGACACAGACTCCTGGGCTACTGCGTTACCTGACTGCAAGCACCAAAAGTGATTTATGCTATTATTTTCTTTGGGGGTTAATTAGGGGCTCAAGAAAGTAAAGGGCTGTCAGTGCTAGCTGGAATTGGTCTGGTGTAACCAGGGGAGAGCAGTCGTCCCTCACAGAGGTCTGCTAATATATCTCTGTCCTGAACATCAATACCTCCAGCTCCCACTCCTCAGTGTGGCAGACAGCCCTCCATCCTGACCTCCAGCAACCCTGTTAGTCTTAGCACAACCTCTGGGGCACGCTGCTCTGCTGAGTCCTGCTATTTTCACCTGGCAGCTTTCACACCGTTAATATTCTGTTATCTTCTTCTTTCCTAAGCTTGCCAATAATGCCCATCAATGGACAGGGAAAAATCGCATGGCATTCTCCCAGGGGCAAGGAGGACATACCTCCCTTTGGTATCTCTTGCAACTGAGAACCACCAGGGACCTCCTTGCTTCTGTTTTCTTTCCTCTAGCTGCCCAGGGCTTACTGATGCCCGAGAAGCCAATACAGGCTACGGCTGCCCCTACCTCCTTGCCCAGATCCTCACGGATAACTTGCTCAATCTCCTGTCTGGTGCTCTGCGGGGCTTGGCTGTGCAACACTTTGAGGGTACGGGTGTACTCTTCAGGCAGCAGGTAGTCAAGCGCTCCCAGATGCTGTCCCACCTTGATGAAGGTGCCTCGGTTGGCACAGCACAGCTCCCGAAGGCGCTCAGCAGAGCGCAAGTGCACCTGTGGAGAGATCAGAACATCAACCAAGCACTTTTGCTGTCTGTTGCATGCACACACCCACATATGTACCTTTTATTTGTCCAGTAATTAAACAGACCAGGGATTTCCTTTCTTGATTTTGAGCATCATAATCTAATGCGTCAGGTAAGTATTAGGACTCTGGCCTGATTTAGAGGGGCTGAACAAGACCAGGACAAGATACTCCAGAGTACAAGGGGCTTTGACGCTTGTTTGCACAGGCACCATGATCAGTGACAGCACATCAGTTTTTGGCTCTGTCAAGGGCTACATCCTTGCACAGAATAAGGTGTCAAGCCATAGGGCAGCATTGGTTTGTCACTGTGATTCACTGCTACAATGCACAGTTTAGGAACCCCTTGTCAAAAGACCAAAGTTAGGACCACAACCATGTATGTTAGACTCTTAGTGTGAGCGTGATGAATTAAAGTGAGAAGAAAACCACAGATATCCCAGAAACTTCCAGGAACTTGGAAGAAGAATCTGTTAAAAATCAAAACTACAGATGTGTAATTGGCAGTGAGGAGGACAGTACATAGGCAGCCCTTCATCCTCCTCAGCTCACTCTGACACACCACAAGGGGAAACTACATTCCTCCAGCCCTGCCAGGTCTTGGTCTTACTGCTTACATTGCCAACAAAGTCTGCAGTGACAGTGGTTTTAAAAACCAAGACGACTTGCCAGCTTTGCTGGCCAAAATGCAGCCATCAAATGACGAAAACCATCACCAACCACTTGCCTGGTTTGGATTTCAGCTCCTGAGGTGCATTCTGCCTCTCAAGAACAGACCAGCCACCACATCCTTCAGTGACAATGATTTATGCTGTCTTTATTACTCTCACTAGAAAAGCCTCCTGCCAAGGACACAGATATACTCAATATTCTTTAATAAACTTCAGATAAGTTTACCCTGATACATTAATAAAATCTAAGCAAGTCAATGACAAAAAATAACTCTGCACCCATCTCCTGTTAATGCCTGACACCTATCTGCATTGAGGCTCCTAATTCCTCTGACTTCTGTGTCAGAAGTCACTGAAGGTCAAATCCTGTGTCTGCAGACCTCATCTGCCCAAGATCTTGTGGTGAGGGACTCCACCAAAAGCCTCGAAGTACATGGCAGAAAGGAGCATCACCACAAACATGCATGAACACCACTCACACCCACCCCATTTAGTGGCTATCTTTGCCCTCCGTGCAAAGCAGCGCTGTGTCACATCATGGGACAGAGCAAGTGTCTTCCATCTGGAAATGCATCAGGGGACAGACCGGGTGCTGAGCTGCAAGCGCATGAAACACAGCCCTACGGGAGTGTGAGGAGAAGGCCTGATGTGCAAACATTGATGCACACATACAACGCACACACACACTTTCCTACGTGGGGGGACACAGACAATCGTAACTCGCGCTAGGAGAGTGAGCTTCCCCCAGCATATTGCCTGCTCAAAGGCACTCGCAAATACATAGGCAGAAAATAACATCCACGAGCATGCCTGAATTCTCCCACATTACTGTGCTGCATTTTGCACACCAGCTTTAAAGCTCCTGCTGTAACAAGCAAGCCTCTGCCCTGGCTGTTTCCCTGCTCTCCTCCCCTTTGTGCGGTGGGGGCAAAAGCAAGCCAAAAGGGGACAAGGAAAGGAAGCTGTGAAAAAGGATGAGAGAGCAAGAAAAGCAGGGAGGGAGTAATGGGATGAAAGAGAAAGGCAGTGGGAGGGAGGGAGCCAGAGCAGCTGGGTAGTTTGTCACAGCACTGGGAGTGCAGCCCATTACAGGGAAACAGCTTTTATGCAGCTCCGATAATCGCCCTTTGCCCACTGTCTCCAGCCATGGAGGAAACCCCCTGCCAGCAGTGAAAGGGAAAGGGAGCAGCGAAGGGGGAAGGGGAGCAGTGGCCAGCCACCCCCTCAAGGCGTCAGGCAGCCACAGGTGGAAGACAGTGGCAAGATTCCTTGCAGATGTGCTCCAAAAACCCCAGCACTAAGCACAGGCCAGCACAGGGCTCTGCAACCTCCCATAACCACAGCGGCAGCCCACCAAATGACTCCAGGGTGCGGCATGGCCCAGGGCAGAGCCGCAGCAACCCTGGGGCTGTAGCACAGTGCTGGACACGAGGCCGGGCAGCCAGCGCAGGGTAGAGGTGCTGGCTCCAGTGCACCTACCCACTCCATAAGGATTGACAAGGGAGATGGAAAAAACAGGATGGAAAACTCATGCAGCTGAAAATGCAACTAGTTGTAGCCACACTTGGATGCAGGGTGTATCTTCATGTCAGTCACTGCTGAGGAGGAGGCAGAAATAGCCCTCTAGCACAAGGAGAGAGGAAATTTTGGCCCTCCCAAACTTACCCACCCTGTAGAGAACCCAGTTGGCCTCATGGACACAGCTGTCCTGGCCAAGAGAGACAAGAGCATCCTTACATGATCCAGGAACAAAACAGAACAAACCCCCTGTGCACAGCATCCTCCACCATGCACTCACAACTGACGTGGTTAAAACTCCTAAGAGACAGCTGCCTTGGCTGGCTGTCCAGACCAGGGAATGCCAGCTCCTGCCCCTGCTGGAGAGACAGAAGATGACCAGGCAACTTGTCTCAGAAGGAAATCTCTCTGTAGCCCTACATCTTACAAAACTCCAGTCCACATTAGAGGCAGAAGTACAGTGAGAATGAAGCGGGACTGTGAATGCAGCTTCCAAGGTCTCTTTTCTTATCAGGCAGGTCAGGATTTCTAGAAGAAAAATGTTCATAACGCTATCTGTTAATTGCCTGGATCTCCCCAAGCTAGGTCACAGTCCAGATGCAGCACTTGTTTCTCTGATAGATGACCTTCTCCGAATCATAGGCAAAGTAAGAATGCCACATTCCTACTACCGTGTCCAATACTGCTGACCCACGTTTCTGTCCTACCTTGAATAAACTGCAGGGTAAATGGAAACTCCCAGAATGGCTCAGAGCTTTTCTCCAAGAAATCTCACGAGATACTGCTCTTTGTTGCACAAGCAATACCTTGAAGATGCTTCTTATCAGGAAAAAGAGCTTGGAACAACAGCTAGTTCGACACGGACCTGGTTGTACGCATCATGCCTGGGAGCGTACTGCAGAGAAAGGAAGCATTTCATGTACCAAGGATTACCAAGAATAAGCCTCCCTTGGGAAGCACTTCAGATCACAAATGCTGTCTGAGTGTGTATATGGTTCTTTCCTCAGTCCACACGAGCATCTCTTTCTTTCTCAAATCTCTTCCCCGAATTTCAGCAGGACAAAATCTCCATTGGCCCACAGTATGACTATCAGACTCATGTGGTTTACCTAAACCCTGGGTAGATTGGGATTAACACTGATTATTAAAATTGTTCCATATGGGCCATAGTGAAAGTAACAACTGTCAGATATGGAGAGGAGGCACCTCTGGGATGAAGCAGAGCTGCAAAATGATATTTTTTAATTTACGCATGATGTACAAGCAGACCTGGCTTCTCAAGTCATTTTGATGCTTTTGAAGGAGCCTTTACTCACAGAAACCTTGGCAAAGAAGTGCTTTTCAGAGCATCAGACATGCAGGTGTATCAAATGGAAAGATGCTAATTTGGTCTTAAAAATAAAAGAATTAATTTAGAAGAAAATAAATACCAAAGTTAAAATATACTGGTGAAAACCTGAGTGTCTGGTATCTGGTGACAGACCTGGTGACAAAAGGGCTCAGAAAGATCACTAAAGGCAGTAAGGTAAGTGGTAGAAGCCACTCCTTATATGAAAAATCCTTCAGAAAAGTCATTCCAACCCTGAAGGGCATACTCATAGCTGGCAAAATGTGAAATGAGGATTAGGAATGCAGAGAGAAAATTTGAAATGCAATTAGTCAAAGACATAACAAACAAGTCACCAGAAATTCCTGGTGATGAGTGCTGCCTCCAGGAACAGTGTGAACACAGACATCTCACAAAGGACGTGAGGCTGGATTTCACCCAGAGGACAGGGCTAGAAGGGCTGCTCTTCCTCTCACCTCCCTACCGGAGAGCACTCTTGTACAGGGGAGCAGGAACAGCTCCACACCAGGTGGTGCATATTCGCATCCCACCTACTCCCAACCTGAGCAAGGAAAAGGAGGCAACTTCTCCTGGTGCAGGCAATTCCCTGCATGGGGCAGAATGCTGAGGAGAAGCCTGCCCATCGCTGCTTACTAGTAGAGATACACCCTCCAAGACAGTATTTCAAGAAAGATGTCTCCAGAAAATACCTTGAAAACTTCAAACATATAAAAATTACGGATTCATTCAAAAAATAGCTGAGATGCTAATAATCATAATAAAAAGGGGATCGCACATTAAAACCATTAGCTTCCAGAGGACTGAAAGGGAACAAATGTTGCCCTGTTTTTAAGAAAAATCCAGAGTAATCTGGGAAATTATAGTCCTGCAAGCTTTTATTCTGTATCAACTAAATTAGTTGAGACAATAATTATAGACAGTACTAAAAATCATCTAGCTAAATGTGATATGACTGAAAAAAAAAGCCAGCAGGGATTTTGAGAGAAAAAAAATCATTCTTCACCAGTCCTCTAAAATAGTCTGAGCACGTTAACACAATGGTCAATAGAAGTGAAAAGGGAGATATTTATTTGGATTTTCAAGTGGCTTCCAACAAATTCCCTCACAAAGAGTGAAAAGAAAACTGAGTAATTGTTGGAGAAGATGCAAGAACATCACTTGCTTATTTTATCCCATTCCCAGCTCAGAATTCCCTCTCTGCAACATCAAGCCCAGCACTACAGATGGCAGCAGTGGGGGACTCTACTTAGGACAAGGCTGCAACATTTAGTGATGTTTTTACCACAGCTTCATTTCAACCTGCTCTGAGCTCTTTTAGATGAGGTGATACTGCAGAAGCCCTGTCTACATTAGCACCTGCAATGTTGATACTTGCAGTGAGGCTGAACTAGCACTAGAATCACTGAGAAATGTGATGAAAAGAGAAACAGGTCCAGGTAGTGCCCACAAGGCAGAAGTGGTTCTCTACTATAAATGGGTTGACCCAGAGTGTCCCATTACACCCATTCTTACATCAAGGTTTAATTTCCCTGCTAGTGATCTGGCAAAGGAGAGAAGGGTGCAGTGACAAAAAATCCATGAGATGCAAGAGAACTTATTCACCACTACGGAAAAATAATCCCTGCCAAGTCCCTACCAAAGACAAGGTGGATAATCAATAGATTGGCATAGAGTAGATGGCTGCAAGGTTACACATATTGGAAGGTGCAATTTATCCTGCTCGCACACACTGATGGGCTTGCTCTAAATTAACTGTAACCACCTAACACTTGCATCACATTGTTGTGGGTGGCTCAGTGAAGGCACCTGCTCAATGCACAGTGGGGGTCAGGAAAACCCAAACAAGCTGTTCGACTGTGTTAAGAAAGTAAAAGAGAAAAACATTAAAATATCAAAATGCCATTGTATAAAATTGAAAGCACAACCTCACCTTCTATTCTGGGCATCCCATCACAAAAAGAGGTACAGAACAAAAACAAGAGGACAGAGAAGGACAGGGGAAAAATTATCATGGACTTGAAAAGAGTCTATAAAAAAAGAGATCTGAAATGTTAGGGAACTGTTTAGATTAGAGAGTTGATGCATAAGAGAAGAGTTATATGAAATAATAAAAAGAGAATCTCCCATTCCTATTTCCAGCTCTCACAAAACAGCAAATAACAGGGCATTCCACAAAGCAACAACCTTTTTTAAATTTTTTTACATCCCATTTTGTACAGTACAGCATCAACCAGTGGCACTCACTGTCAGAGAATAGAGAAGCCAAGAGCTTAATGGAATTCAGAAAGGCTTTAGACATTCATGATAAAACAACCATACCTGATTTTATATGGAGCTTTTCATCTCTAAAAGTGCTTTTACAAAGCTCTTTACAAAACTCAGGATCGCTATCCCCCATTTTACAGACTCATAAGAACATTACATGTAATAAAATGTCTAAAGGGCTTTAAACACTCTTGCTCAAGGCATCAAGACAAAAATTACCCTATTGATCGGCCACAGTGAGAGACAGAATGCAAACACAGTGCACTGATGCTCCCAGCATCATTAAAATCTTTAAAGAACCTATTTGGTCTATCCAGCTCCCACATTCCAGTTAAATCCGTCACTCCTTCTGCCAGGGTTCAACCTGCTTCCAAAGATTTACTAAATGACCTGCCATTGCAAGGAATACGGACATTGGTGATGGACTCTTGCTTTCTTCTCATGGCACAGCAGAACTGCTGCTTATGGTCTTTCATATTAAATATTAAGCTTGTGGGATGCTGGGAAGTATCTTGTGGCACACAGTGCGTGGGAGCGTCCCAGGCATATATGCTGCTTGCCATCCTGTATGAGACAGCTCTTCCAGGAATGTCTGCAGTACCAGGAGACTGGACTGGAAGAGCCAGGCTGTCCCTTGAACTCCATACAGAGGGAAGAGAGGATGTCATCACACCTCTGCAGTGGGTATCCGGAAAACATGGTAAGTCAGGGAGGGAGAAAAGACATGTCAGAGAAGATAGGAATCTGGCCAGTCCTTTTCTGTTCCACCCTGATAACGACAGGGCCACATGCGCACTACTGGTGAAACTATGGAACAGCTTTAGATGACCCAGGACAGCACAAACCAGAGAGGAATGAAAGGATGTCCACCTCAATTTACCACAGTGAGAGACTGAAATCAAGTGTCATTGCCAAAAGATCTGTGAAGATATTTAGGGAGGATACAGCTACTGGTGAAGGGAATAGGGTACTTGGGTGCTTTAAAAACAGCAATAGAAAACCTAGAACCCATTGCAATGACAGTGTAGTTGCGTCTAAAGAGCTGTTATCTCCTCTTTCAACAAATCTGAATAAGCATACAGTTAATATAAACTACTAGAGCCTTCACTAACACTATCAGCCTGGTAATCAAACTGAATGACAGAAGGGATGCTGCAGGGAGACACACAACTCTAAACGGAATTCTTATTGCTTCCTTTTTGTACCATTTTCCCTCCCTGCCTTTTACAAAAGCTCATTCCTAGGCACGCTATATATTTCCAATTCAAATGCTTCCTTATACCAATACTAACTGATCACACTGCTGATCACGGGCAGATCCACATCCTTGGAACTGGAATAATGTACCCCACTATCTAATAATTCATTATTTGTCTAAGTTGTATATAACATTCCTAAAGATTTACCTATGGGTCTCTGCCTGCCCATATGAGAGTAGGGCATTCCATATGTTCCCACTTAGGCAGGTACACTGTTACCTTTTCAGACCTATACTTTTTAGTTAGTTGCCCTTGGTGCAAGCCCTCATTAAAAAGGCATCTCCCTAATTCTCAGTTTTGACTTCCATAGTTCAAAATAGTCCTAATAGAGACCAAGATCCTTCAGAAATTCTGGCACAACAGTTGGTTGCCAGTGGGACAGCCAGGAAGTGAGAGAGAGAGCTTTATAGCTTGCAAAGGATAAAGGACAGAGATGATCCCCTAGACTAAAGCAACAACTCCTTAGCGTCTCAGTTTCACAACACGGGAACAAGGAGTCACACAACTAGCAGGATGACCAGAGAACTCTGTACAAATGGAAGGATATACACAGTGAGCCTGCATCAGACAGCTGAAATCCGGTGTTGGTGCTGGAGCCTTGTATCACCAGTGCTAAAGGCAGCTGAAATTAAAGCAAACATGTTTCATGATTTGTGCAAGACTTCCCTGGAGATCACGAGGGACTTTTCCAAACCTAAGCCAGCCCATTTCACGCTGAACAGATGTGCAAGCTCCCACCCCCTGAGCCATCAGGACTCCCACCTACGCTACACATACTCCCACACTCTTCCCACTAATACCCCGATTCACAACACGGTTCCTAGCAATCCGTACAGGTGACTAAGGGTTGGCCTAGCAACAAACCCCTAGTTTGAGTTGCCACTTGGTTCAGGAAACATTTATGCTGGGCTGAGGTCCATCTCTTCAGCCAGTCACTTCCTAAGCTGCTCTGGGAGGCGGAAGCAGTGTTGCTCAACCGCGGCGCAAAGCGCCAGCAGTCACCTTGCTGAACCCTGCCCTTGCTGGCTGGTGCATGCACAACCAGCACCCGATCGCCTGCTCATGTTCCATCTTCATTTTGCTCCAAGCTCGGTCATTTGTGCTCTGATTATCTCTCATTACTGACGACCTTGCTGTAATGAGTTTTAATCTGCCTCGTATTAATTAGAAACATTTTCATTAGCCAGCTCAATTTTAGGTAAATAGCTAATAGAAGCAACTGAGCTGCAATTAGTTATGTGTGGGGCAGTTCAGGAGGAAAATCGGAAGGGAGCAGCTATTTCCCCTCTAGACACCTCTGTGATATAATGCACTATTCTGTCTAAGTCTCCTGAGCAGGAAGAACAAGGAGCACAGGGGAGGGATGGTCAGAGATGAAGGGAAAATAACATGCTAAATAACTGGGATGTAGCACTTCTATGGCTATAGCAGTACCTGTCTATTCTTTCCCACTAACAGTTCCAGATCAAACTACTGAATGCAGGAATCTGAGAGTGAAGCTGAGTCCTTTACACATACAGACATCACCTTCAGTGAACAAGGTTCTGGTCTTGAAGCTGTTTTACACTGTGGCTGTACAACGGGTCCTTCACACATGCTTTCTTTTGGGGCATGTACACTTATGTGAATGGTACTTACACATGAGGATAAGATCCGATCAGATTTGCATGAGAAGGAAGGACCAGACCTATGTATACTACTTGCAAAGTCAGCAGGTTCCCAAAAGTGCCCATAGTGCCTTGTTGTCCCGATAGGGTTGGTATAGGAAGAGATCTGTCCTGTGCTTTGTTGCAGAGTACCCATGGAGGACAGGAAGTAATTCAACAGCACGGCTGCAGAGGGCAGAGAGATATTTACAGAAGCCGCAGTGAAATTAGGCACATGTCTCGATCCATTGATCACAGTGCCTGCAGCTCCTGTTACGGAGGCAGGTGAAATGATAATAAATTTGACACAGCATCTCTCAAAATCTTGCTAACAAAACTAATTCAGCTCAGCTTAAATCAAACCATGTGGGATGGCAGTGAAAACAAGCTGAGGGCTGTAAAGACACCATCTTATCTGGCCTTGTGTTTAGCTGTAGTGGGGGGCTCCCAGCCATCAGTCCTATTAAGCCCTGCCTTATTTGATATTTTCAGTTGCTATAAGGAACAAAATCAACTGAGATGTGTGTTATATTCAGGAGTGTTCCCTAAACAGGAACTGCTGACACATCCTACAGAAACCATAGACTATTGGCTGAACAGCAAGAGATGATGTTATGCAGCAAAAATGACCTGAAGGGAGAATACTCCCTAGACACCTATGTCCATGTAAGAAGACCCTGGGAAGGCAGTAGCATGGGAAGTGAGGGCTGGTCCCAAGCCACGGGGAGGGTCGGGGGAAGAACTCAAACAAGGCCACAGTAGGAAATAGCTCTCACTGAAGCTCTACAGTTATGGCTATGCATAGGGAGGCTTCGCACTAGGGAGAGGGGTGTAGAGATGGTCTCTTCACTTAAAAAAAGGTCCAAAGTTCCAGGTAGAGTAAAGAGAGCAAAACAAACAATGAAGGATACATCAGGAACCACTGCAAGACAGATGAACCAGTATAGTGTAAAAGAAAAGGAGCTTCACAATTTGTCCTCAATAATAAAATGAGATAGTGCCAAGAAGGCTGACCTGGTAACATTTTCCAACTACACAAGACCTCAGACACACTGTAAACAGGAACGGAAACATACAGGGTGTTACTAGGGCTAGTGAAGAGGTGGAAGACGAGATGAAATGAATATCAAGGGAATCTGTTCAATCCTGAATATTCCTGGCCTTCAAGGCAGAGTGAAGGATCCTTACAGCAGGGATGAGGATGGACATCTGACAGCCTTTTCCCTTAGTCCCCACACCCCATCCATTCCACCCAATGGAGCTGGAAAAGCCATAGACTCCACAGGAAGCACCAACTGACAGAAGATACACTGAAAGACACACTGAAAGGTGAGGTTTATCAAAATGGATGGCCCAAGCACTGAAAGAAAGATGGAGAAAGCTCAGCTAAGTCTCATCTAGTGCAGCAGCTGAAGGTCAAGACAGGGTAGCTTTACACAGTCTGCTCTCCTACTGTGGGCGTGCAGGGAAGAAGGAAGCACAGAGGCAGCCATTGCAGCTAGAGGGGAGAAATCGTCACATCCACTTTGTCAACGCCGAAGAATATGAGCTGACGTTTTTCTCTTCCCAACAGTCGAATCCCACCCTACCAGCTGCACGTCACAGCTGACCTCCAGTCAGGACCTATCTGAGTCAATGTCAGACGATTAAACTGTGCAACAACAGCTTCTCCCCCTTGTACATATGCAACTTCTCTCTCGGCAGGTCACTCCAACGGCCAGGGGAGCAGAGCAAGCAGGCTCCCTCTCTCACAGCCATGCAGATGGACACCAGCATTCTCCTTGGTCACAGAACGCACAAAGAAGGGTTTCCATTGCAGTCTCTCTCTCGAGAGATCTCAATACAGCCCCTTACCAAACTGACAGAAGCAGACTCCTTTCCCCTTCTTTAATCTGAGAAGCTCTGACCTTTAAAGTACAGACCATCTTCCAGGATGCCTGAAGAGGAGTGAGGCAGTAACACATGAAATACCTAGAGGTGATTAAACTGGATTGACGAGGAAGTCAGGAAAGATAACAGCCATGGGATTACGCTGTCAATTCCAAAAAAATGCAGTGACTGTCACAGCACCACATCCAACAGAGAGTGGCTGTAGTGCCAGTAAGTCATCATCAATGGCAAAGTGCAGTTCTACTTTTAAAAGAGCCTATGTTGGAAAACAAAACAAAACTCAAGAAATGTCCCCTTGTTACTCAGCAGGTCTGTTGTCTTCTGGGTATCAGTCAGAGTTGCTGACTTCAGTGAAAAATATATATACATAAATTATTCCAGCTTTTTGATCCAGTTAACAATACACAGCTCCCCACCAAGAAAGGCAGTTGGTGTCTGTTAGCATCCCAGCAATGTCACCACTACGGGAGACTGAGCTGGTGTCTCTTCTGATTCATGCACAATCAATAGACTTGTTAAACTGCAATTAGAAGGTCAGATCCTTCCTTGCAGCCACTCCTGTGCTTTCTCACTGAAAACAACAGGCTTGTGCAGGTGCCAATGGAAGCAGAATTTGGAAAAAATGGGCTTACGTGGGTGCCAGTGAAGGTAGCATTTGGTCTACTGAATCCTTACAGCTGCTAGGAACACAAGCAACAGAGAGCACCTATATTGGCTTTGAGAGTGCCACTTTAAAATAGCATAAGACAGCAGTTTAATAAAGTAAAACATATGAATATTTGACATGGCACCACACTGAGATGAACAAAAGGAGAGCCCAGGTGAGGCCGCATGTTGGTTATTCATTATCCAGAATAGATTACTTCTGCTCCCACAATAAGCAGAAGGAATTACCCCAGCAGTACCAGAGGCAATTGTCTTTACTGCAGCTGGTATCACAATGAACAATATTGTACGTGTCTGCCCTGCACTTGGCTGTGGCTCACCAAGGTTGTGAAGGGAATAAAACTGAGATCACCTTTATATACGATTACATATTCAACATTTTGCCCTTTCCATTGCCAGTTGTTGAGTTTTCTCTCTCATCTAAGAGATGAATGAGCATCCACGAGGCAGGGATGCTGCATTTGTAAATGTCAAACATATTATAAGAACCTAGACTAAAATAGTCAGTAAAGCTGTTGGATGTCTTGTCTCATCCTAATTTTAAGAAAACGGAGTATCCCTCCACCTGCAGACTCACTGTCAGCCATTATTTTATTTACGAGGAATTGGGTGCAACAGGAAACATTATCAGTGTATGGGGAGCTGGGCACACAGCCAAGAAGAAAAGGAGCAGAAAGCCTCCACCTCCAGGTTACCTATCCCACCAGGAACAAAGTGACTGGTCAATATTTAAGAGTGGTTTAGCCTAGGACATTATAAAATAAATTTCTGCACAATTGCCTGTGAAGGAATATCCCTACCCTTATCCCCCATCCTTCCAGAGAAGCAACTACAAATAGCAAGAAATGGGCTTTATGAAGTAGAAATCTAGGGTGGATTTTTTCTTGATTTAAAAGATGCTCATTACCACAGATCACCTGTGCAAGTACCCCAAGGGGCAGGGTAAGGGAAGCCTGGCCCATCACTACCCAATTGTACCCAGTTACAACTTCTCTGTGGAGAAAACTGCAAATTGGGCAATGCTTGCCACAATTTAAAAAAAGAAAGCACCATCTAGGAATCCAGAGGTTTCAGTCTGAATCTCACATAAGCAAAAGTTAAGGTTCCTTTGTCAAAAGGGGAAGAACCTGATACGAGAGGCTAACACTGGACAAGAAGAAACAAAGATGACACTGCAATGGAGATAATAGGCAAGAGGCAATCTCCATCAACAGACTAGTCAAAGATGGCTGATTTCTAACCTTGGCTGGAAGGTAAATAGTAAACTCAAGACAAAAGGCCTATCACAAAGGCAATCAGTGCAAAACCTGACAGAAGAAAACCACCGATGAAGATCCTCGAAAGAATCAGATGGTGCTGGCAAAATACAATCACTGTGGATAGCCCCAAAACAAAATTTGCATGCCAAAAAGGACAATAGAGAATTAGCACTACACAAGACGGACATGAAGCAAAGCAATGAAATCAGATGCTAGTAATCCAAAAGTAATGCTGTCTATGACTTCTAGCCTCAAATATTTAATGTTAAAGCATTTACATATTCCACACAGAGATACAGAGATCCCATGAGGAAGGATGAAGTCACAGTGAAACTGGGAGCTGACATCAGCAAGCAGAAGAAGATGGAAAATGGGATAAACATAGTCTTGATTCGGTCTCTGGAAAAAAAGTGGAGCTTCACTGGTCTCTCATTAAGATCATGGCAAGAAGAGGGGCTGTACGTTGATTACCACCTAAGATTTGTTCCTTTCCTGGGCAGGGACAGAGTGCTGCATGTACAAGCACTTGGCTGGAGGTGGCAAGAGGGGACTCCAGCCGCAAGTAGAGAGATCCTTTGCCGAGTCACTACTGCCTGACAACTTGAGTGAGACATCAAAGAAAGCAAAGCTGAGAACGTGAACAGGCCTCCTCCAGGAGCCTCTTTAAATCTACATTATGCCTATTCTGAAGCCTAAAATAGGCTCCTTTTTAATTGTGCGCTCATCAGCACCTGGGATTCACTAGCATCCCATAGTAGCCAGTCATCTATGAAATACATATCTAACTGCCTCTTTGAAAGCACAATTACTGCGTCTACATGAATTGCTGTCCTGACTACACATAAATTGGGTGAGCTTCTAAACACAGCCATGAGCAATCCAGATACATCAAACTCCTCCACCCCTGGGCTTTGATAGAATGGTTCAGTCACAGGGAGGCAGGGTGCCTCGATCACCTTCACTACAGGAAGGCAGCCATCTATGGGCCACATCACAACAGTCCCCAGAGAGCACCCGACAAGAATAATTTGGGGCTGGCAGTCTGCAACTTCCAGGGGGACAGAAGCAGACAGAACATCATTGGCCACTTGGAACTCAACCAGCACATCATATCTGACCTCCCTGACACAGGGAACCCTTAGTGGTAATAAAGCAGTCCAGATAATGACTTTATGTCTTGTTCTAAAATCCATCAAATCCACAAGTCCAGCATTCCTCACTTCCAAGCCTTCATGATGCTGCTCAACCATGACCCAGACAGAAGACATTGGTCCAATACCAATCATGAAGACCTCCCCGCCATACGGCAATGCCCAGACTCAAGCTCATTTTGGCACACGATATTAGGAAACCAAAAGCTCAATAAAAGCAAGCTTGGAAACCCACTCTATACTCTAGTTGTAGTTTTGCAAATCCCCCATCTCCAACAAAATATGTGTTGACTTACAGAGAAGCACGTGTTTCTAGCAGTTATATGGGAGCTGTTAGATTTTACTATTCAGTTGCCTGAAAGAAGAAGAAGAAATCTCCTCTGTTGGCCTATTAATCTGTCATAACGAGATTCTTCATAATTAATTTGTCCCTAACAGTTGCTTTGTAATAGTAGCAAGAGAATATTTCAGGAATGGCAATTACCTCTGGTGTCAAAATGATGAGCAAAACAAATGTTCAACCATCAACAAAATGCAGTGCCTTTTCCACTCCCACCCGATGGTGGGTGACAGCACTGCACATCAGAATTACAGTGCGCTTAATTACTAAGCATGTTGCAATTGAGAATTCATTTCCCCTCTTGAAACATTTGTTGAGCAATGCAGGTGGAAGGAGGGGCATCTGCCACTGGGATGGGGGTTTGTGGGGAAGTGGTCTTATCTATACATTGCTGCTTCTTTAATTTACTACACATGTGTCCAACGATTATAAGCAGTGAACACTGTTTAAAGGAACTTTCCTTCATTAGTTACACATACATCCCACCATTTCGAAGATTTTGCAAAATGACAGAGTTGACTGTCATTTGTTGACTGTTGACTTCTTTGTTATTGCTTTATTTAAATTTTGTATCCTTCAAACATAAATCACATGCCTGCATCAGTCTTTCAATACTGATATGAAATATAATGGGTTTCTAGGCTGTTTCTAAATGGAAGAGTTCCTTGGGCTGTGAGCTCATTGGATTTCAGCATGTTACAGAACCTGACACCTGACTGTTTCTGGAGTGAGATTACCAGGAATGAAGCTAAAACACACACAGTGTGGAGCTCATCTCTACAGGTGAGGATCAAGCTCTGCCAGAGCTGGGAATCCTACTCCAGAAAGGGACTGGGAAGGGGAAACCTGCTGGCTCAGCTGCCATTGACACAGGTGTGCAAAGCCGCAGGCTGGGAGAGCTGTCCTGCCTGGGGTTGGCAATGAATCCACCCAGTGCCTGCATCTCGGTTTTCCCAGAAAATTAAGATCGTGGCAAATCTTTGCCACATGAGTTACTAACGAATACAAGGCCAAGTGGGGTAACTGGTGGCAGGGGCCAGGGAGGTGGCAGCCAGGGCTGAGGCATCAGTGGAGAGAGGTACGGGCAGAGCTGGGGTGGGCTGCAGGAGAATCAGGAGAGCACAAAGCTGCTTCAGACCTGGTACAGGATGGCAGCGCCAGTGAACAGAGAGGTCAGCTGTGCAGGGCCAGTGTGGGAACCTGCATGCATTCAGATGGGAATATACCAGGAGAGGAATGTGTGTGAAGCTGCTTCAGCCTGCATTTTGCTCAGTCCTCAGCCACATTACCAAGCACTTACTACCCTAAAATCAAAACATAGGTTTAAAAGAATCAAACATCACCCTCGCTCCTGGTACAGACTCAGACCCTAGCCTGTGGCATTTGGGGCCAGTGGAGGTCAAGAAAAGTTGCAGTGGATCTAACACTGCCAGTCAGGGAGGCAGGAGCTGGTGTAGCTCTTTGGACACCTTCACATGCATCAGGTTGCAGACACCTCTTGTCTTCAAGCTCTCAGCCCAGTACAAGCACCAGCTCAGAGCAAGGAAAGCACAGTTCCAGCTAACAGCCTTGCTGTTTCTCACTCCCCATTGCTCAGGAGCCATCATTTCATTATAACAATGTTCCCCAGTCAAGGATCACCACTCCATATATTGGCAGCGAATAACTCCCAATTCAGAGTGCCACAGCAAAACCTCAGCTTACTGCAAGAAATAGAAGCAGGGAGGCTGACCTGGAGAGGAAGAGGAGAGACAGAACAGGCAATACCAGGGCACTGCAGAGATGAAACAACTCCTGCTTGGCTTTGGAAATGCCCAGCTGTGCTCCCTGACTGTGAACGCAAAGGAAAGGGCCCGAGGGAGGAACGTGTATCTTCCCTACTTCTCTTCACACAACAGTTCTATGATAAACAAAATGGCAGTGCAAAGCCTGCTGCCCTTCAGCAATCCTGCAAAAAACAACTTGTGTTCAGAGCAACCCTACAATAACAAACAGGCTGCACAGTTACAGATTTTACAGGCGACTCAAAATGAGTACATTTTCAAACAGAGACTGCAGGGGCAGTAAAGACATTTTAGGAGCTGGATTTTTTTGAAAAGCAATTCTGCTAGTGACCTTTTCAGTAAATTTACCTCTAAATTCAGCAAAGCTGGCAAGACAGTAAATGGATCCAGGCTTGGCAGAAGGCATTTCATAAAGCACTGTGCATGTGTGTGTATGTGCAGGCTCACATGCAGATTCATTGTTAAAGTGGAGCTAGGAACAGAGTGGAGGCTGTATAAAGATGACCCTTGTCACTATGTTTATCTGCTCCCTGTGGGCCCCTTCCAAGTCACATCAGCTCAATACACTGACAAAAACAAGTTGTTACTGGTGTCAGACCTGCCAAGATGATGATGCTGCAGAGGAAGGAGCAGCAACCTGCTCTGAATGGTACACCATCAGCAGAATTTGCAGCCACTGCGACTGGACACTCAAGTCAAAAAAGAGACAAGAAAACAAAAAAAACAAAGAAACAAAAAGAAATCCCGAACCAGTTCTATGGATTCACTCCTCCAAAGCCAGCTTTGAACCTTTGACCCTATCTTGGAAGTGGCTACTTCAACAGAAGCACTCACACCTGAACACACAGGCACACAACTACAGGCAGAGGTGCCTGTCCGGATGTACAAAAATAGAAACATGTGCTCACATCAGCAGATTTCTAGACAGGGCACCTGAACACCCTAGTAAATAAAGTAAGGGGTAGCTTCCAAACCTGGCACTGAACTTGACGTTTTGTTCCTAGACTAAATCAGCAACTGTTCCAACACAACAGAAACATAGCTTCCTTTTTGCCTAGTCCGCAGGGCTTCCTCAGCCTGGTAGAGCCCTGCCTAGTCCTGGGGCACAAGACAGAGGGAGACAGCAGAGTTCCTTTCAGAGACACCTTTCCCTCAAGTACGCAAACAGAGTGGCCTCCACATAGGTAAAGGGGTTTGCCTGGAACCCACTAAGATGCCTTCAATGTTGCCAAAAAGTCCAGAGAAGTGTTCGCAAGACACCACCCACTACAGCAATTCCCTCAACACTGACTTAACAGACTAAATGAAGACACTAGCTTGACAGGTAAGATAATTGCGTGCTACCCTCCAGCACATTCTTTTATCAGATACACTTTTGGGGAGAATGTGATAAGGTCACTGGTTTAGCAGAGCAAGTCTACAGTATTCAGTCCTGCTCTGAAATTCCAACCTGGCCTGACATGTGAAATATCCTCTACGCGCCACACTAGTCTTTTCACTCCTGTTTTTCAACTCTGTACTCCTAATTTGGGGTCCTTCAAGCTAGTGTTTCATTGCAAGCTACTACAGTAACCTTAGAAAGGGAAACAGAATCCACAATATGGGTCTTGTTAAGGACAAGAGACATTCAAAACCCTCCTGGACACCACCCTGTGCAACCTGCTGTAGGTGACCCTGCCCTGGCAGGGGGGTTGGACTAGATGATCTCCAGAGGTCCCTTCCAACCCTGACCATTCTGTGACTCAAAGGACAAACAAAACAACATTTGAGAAGCCCAGTTTGCCATTGCAAGTACTGATGTGTCTCTATCCTCAAATGAATCCTTTAGGTATCTATTTTTCCTAGTCTCAGATAAGATTATTTCAATTCTCAAGCCAGCTGTCTTTCTATTCTTAAAATAGGTAAAGCATTGGCTACCAGTCAGCTCTACTGATTTTACAGGTGGCCTCCAACAACTGGCCAGTAGTTCAAGGCTATACAGTCCTTCATTAAGAAGATATCCCTAATTAGGGCCTGATCCAAAGTCAATGGGACCAGTGTTAAGTTACTTACAGTGGCATTCTAAGCAATTCCCGCTTTTTGTTTCCTTCCCTCTTTACGCAGGCCTTCAACCCTCTGAGAAATACTTTGTGCATATCTATTTGTACCACTCACATCTAGCATGAAAATCTAGGCAAATAACTAAATCTCAACCATGAGCTCTTCAGAGAGGATACCATCTCTTGCCATATCTCTTGACTTTGCACTGTTGAGTGTTCATTTCACATTGGGACTCAAGGCACAGTCCAAACACTAAATAAAACAAGATTATTTCTTCACTTTCCATTTGCTCTTTTTATAGTGCTCCTCATGGTGCAGGCTTCTTGCAGCCTACATCCTTCAAGGGCTTCCTAATGGTTTCCTCACTTTACCAGTTGAGATGTTCTTCAGATATTCCTCTGGTATTATGTACCTCTTCAGCAGCTATAAGGAAGCAAATTAATGAGGTCTTCAGGGATTCAAATGAAAAGGGATAGCCCCACCTGCAGGAGAGAAGGCTAAATGCTCCCAAGGCCCACAGTTTCACTCCTGCTGGGGAGCTGCAAGAAAGATGCAGGACCACTTAGGTAAGTGGTGTGCCTGACACCTCACACTCATGCTCCTGGAGTGAAGCATTTCACGGACGAGGGTGCACAGCCAGGAAAAAATGTGCAATAAATGAGGCACTGCCTCTTTCCCCTCACTTCTCCCCTTCTTCCTCTTCCAAAAACGTCACAGTGAGGTGGCCCATTTCTCTGAATAAATCACTGCAGAAGACTGAAGAACATCTTGTTTTATGGGCACACATCGCCAAAAAAAATGGACCTTCCTAATGCTACAAAATTAAAACCTAGAGACGCTGTGGCCATAACATTCAGCTGACACCACTCTAGAAAGCAGAAGGAGGAAAAGGAAGTGTCTTATAATTATAAGATTTATTTTACAGCTTGTTACGTGTTTTCAGTGCAAAGCTTTCATGCTTTATGTGTTGGCAGGAAGTTTGCTAGACAGCAGCGCTGAAATGTAGAGTCATCAAGCCACCAGCTGGCCCTGCTAGTAGCTTTTTTAGACTGCATTAGTGTCGACCATGCCTTTTAGATTAAGAGATATCCTGGGGAGTACATAATAGGGCAACCAAACATGATCAGCTCAGAGACTGTGGATGGGCTGTGAAGCTCTTCACCTCTCTATTAGTGGTTCCCATTTAGCTTGGTGACAGAAAGTCACTGCCACCTAATGGCTATTCCATGTCTCATAAGGAAGTTCATTTGCTGCTTCTCATCCCAGTTCATCACAGGTTGAAGCACAAGCAAAGACAGCCACCACCGCACACACTTGCTGTGGTGTAGAGCAGCCCACAGTCCCCATTCACAGTTGCCTTTTTGAAGGAATGCCATGGAGAACTCCTGGGGATTTCTCTCTGCAGATCCCGTCCACCTCCATCACGAAGAAACTATTTTAGGACATCATTTCCTGTTATTTAAGGCACACAGTGTTACTGAATCACAAGGGAAGTCCAAAGGCACAGGCTATTTCATTGGTCTGAAATATCCAGAAACTGTAGATTATTTTTGAAAAACACATGCACATGTACACCCGCTCATTTTCTTTCCAGGATCCTTCAGTCGGGCAACTTCACTATGAGACATAGTTCATTTTGAAAACGCCCACCCCACCGTGAGAAGCAAACACAACAAATGCCAGGAATAGCCTCCAAGGAGCAAGAAATCGTATTCTGTATAATGATGGCACAAGGTTATGACTTCCAAATATTTGCCCAGATACTGACAGCCCAATAACCAGGAGTTTGAATGAGGAGAACATCCTCATTCTGCTCTCAAAAGGAGGAAAGTTAATTAACCTCCCCAAATGGCTTTTCCCTGACAAAGCAATTCTGTAGCCAACAAAGTTAATTCAAGAATGGATTCCCACTGTCTCCCGAGACACGATGACCACAGATCCTTTCTCTCCTTGCTATCTCCTCTCCATTAAAAAAATACCTGTATCCACATTCACAGCGGTAATCTTTTGTCTTACATAGGAAAACAACAAAAAAATGCTCTGCTCAAGACTTTCAACTGTGGCCACTAGTGCCGAAATCTGCAAGATAATTGACCCACTGCAATCCTCTCACTACACTGACAACAACTCAGACACCCATTGATGCCAGCCCTTTAACAAACTCAATGTTGTGAGATACCTCCTGACTGACAGCAGGATCAACAGAAATTGATGCCAGCAATATAAGAGGTGTCAACCAAGACATCCAGGTGCTACAATGAGAGGCACACTGGAAATGTCTCAGGGTAGGCTGACCTGAGATTGAGGAGACAAACACTCAAGGAGGCAAACACACAAGGAGGCAGAAGAAGGTCAGAGAAATGCAGCCTTCTACAGAATAAAACGGTTTGTTGAGAAAGCAATAGGTAAGGAAATGGCACTGAGCAGGCTGCCCCCCTTCCTCCTCTGACCCAGTACAAGCAGGGGCAGAAACAGGAAGAAATGCCCAAGATTACATGTGCAAAGATGGCCAGAATCATTTAATGAAATAGACATGAAGAAAGCTCGTATCTCCCCTAATGCTCCTGACACTAGACCTACAGACATCCAATGTCTTGGAGCTAACTATGGCTACCACTGGCCTTGCCATCAGTACACTGGCATTATCATCATATGCAGGAAAAGGGCAGACACCCCAGGAAAGGATGCTTAACTCATAAAAAAAGATCAAGTTACCTATGTGGTCCAGCCACCAATGGTGAGATGAAGCAACCACTGGGATGGACATAAAGCCTGACCTCTTATCTGTAGCAAGTTTATCCCTGCTACAGGCAGGAGCAGGAATGGAAAAGATGACATTTTTTTCTCTTGACTGTTGCTGAGGAAGGCTGTGAGTGCCATCAGGAAGGTGGATTCTTGTATCTCCTGGCTGACAGGAGAACCAGAGAGATGCAAACCAACCCCAGGGACACACAGTATATTTCCAGCTACTCCTTCCTGCCTCACGGAGAGTAGTAAATACATCCCCAATCTGCTGGCCATAAAAAGGTGCTGAGAACTGAGTGGCTGAGAGCATTAGCATCAAAAGCAGCCCATGAGGGACAGAAAAACAGAATAAGATTGAAGAGAATTCCTGGGAGCTAAGTAGGAACCTGGCTAAAAGCCCCTGGGGAAGCCACTTCCTTCTTTATCTGCTTTGCATTTAACTGTTTCCTAATGACTATGTCCCTGTTTGGCCCCAACAGGCTCAGGGGCTGGTGCTGCCACTGGTGCTTCTCATCTCTCACCTGAGGCTGTGGGTAACATAGAGGCTCCAGTTTAATGGCTGACTGGCAATCCATGGAGAATAAGTTAAGCATCATCATTTGCACTGGAGTAGCACCCACCAGTATGCTGAGTACCAGGAGATGCACAGAAAAAGTGGTTTTCTACTCCTAGCTGCAAGCCCGTCCCAGACACACATGCAGCTGCACCCCCTCACCAGAGACAGAGGCACAGCAGCCGCACCCAGACCTGCTGGGGCTATCCATAGTCCCAGGGTCACCAAATTCCCACCTCATAGAATCTCTATTCTAAGCACAGCACCAAAAGCGAGGCTGGAAACCCGTAACTAATTCATACGCATGTTTAAAAGAAAATTCCAAACTCTCAGCTTATGAAGAGGAGGTTAAGCTGGCCTCAGTCAAAGGTCAGAAAGCCAAGAGAGTACACTGAATGGCTGAGAGTAGCAGAGATCTATCCAGGACACAGGGAAGTAGAAGCAACATCTGGATAAGTATTCTTAACATACAACGCTTACTTGGGAGGGTCATTCACATCCTCTTGGCCCCATCCAATGACTAACCTTTAGTACCAACTCCAATGGGGGAACTTAAAAGTCATTCTGATCTAGTCTGAGACCAACAAAATCAGCTCCCACAGTGCTGAAAGAGCTGCAAGTTGGTAGACTTGGTTGCCACCCTGAGCTGCACTGAGATAAAGAGTTTGCAATTGCCTAGGCCCAAAAAATTCTCCTCTGCCAAGCTGATGCTTTGCTAGCACAAGCACTACAGGGATGTTGCTGAGGAATCCACTAGGGCCGTCATTGTCAGGCTTAGTGGTGGCTCTCCGTAACACCTGCCAATGGCAGGACAGGGCTCCACAGGCCAACAAGTTTTGTTAACTGATGCTACTCCTGCACCTACTTCCTCCTCTCTATCTCTCAGCACATTCCTCTTCATACAGCCAAAGGCTAGTGCTGGCCATGCCACAGAGTCCTCGTGTCATGCTGACATGCTGCATTTGCCACTGGCTCTGCCACACACAGAGGCAGACTCAGCTAGTCTTGGCTGCCAAGCAGGAGAGCGCAGCTCTGTGCAGCACCAGCAAGCAGGGCCCTTTCTGGCTGCCTGGGGCATGAAACCATCAAAACCTGCATGACAGAGGTTAACGAAGCCATGGAGAGATATGGCAAAAGGTCAGGAATTTGCAAGGGCCGCTGCCAACTGCTGCCAAATGACAAGCTGTCCACAGCACTGATAACTCCGTAACTTGGGTGTCTCTCAAGAAAGCTACAAGCAGCCCTTCTGCAAACCAGGTTTCAAAGGCATGTGGCAGACATGGGCAGATGGAAAGTGAAACTCCAGACTCCAATACATCTATCTCCAGTTTATGCCAGGGCATCAGTGCCACTCACCTGGGATGAGGAGCTACAGCACTACAAAGATGCTACAGCTTAGCATCTTTAGACAGTCTGCAAACTACCACAAATACTCTAAGATCATACCAATGATGATGTGGATTTTCTGCCAAAGGAATACTAAAGCATGCTGGAGTCCATTGCCACTGATTTCGACCTGGTCCACCACTGTTGCCAGCTCTAGAGTCCCTCCAGTTTGAGAGTCCCTGGAGAGCACCACCCCATGCATTACAACTATACCACCAGCCTAAATCCTACATGCACTAAGAAGAAACATGAGGTTAAAGACCTTAGTTCAAACATACTACGCAGACTGGCCTAATTTGGCACAAGCTGTATTTCCTACTCCAAAGAGGCCCTGAGCTGGAACAGCAGACAGACCCTGGCTACATATACCACATGCACTCAAGTAAAACTCAATGTCACTCACAGCTCAAGGTATGGTAGGGCTGTAGGCTGGAATGAAAGGTGCAGCACAGGATGGAGAGGAGCAATAGGGGTGCTTATGTTACTTCTCACTAGTGATGCTTTTTCTATTCGTGTTAATTAGTGATATCAAAACACAACGCTATGTTTTGCAGTGAGATGTACCTTTCTTTGCCCAATTCCGATTTCTTCAGAAATCTGCAAGCCTGATTCTTCCCTATCGTTTCCCCTCCAACACAGTCCTTTTACTAAAACCCCTCAGCCTTCATGTTACGGCCATTACCAGCCAATAAGCAGGTTAAGAAACCACTGCCAGTCCCCTCCCAGCAGCTGACCTCCACACAACCAGTCTGGGCAGCAGAGAACCAGTGTCAGAGCCCAAACGCATCCCATGCACTGAGAACTTGAATCTCTAATGGACTTAAGTGAGCAGTGGTTGCATGAGGCTACTCTTGTTGAGGGATCTTCTCAATTGGCTGATGCAGGTCCTGCAAGAATCTTATGTAATATGCAGCACAGTTTGTCTCTGCTGTTACCAATTTGGTTGAAGGCATTAAGCTGACAGCTGGATGGTTTGCTTTACAGCAATGGCTTTGGCAACACACCCATGCCTTGCAGTTTCCAAGGAACACAGTCCAGTGCTATCACCTACCTGTGATTTGAGGAATTCATACTCCTCTGATCCATATGGGACACTCCGAAGGGAGGTGAGGTAGTCATAGGTGATAACCGCTGTCTGCAAATGAAACCAGAAATGGTGAGCAAGCTCTGCAGTTATCTTGGATCAACAAACCTTCTCTTAGGGAGAACATATGCGACTTAGATTCCAAAGTTTTGGCTCCACAGTTTAGTTTATGGTAACAAACTCACAAGAAATTAAATGAAAAGATTTAAATTTCAATGAACATTTATAGAAAGCAGTTCAGGGACCTCATTAATATATAGCTTTTAAAAATAACCAACACTTGGCTCTCCTATACTATCTTACATTTGAGAAGCTCAAAGCATTTCCATAATCTCTGTACAGCACCTTCCACAGCAGACTCCTGTTCTCTGTCAGCTTCCACAATAAGGTCTGCTGCTAGTAATAGTGGCCATGAAGACCCTTGTTTGTGCCCCACCATTTATCCCATGCTTCATCTTCACACCTCCAACCAGGCTAACCATACTGGTGCACAGTGAGCTCAGTCTGGGTAGATGGTTCAGCAGGGAGCAGAGTGGCTGAAGACAAGCTCACTGATTAGCACAAGCAGCAGTACTTTTGGGGATATTCAACTGCACAAAGGACTAGAGGGCTGAAGGATCAGATACCCAATTACAAAACAAAAATATGGGGATCCAGTTAAAGCTTATTAGCTAGACATAGCCACAGACAACGGAATTAGATTCCTAAGTGCCTTAACGATTTCTGAAAATGAATCTAGGGTATTTCACAATTCTATCTGACAACTAAAATTCCTCTCTTTCCACTGACAGCAAACAGAACAGAAACATACAGGTCACATTCATAAAGTTTACTTGGGGGGAGAGAAGGGAATGTATACCTAGATGAACCTGTCCACTAATCTGTCATTTGAACTTCAAGATCCTTGCCATAAAGAACCATTTGCGTAACTCAGATCTAAAGTCAGATTTCCTACTGAAGGGGTAGCATTCTGGAACTGGATACTATACACCCCATTTTGCAAACACACCTAGTAAGGGCATAAAGCACAGCCGATGTAACATGAAAGCCAGGAAGGCAAGGGGATCAAATCTGGTTTGAGACGAAGTTGCTGGAACTGACAACAGGGAAACAGTCAAAAGCTCAGAGATGCATCGAAGAGGGGATCAATCTGGGAATCAGTTACACACAGACACAGTCCTTCTTCTTCATGGAGGTTAGGTTTCTCACATTTCCTGTTTTCCAGGTTGGAAATTGAGCTTTTCAGGCTCTCTTGTCCCTGGTGAACTCAGGAGCTGCACAGCTACACAGAGTCACATTCAGAAGAAAAATTTTCAAAGCATCTTCCCAACCTCAAAGAACAACTTTGAAGTGGAGGGAGGTTCAAATCAGCCTTGCATGAAGGCTTGAGTTGGTTCTTATTTTATCTCTGGTCCACGAGGGTAATTATCACCTCCAACTTGAAAAGAAGCAGCTAACAGATTGGCCTGTATTACAGAGGAAGAGGGAATTAATTAAGCAGTTGCTAATTACATCGTAATCTTAAACATTAAATTAGTATTATGATGATCCTGATAGGCAACTCTGACATTGCCAAATCCCTGCTA
Source organism: Anarhynchus alexandrinus (assembly GCA_008711295.1). Lineage (NCBI taxonomy): Eukaryota > Metazoa > Chordata > Aves > Charadriiformes > Charadriidae > Anarhynchus > Anarhynchus alexandrinus. Next base: position 1,442,673 of record VUYV01000001.1, read on the forward strand.
GTGTCTGAGATGTATTCCAGCTACTGCACAAAACGTTCCTTCCATATACCCAAAACAACTGGGATATACCCTCAAAGAAACACGGCAAATGTACAACTGCTTTGCCCAGTTTCTATTTTTACCAGAACGTAGAAACTGTCTGAAACATGACACGTCCAGGCCACTGACATCATTCTTATCCAAGACTAGGGCTGTTATCCATGTTACAGTGTGAGACTGAATCTCAGAGACATAAGAAGACCTACAAGATCAGCTAGTGTCTCCCCTTACAAATGCCAGATTACTTCTTTAACTGATCTTGTATCCAGTCCAGTGTTAAATGTCCCAAAGACTTGGGGTTCCACTTTGTATCAATGAATTCTCAACACCTTACACTCTTCCACCACACCTAAACTATCCTCAGATCTCACCAGGTCACGGCACAATGTTCCCTCTGAATAGTTGTCTACCCACACATAAGCAAGAGCCAGTTCCCTAAACTGAGGCTCAATAAGAAATTTTCTGCTAGTGCACTTCATCAAGTTTCTTCGGAAAGTCTCCAAAGGACTACAGAACCAGTCTGCTTGAAATACAAGCAGACTCAAATCTTTCTAATCAAACTCAGATTAAATCTGCCCAGAGTCCTGTAGTTCTAGGTCAGGTTTGGTTGACCTCCATGTGTTCTTTTCTCCAGGCTTTTGTTTCATTTTGTTCACCACACCATAACTCATCTTAAATTTTTGTGTCTGCTGCTGCTGAACTTAGCTCTTAAGGATTACAGCCTCTTAATTACAGCCTGGTTTTGCCTGGCTATGGTACAATGATTGAAGCAAGCATCCAAATAAGAAGCCTGAGCAGGGCTAGATTGAAGGACAGACGCTTTAGGTCCATGTACATGCCACCAATATCCAAAGTTGCTTGTTTGCTACAGAGTCTCAGCTTTCATTTGCAAAAAAAAAGCAAGCCCAAGAAGCTGAGCTTCTTAGAAATGAACACGTCTAATTGCTCTGCTGGCTTCACTCAGTGAAGGAATGAAAGCAATGTGGGCTCCCAGTGCTCAGACGAGACCTGACTTCCACCTTTCCAACAAGGAATGACACCAAGCTGGGAAGGCAGAGGTCACTGGTGCAGCAGAACTAGAGGAGCAACCTAACTATATCCAGTTCTATATAGTAGAGGGAAGAGAGAATTCAGAGACAGAAAATTTGTGTTTGAAAAATATACTGACACACAGCTATAAACACATGCTGCCATCACCTACAGAACACAGAACACTGGCAGCATGTTTTGGGGGGTCACCGCTTGCAGCTATGCGTGCAGAACCTTCTGATGCATTTCAGAGCAGGGCCAGTGAAGTGCTTTACAGCCCACGACTTGTGATTTCCCTGAAGGCAGAGAATGTGAAAGTCAAGCAAGTCCTTAGATTTGCCAGCATCTAAAGCAAAGAAAATCTCCTTTCCCCTACTTCCTATTAATCAGGAAAGTAATCTCTCACCGTCACTCAAAACACAGACAAACTGCACAGCTTCATCACTGCCCAGTTCTCACTTATTTTTGTCTTAAACAAAAGATAGCCACAAAAAACAATGGCATCAAGTAAGATTGAGAAACACTGGTCAAGCAGGCAGAACTCAAGAGCAGACTGGAGAGCCCAAACAGCCTGGATAGCAGATTCCTCTCCAGCCACAATATAGGCTGTGTTCCATCCCCATGCCTCAGTTTTCTGTGCAGTAGAAGGGAGAGAGCTGCTCCCTGCCACCAGGCAGCACTGCCTTATGGTCAGGGACAGAGCACGAAGCTTAGCACTTATTAGCTAAGAAGGAAAGATTACAGTTTGCATTTCTGTCCTCACCCTTTCAAAATAAACACTCATTTTTCACAATAGTTCACGGTGCAGCTTGCACATATAAATGGCACGGCACCTAAGCCAACCCACAGAGCTTGTTTCTTATTGCATCTGCCCTCAGGAGCTGATTCCCTGTAAAACTCATTAATGAAGTGCTTAAAAGTCATAGAATATGCAGACAGACAGCTGCTTACCACTGGGGGTCTGTAAATGATGGAGATTGTGGCCTGAAGTGACAGATGTATAATGCAAGTGAGGTACAGGGAGACTGATACCCCCTCCAGAGTCTCTGCTCTCCTTGTTCCTGGCTGCTCATGGATTCATCAGTGAATATCCTCAAGGAGAAGGCAGCAACCTGTTTGGCTGGCAGTCTCCATTCTCAGGTTTTCTAGAGTGGTGATCAACACATGGGTGAAATAGTGATGATGCTAGGCACATGTAGTGTTTATTTTACAAATCTGGAAACCAATCCAATCTCAGAAGTACATCATCTCCCATCCTCACTTCACCCTTGCTTTGAGAATGATCCTCAAAACACCTGCCCTCCTCGCCCCAAATCTCTCATCCTAAGGGTCACAGGGCAACGGCTACCGTAGCATATCAATACAACCACAATCCTTAAAACAAAATGTCCCAATGTAAAAAATGGCATATGCAGACAAGATGCTTTGAACTAAGTCACTGTCAAAGGCAGCAGGATACCATACCTGGGTGACTGACCTTGAAGAGTTGCTGATGAAGACGTGGGCCCAAAGTGAGCCCTTGCTCTGAAGGTCCCACCCTATCCAGGAAAGCAGAAACAGTTCTCTGCAGCCCAGTATCTCTGTTTGTTTTCTTTCAAAATGTACAAATGACAGCTCTATTCCTTCTCTGTGTTCACCTCTTTTCTCCCCACTGACAACAACTTGAAGAGCTCCCTATTGACCTTCTGACTGCTGGAGCCAGCTGCCAACTGGAAATGCAGAGAGGCAACACAGGAAATCCCAAGTTCTTGTGAACTCCAATCCCCTTACCCATCTAGGAATCTTCCACCACATTACTAGGATGAAACTTACTGTGGCAATGGCTCGGCCCACACGAACAACTCCAAAATCATTGGGATCCAGGAACTTGTTGCCATACAGATAGATGCCAGAAGTGGCTGCCGCCAACGAGGCAAGTTTCAAGGCCCTTCGAGCCATGACTGATGAACCCTGCCAAGACACAAAACAGTAACTGTAACATCTGAGAAGAACATAGTGATCTAATGCCTGCAGCCCCAATGGACCTGACAATCCAAGTTTTAATTGCTCCTTTGCTAATGATGCATTGCTAGCACTGCCCCCAGACAAGAACTCAAGCGATCACTCAGCAACCGAACGCAAGCTCTGACTCCATTGCTATTTCTAACTCAACAGTGTCTACAGGCCATAAACCCAGAAGTAACTCTTTGTGCTAGACCTTAGGCACCCACAACATCTGTTCACGGTCCCAAAGGCTTTACAAGAAGAAACGACAGGTAAACAGAGACAAAGGAGCACATGCTCACCAGGTCAATTCTGATCACAGCAATAGGCCGCCTCTCCAAATGTTTTGAAGATATCACAATGTAGACAGATTGCAAGGGGATAATAGAAGATATAAACAACCAGGGTTTAAAAAGAGCTCTTGCAACACCAAGAGCACCCAAAACTTGTTGGAACCTCTGACAGATTATTTGTGAAAGTGCCTTACTGCTGATGAGTGGTGGGAGAAGAGGTAATGCATCCCTGGAGGCTGCATGCAACTCCAGTGGCCTGTGGCAGGCAGCCGCATACAACACAGGGGATGGGGGACCTGATCAGAGTGACCAAGAGAGACTTGCTTTCTCATCATCCCCGTCCCCTTCAAGCACCAGGCAGGGACTGCAGTGCTAGAACGGACATCTGCAAGAATCAACAGCCTAATCCTGGCTCTGGCACAGGTCCAGGTTTAGATACTTCTCTCCTCACTCACTTTTTCTCTGGAAGACGAGGGTGGGGAATGAATGCATTTCCCACACTAAGCCCTTTGCAGCACTGCATTCGTTGCTTACAGTATATAAGGTAGTGTAAACACGTAATTTATTACGCATGATATACATATTATGATTCTTTATGTCACTTTAGAGGATTCAGACCTGAAAAAAAAATTACAAATCAGGTATATTTTTCTTTCCTTTCCCTTTGGCTGGTATTAGATACAAAATATGATTGACCATTCTTTCTTACACCACAAATCAAGAGGCATGGTTCACCTACTCTGAAAGTGCTCAACAGCATCCACGACAGAGCACTGGCTTTTACCCCATCGAGATGGATCCACAAATCCTCCTACTCTTAGACTTGATTAAGAAACTTTCCTACTTCTCTCTGTGAACCTCTAGCGGGGTCAGGCTGGCTCGTGCCTTTTCTCTTCGAAGCCTTGTAACCAAAAAACACATGCAGTGACATGAGTCAAGCCTTTCAAAAGCAGTTCACAAGAACACAATCAGCGAAATAGGCTAATACAACACAAGAGACCTCTGTACATGAACCTTAGCTAAACTTTATTATTTCCTTTTATTTCCTTACAAGACCTAGGTAACTTTGAGGCAGAAAAGCCAAGATATATTCTGCCAGCGCCAGGCAGAGCTGCCTGCAGCACCCCAGCTCCTTCTCCTGTCAGAAGGGGTAGATGGCTGATCAGGAGTCCTCTGAACCTACAATCAAACTGAAGAGAAAATAAACCTGGCCCCTTGACTGAAGCCAAATGAGCACACACTTCCAAAAAAAAAAAAACCCTGCCCTCCTCCCCCTTCCTCACTGAAATTCTAGAAATTTTGGGGCTTCTTTTGGGAGGACTGCTCTCTTTTGTACAGAAATCTCTTGCATCCTCTGTCACCTTCAAAAAACTTTTTCTGCAAAGTGTTTTAATTAAACCATTTCTGCTCCTTGTACGTTTTTGTAAAATTTCACTCATTGGAAAGTGAAAGGTGCAAACAGTGACAGTTTTTTAACACAGAAAATACGCCTCTCTTTTTCATTATTTTTTCCTTCACCTTTATTACGAAAAGAACATTTGCTTGAAAGCAGGATACAAGTCCATCTGTTCTTGCATCTTATTCCTACCTGAAGCTATAATCTGCAGTTCGTGACATCACATCTATTGCTATACCCGCCAGCTGTACGTCACAAACACAAGATGGGAACTTTAGGTAGCAAATAAACAGGCAGAGCAGCTGAGTGCTTCAGCAACAAAGTTCCTGCTTTCATGCTTAATGCGTAGTACCAATAAAAAGGGAAGAATTAAAACCCCTCCAAATATAAGGTACGGAAATAGAATTGTCAAAAAACAATTGTATTTCAGAGCTTTGCACAAGGCGTCGAGGAGCCTTTTCCATGGAAATCAGCCATTACAACACCCCTAGGGGCATCTCACAGACCCTGTCAGCTGCGAAATACGGTGTCACGGCCTCTCGTTATTAAGGCCCGCGTTGATGAATCACCTCCCGCTCCTCCTTCACCTGGCTGAGCCGGGCTTCTCTGACTTTCGCACACGTAAGGCGCCCTTTTCCTCACAGCCGGGCGCCATGCCTCTCCTCAGGCCACTCGGGGCGGGGAGGGGGGCCGGGACGGACATGAGGTTACCGGTTCTCCCGGAACCCGGGAGGTGACTCCCTGGAGGCCCAGCACCGCCACCTGCCCCGGCAGGCCGCCCTCTCCCGAGGCCTGGGGAGCGCTGACGGCCCCCAGGGCCGCCGCAAAGCCCCAACGGGGCCGCTTCGCCCCCCGCGCCCGCGCGGCCCGAGGTCTCCCCGTGGAGGACGTGGGGGACCGGCTGCGGCTGCTTTCGGTTCTCCTTCAGGCGTGCCGTGCCGTGCCGTGTCTCGCCTTCCAGAAACAACCCAGGACCCGCCGAGCCCTGCGGCAAACCGGGACCTGCGCCCGCGCCGGGCAACCACCGCCTGGGCCCGGGCCCGGGCCCGGACCCCCCCCCGCCCGGCGGCACCAGCCGGGGCGCGGAGGGGCCGAACCGGGTCGAGGCGCCCGAGGCCTCAGCGGGGAAGAGGGAAGGCAGCGAGGGTGTCGGTCGCTCCCCGCCAGCCCCTCCGCAGCCTCCGGCAACACACCGACCCCTCCGCCGGCGCACGGAGCCGGCACTTACCGCTTCGCCGGTACAGCAGCACTTCAACTCCCGCGCGCCCAGCCGCCCGCTCCCCCTCCGCCTCGCACATGGTACGGTCCTGCCCCGCGCGGCATGCTGGGATATGAAGTCTCCGGCCGCGGCCACTCGGAGCGGCGGGGGCGCGGCGGGACTGCGAGGGGCGGCCCCTGGGGGAGCCCCCCGGGGCAGCGGGGGGGGGGGGGCAGCCGGGCTGCTCTAACGCCTCTGCCCCAGCTGCGGGGGTGCGCGCGTATCTGCGGGGGGGACGGAGTGTACCCCAGGGTAACACTCTCCCCTGTTACCAGCGGGCTCCCAGCCCGGCACTGGTGCCCAGAAAAGCAGTCTTGGAAAAAAAAAAAAAAAAAAAGAAAAAAAGAAATCTCTGCCGTTATGATATTTTGATTGGTTTTCAATGTTCGCTCACTGAAAGCCGTGCAGCGGGGAGAAGGTATGTATATGTGTGTGTGTATATATTTATACATATATATCTTATCTATCTCAGAAATCATGAGAGGGGGTAGAAATACCGAACTCGGATCCCAGGGCATCCCCTGTCTGCACCTATGAGAGGTACTGGAGGGGCACCGATGCTCCTATCACCTAGAAATGAGAACTGCGCTTTGGTGAAGGGTGTGGGTTTGGGCAGGGCACGGTGAACAATTTACCCAGTGAGCGTGGCTATGGCGAGACGGCAGGATCAGGTGTGAGCACTGGCACCGGCGCAGCCCTAGCACGCCGGCCGGCAACGCCGTCTCCCTTCCCGGTGCTACGGGAATGCTCCCACCACAGAGATTCTGGCAATAGCGTTGAACATTTTTGCCCTGCTCCCGTTGAACATGAAACAAAGTTGTCTGTCATGTGGCCAGATCCTCAAGCAGTGCAAAACGGATAGCGTAAGCTATGCAGCTATACTTAGCTTTTATCATTCGGTGAAATGCATGCATGGCTGCCTAATATCAGCTTATATTTAAGGGTATAATTCTAAAGGCCAAAGAGATATGTATCATAAATATCTCAGCAACTGCGGTTCTCTGTCCAAGAGAATGATCCAGTACAACTCCGTTCATCAAGAATAAAAAAGCTGTTGGCAACAAGGAAAATAATTGCAGAATAATAATAAAAAAGCTTTCTCTGCAGCTAACCTTTAGTTCCTTACTATAAGAAATGAAAATGATAATAAATTTTATCGAATTGAAGGTTCAATGCAAAACCAATCTCTTCACCCAAGTCTCCTTGCAATAAAGATTACGATAAAAGAGAGAAAGAACAAAGCAAAGAATGAAAATTGTTGCTGAATCATCATCAATATTGTAAGAGATTCGTATTCCCTGGAGCAAATACATAGTTTGACAGTCACCCACTTGAAACTTAGCATTTCTGGTTGAACTTTCCTCCTAGCATGAAAAGAAGGAAACTCATTGTTGTTTTGGTTTTGAGTCAGTATCTTGCTGATAAAGAGAACCTGCAATTCAACACCGCTAGGGAACCCATAGTGGAAATTGTAAGGATTTGGGACAGCTAAGGACACAGCTAACACACTTAGTCCTTAATACGTTAAAAAGGATGCCAGAGACCAAAACCAAATGTGACCAAAAAGATCTTAGCAATTCTTTGAGAGTTAACGTTTCCAACAGGATTCAGTAAACACTGAAACAAAACCAGGAAAGCATCACCACACTGTGTTTCCATCCATATTTGCAGGGATACAGTTGCACGCAAAAAGGTAGAGACAGGGCAAAAAGGCATCTAGAAATACTCAGATTATGAAGCAAAAGGTCTCAGCTTCTAGAAGAAGGAGTAATAAACCAGGACATTGTGCTCAAGGAAAGATCCCGATGACCAGGCTCTCTTCCAGGATGGCCAGGTTTTTCATCCAAGCCCCTGTGGAAAGTGCTGTAAAGGTAACCTGTCCACCTTCTCCCTGGCTGTGTGACAGTGGTATATTGAAGGTTTTCCTAAAAAATCAAAATAATATTGGAAATATTTGCTGCGTCCACCTTTTTTTTTTTTCCATCTGGCTTCATTTCAGTTTTGTTTCCCCTACTTGTCCCCCGCAGCAGACATTAACATAAACACCTGCACAAGGTGGGCTTCCTGACAAAGCAGCTACAAGTTCAGAAGGGCAGAGTTAAGGGTGATTACCCTGCCAGCACACTGAGGATACAGGGCCCACATGGGCAGTTGCATCAGCCATATGATGGCAAAACTGGCCACAGTCCCCCAAGTTTCTTTTCCTTCTTGGACAGATGGGAGCTTTTGAATGGATGGGAAGCATCCCAGCTTAGTCTTGGACCATTAGAAATTGTGTAGGAAGGACTATTTGTTGGAAGGAAGCTTTACAGTTTAGAGGGTGATGTCAAAAGAGGAAGAAAATAAAAAGTGGAGGAGATGTGCACATGATGTACTGCTGAGAAAATGAGAGAGAAATGAGTGCAGGCTGAACATGAAGTAACCACTCTGATTCACAAAATAAAATAAGCTTAGAAATATGGGGAAAAGATCTACTCCTGTATCTGCTACAGCCTGTGGAAGTTTTGCTATGCATTTTTGTGTTTGCAAATTCACGACCTTCATGGCTCAGACTAATCCTGGGCGTAATAGCGGGGTATCCATTTAAAGCTACTGTGCTACTGCATATAAAAATCCAAAATAGAGACTGTAACCTCAGCACAACCACTGATTCCTGATCACAGCTTGCTGCTTCTACCCGGGACGCTTAAGACTGCAGCCCAGGCTATCAATCCCCTGCTTTAACTGCTGGATGACACGCGTTGGCAAAGCTCTCGGCAAAGGGAGCGGGTCAGTATCTGATTTTTGCTGGCCTCTCCTGGAAAAGCTACGGGAGGTTGCTTCAGATTAATTCTGTTCCTTGCAGCTCTCAGTTAAACAGGCTGATGCTGGGTCTGCTGCGGAGAGGGGAGGGAAAAAAAAGAGGCTTTTGTAGTATAACAATGCCATGTGCCGATGTGCAGTGGGCAATTATGTAACCAACGCTAAATCTTTCCATAATTAGAACAAGCACCTAGTTAGAGTGATCAGAGCTCTTTTGTGTGAGCCTGCACCGGGGTACGCAAGGAAGAGCTTGGCTCAAAAGAAAGATGCTGGCTTGATTTCCCTTTCCCTTTCAACTGGCGAATAAATTAAATCTCAGATTACCCCAAATTGCTGTGAAAAATGAAAAGCAAAAAGTGTTTCCTTTTCATTCTTGTTGAAGACATTTGCATCCCAGGTGTGAATCTCATGAAATGCAGAAACAAACCCAAAGACTCAGGCCTCTCTGTCCCAAGCACCGGAGTGGGAAGAGCAGTCAGACCTCCTGAACAGAGGACAGAAGGTCAGTGCCAGCTCTTCCTACTGGGAATCAACCTCTTTTTTAGATTGCCTTTGATGAAAAGCATGGAAAGATATCTGGAAAGTCTCACTGATACCAGACATTCCTCATGTACAAGAGGCGGCATGAGAAAAAGAGATCAAAACAGTCCCAGAAAGCAGATAATCCTATGCTTTTGTGGACACAGAGAACTAGCTTAACAAGGAGACATGAAACGGTATGGGGAGAAATTGCTACCAGTGCAGTGGGAAGAACAGCTTGACCCAGCAGATCCTTCTTCACTCTTCTGATCTGTCCTGCCACTCTGTGGATGGCCAGCAAGAGAAATAGAGGCAGATCCATCTTCTGCAGGTATAAACAAGTTCAGCTCTAAAAATCTCTATAGTGATGCAAATTTAAGCAAGTTGAAGACCTGGCTAGTGGTATCTCTGTTGCTAGAGATATGTATTTATGAAATATTTTCTGATTCTTTTCTGCTTAGTTCAGGTCACCAGAAGAAATATTACCAATACGTCTGTATAAAGGTTGACAGATGAGCAAACCAACATGGAAGACAGGAAGCAAAACAACCTACCTGGAGCTAAGAAGATATCCAGAAGATAGCTTAACATACTCCACAGGTCTCCTGCTAGGCCAAACCCACCCACGTTCTTGGTCCAACTTAAAATGGAGATTGGCAGATTTTGTCTTTCTATCAGCAACGGAAAGCTCAGAGCGGACTCTGGGAGCCATCCAACTTTAGAATAGGATCTTCTTACCCATCATATTGTACAGAGCTAGCATTTGGATAAGACAGCTCTCGAAAGAAACATGCCCTTTGCCCCAGGTCAGCCAGTGCCATGAAGTCAGTAATGACCAATGGCTGAATGTGACAACAGAAAGCAATGTGCTGCTTGGAGGACTGTGCTTTAGGTGAGCTGCAAAATCCACTTCTACTAGTATTTTGTCCCTTCAAGGCCTTTGCTCAACCTCGTTGCCCAATATCAGTTTAGACAACCACATGCCACCTCCATACCTCTCTAATTTCGGTTGGCAAAAAAATTCCCCTTCACTTTGTTTGCTAAAGCTGTTTGTGGCTAAAGGATACTCCACTTCTTCCTGCAGGTCGTTGGGAAGTGTCTGTGGGCCACCATGTTAAAAGATGTTTATCAGCCAGGAGTGGAACACTTCCAGAACATTTGCAAAACACCCTGGAGTCTGGAAGGTGTTGCAGAAGTACATGAGATAATTTTTGCCTATCGGAGAAAGTTTACTTTTCTACAAAGTATAACAAATAATAGAAATTAAACCAGCCTCCCTTTCAGTCATTCCAGGCAATACAGACATGGCTTGAAGAATTTAAAAATTTTTACAAAAGCACTAATAAACCTTCTGATCTTTTCCCCCTAGCTATAATTATTCCTTCTGAATGCTGCCTGTAACCCCTCAGGGAATGTGAAATGCAGGGGTTGCTGATGTGGCTGAACCTTTCCATCTAGGTAAATCTCTTCTTTTTCACTGTTTAGCATCTTACCTGTGGCATAATTTATCCCTTGAGTGAAGAAGTGTCATTTATTCTGATCATTTTTATCCCACAATGTGCAGTGACTGTTAGGCATACAGATATCTGATATTAACAATAGCTTATTCCATTACTTTGTATTGTCATCTTCATTTGTTACAAGATATTTCATGAACCATTTAATTCTGCATTTGCAAATGTGTAAAGTGCTGAAGTAGATAAAAAAGGTGCAGAGGATTTAACAGCCTAAATCTACCCCAAAAGACTCCTTGGAATATATCAGAAATATGTTCTCAAAACCAGTTGCGGTATTCGCAGCAAACAAAAAATGCCCCTGCTGGTGGCCATGCCAAGGATTAGCTCCTCTGCAGAGCCTGAACTCCTTACTCAATGAAGAGAGGGTCATTTTGGTGCACTTGTGAAAAGCGATGTATGTGGACACCTGACAGCGTCACTCTCCAGAAATGTTAAGCAAAAAAGATCATGGTAGAAATAAAAAGGAACTCACCCTTCCTTCCTAGAGACAGGTTTATATTTGGGGAGAATGTGTTTGAGGATCTCAGAACCGTTCCTTGCCTAATGTTTCCTCTTATCAAAGCTCTGCCACAGCTGGCATCTTTGAACCACTACCAGGTCTAGTTCAGAGAAAGTCCAGATCTATGAGATACATGAAGATGCACAGACATGATCAGTTCACAGGGCCTAGAAGAGAATATTAACTTTTCTTTCAGATGCTGTATATATATTGTGGGACATTGAGTTTCATATGGCTATTCCTGTACAGGCCCTGGTTGCTCAGGCTTGTAATAATGAAAGAGTCTCTTCCAAGATACTTCAGCTTTGATTAGAAGATAGCAAGGGATGGCAACGTGAGCACTCCCCACAGCTTTCCAAAGGTTAATCACCCTTTATGGGTGATTATTTACAGAAATATATAAAATATTTCTGCCCAATTTTTCATTTGAATTTCCTTAATTTCCACTTCCAGTCATTGGTTATTGTTTTGCCTTCCTCTATGAGATTAAAGAGTACTTTCAGATCTTGCATTTCTAACTTGTACAGGTACACATACCCGATGATCAAATCTCTTCTCAATCTTTTTATAATGAGAAAAACATGCTCAGTGTTTTAATTTACTCACTCAGATCATTTTTCCTTATAATGAAATTGACAATAAGTATAGATAAATGGAGTTTACTTCATTCTAATCTGGCAATATAACATTTACCTCTTAAAAGTTCACCACAAAACAAGTTTACTTATTTTATTTCCTCTACACTTCCAATTAACACTAACTTTATGTTATCTTTGTAGCCTTCTAACCCTCTTCAATCTTCCAGCATTGTTTTAAAATCTGGAACACCAGGACAACACAGAGTCCCTCTACAGTTCACCATGTCCCAGCTTCTACATCCCTGGGCTGCACGAGGCTTTTTGTTACTTCATAGCACAAGAAATTCATGCTAAGCTGCTTCTCTCTCATAACCCTCCTGGATCTCCACCCATGTAGCGTATGTCTTCAGGTGTTGCACAGTGCCAATTCTTTAATTAAAACATCATGAGAAGCAGAAGACAGAAGCAATGGGAGGTGTGCCAGGCCAGGTTTGAGGACAACTATGTGAATAATGTATTTCTTTAGTCTGGTGGCTAACCTAACACAAAATCTAAATTGTCTTCTCACTTCAAGAAGAAAATTGGGAAAAAAAATCACAAACAAAGCAAAACACCATTCTACATGGCACAAAAAAAAAAAAGTATTCGATCAGAAATTAAACACTTTCTGGTTTAAAGGATTTTTCCACTTTCAAAAAAGGAAGCACATTCAGCCTATACTGGGCCAACGAACATTGCTTTACACCAAAGATTGAATGGTCCATTTTGAAAATGTTGAAAAAGTTTCAAACTTTCCAAACTTCCCGCATTTTAGAGTTCAGAACTTCAAACATTTTTTCTTTTTAATTCCAGTAAACATTTTTGACCAGTTAAACCATGTATGTAAGCATTTTCTAGGTTTGGTATGTGATGGGTAATGCAGGACAGGGACAAGAAGTTATTCACAGCTGGATTAGCAGCACATGCATATAAGACTTTGATATGTTTACAGAGCCATATGGTTTTGAATAAGCTTGTACAGCCCCTTTGTAGATACGGTCCCCTCTATCCAGTGCTAAGAGCCTTGCATATTCACAAACTCAAAATTAGCCAACTCAGACATCAAAATTAAACCAAAAAGAAATTAAAAAGACAGAGGTTCAAGGGGATGAAAATTAAGTAACAAAGCAAGCACAAATAGGTGCAGACTCACTGTCTGCAAAGACAGAGTGAGTGAGCACGCAGTTCTAAGAACAAGCCATGAGACTGAGGAAACCAAAGGAGCATCCCCCTAGTGCAGGAGATGAAGCATATTGCTCACATACAATTGTAACTTCTAAACAACAATTTTGTATTTTGGCTGTCATGTAAACTGTGTTGCGAAATAGCTCACAAAGTTGTATATTTACCATACAGCATTAAATAATGCATCACAGCAAATGAAGAAGGAGAAACATAAAAGTAGGAGGGAGAAAAGGTAATTTTTCAGCTGAGGCTAGTATAACAGCTGGAGACAGAGACCATGGCAACTGCTGATGGTGAGAGAAGGCTCCTGAATCAGGAGGCAATATTGCCAGATGTGACAACAGCAATTCTGTTGCTAAATGACTGACAGAAATGGGTAGGAGAGATGACAGATGAGTTTTGCTCAGGAAAATTATTGATAAATGATATATGTCAAAGTCTTGTATCTTTAGCTTTGTCTAAAGTGCTCAACAGAGGCCAGCTGTCTCAGAGGGAAGGGGAAGTATCTGTCATCCATAGAGGTGATGACAGAGCTGCTGTCACCACAATGCAAAGCCAAAGTCTGATTCCCACTGGAGACGACGAGAGTTTTGGCATAGAAAGACTGCAACAGGCCTGTCCTTACCCCCTCCAAATCCCCCCCATCCTAGAAATTCTAGCAGATGAATTTAGTCTGCAGGACTAGGCTGTCCTGGAGATTAGAAGATGGTAAGACAGACAAAACGACTAGAAGACCGCAAGACATTTAGTCTGCCTTAGTCTTCCTGCCTCCTACGGTATGATTTTTTTAATTTCTAATAAAAACTGTGTTTGTCTCTTATGTATTCTACCCTTTTCTTCTTTAGCCAGCTTGTTTCTCTTCTAGATGAACCATGCCTAGCACAATGGGACTCTCCTCCCTTTGATTCACTAGATGCTAACATAACGATAGCAGTTACTATTTAATAACTAAATTTCTTTTTTTCTAGATGTGCTATACATCACCACTTCAAAACAAATAGTAACTTATCCATGTAAAGCTCCACCTCGTTCCCACCACAATTCTCTGGGAAGTATTTTTCCCTATTCTCTCTCTTAACTATATTCTAAAGACTGCATCCTTTGGCTTGATTTAAAAAAACCTTCTCTGTTACATATGGATGCCCATTACACATATACAGTATAACTCTTGGCATTAAATACAGAAGTTCTTATTTTAAATCAATATATTTTACAGCACTTCTCTCTTCTACAATCTTCTTCCTTTCTCTCTCATGTCCCAATTCAGTGCCAAGTAGCAGATATAAGAATAAGAAATTTTATTCCACTCCATTTGCTCTGAATTTTCTGCTTTTTACTTGTACACCTTCAGCAGGATGAACCATAAAGTTCATACTGAACTTGTTGGAAATCATCTGAATAGACAGGATAGTGTACCGAGCTCTCCTCTTTTTCTTTTTCTTCCCATTGGGCCTCAGGGATCTGTATTGCTCTTGCGTTTCTGGTGCAGCCTTGTTGGACTGCACCGTTTCTGTTGGGTCCACCTCCTCTGCCCCAGTTTGCCAAGGCCAGTGATGCTCGGGGAGGTATCCGAGTGGGACAATCCACAATTTATTGTCATTTAGACAATTATTCTCTCACCTGATGACCCCTCCCCACCCAGGAAGGGGAATCAGAAAAAACAAGGAAACCGAGGGTTGAAATTTAAAGAGATTTAATAGAATACTACTAAATAATTAGCATTAATACTACTGAAGAATCAATATTGATCCAGATACCAATATAGAATATGCAAGGACTATACTCAGCCAATTATATCAGTAGGAATCTGCACTCCCAGCAGTGGACAGCAAATGTCAGAGACTGTGAGCACTATGGCTTTGCAAGGAAGGGAAGGCCTCAGGGGTACGGCACTGGGGCAAGAAGTTCTCAGGATCGCAGCCAACCAGGAAGAGAGAAAACTTCTCAGCAAACTTTCTAATTTATATTGAATGTGACATTCATGGTATGAAATAATCCTGTTGGCCAGCTTGGGTTAAGTGCCTGGGCTCCTTCTCATCTGCACACCTGCTGAGCTCTAAAACACTGAGACCTCGAAACCCACATACCACACACAGCTGGCTATAAGGTAAATATTTTCACAAATTCAGCACTAGAGTCTTCTAAAAATGCAGTTCTCCCTAGCATTAGAAGAGACCTTACTGAAAAGTAAACTTACTGAAAGAGAAATTAATCCTGTGTCGCTCTGAGGAGGGCAGGAAAGCAACGTGCGCGTTGGTTGAGGGGTGCACTAGACTGCGGCCGTCAGGCGGCAGATCCCGGACCGGGCTAGCTGCCGGGCCCGGGGGCAACTGCGGCCTGCCGCAACCCACACCTCGCAGCGGCCTTGAGGCCAGCCCGCACGGACCTATGGACGGACGGACGTTGCTGTCCCCCCCAAGCCTGGGCGCCCGGAGGCGGCCCTAGAGAAGGCAGACGCCCTCAGGGCCACTCCATCCGTCGGCAGGGCCAGCGCAACCGCCCCCCCACCGCCGCGCCCCGAGCGCCGCTGGGGTGGACAATCGACGCCGCCCGTGAGGCGTTGCAGTCTGTGACGTTACCCAGACTACAATTCCCAGCGAGCCGCTGGGCGGCGCAGCGCATGCGCAGCTGTTGCCACCGCCCTTCCATCTTCCCTCCCCCCGCGGCCTGGCTCCCGAGAAGACGACGTCGCAGGCGGCAAGATGGCGCTCACCAGGTGGGTCCGTTCGGCCCCGTCCCGCCCGTTTCGGGTGACTGCTCTCCCCGGTCTGCTCTGCGGCTTCCCAGTCGCTCTGCGAGCCTCCGGCCGACGAGCGAAGCCGCGCTCGGGAAGCGCACTGCAGGGCCGCGGCCTCTCCGGGGCGGTGGGCCCGCCGGCTGGTGAGGAGGCCGGGCCGCGGCCTGGGCCGGGTCGGGGCTGGGGGAGCTGCCCTGGGCTGCTTTGTCCTGTCCCGGCGGGAGGGAGTGTTTGGCACTGCCGCTGGTGCAGGGCTGTGCCTCCCTCGCCTGTTTTCTGCGGGAAGAAGGAGCCCCAACGCCTCGGCTGGGGGCGTATCGCGTCCGTGGGGTTTTTGTGGGGGTTTGCTTGCCCTGAGCGGGGGTGAGAGGGCTTTGTTAACGAGCTGCCGCGTCTCTCGCAAGGCTCAGGAGCGCAGCTTCAGCGGCTGCCCCGCAACGCCGACTTTTTCGGAGGTGGGCGCTTCCTTAAACGCGTATAAGGGCCCCGTAGTCTAGACGAGCTGAAAAACGGGAAGTCAAGAAATTGAGTTTCGACTAATTGCCTTTGGCCGGGAGGTATCTGGCGTTAAGGAGGCAGTTTGTTGACAGATCTCTGTGTGGGCGTTTGCCTTGAGAGAAAGGAAGGGGCAGTCGTTAGCGCTAAGGGCCTGTTTTCTTTTTCTGCTCTGTAGTGGTGGAAAGAATACACAGTAGTGTGTGACATTTCTGTTGGAGAATGGGCATTGTCACACATTCCCGCTCAAACAAGATACGAATGTGGATGAATTTAGCATTAGGTTTTATAGGGGTGTTCCAGAATGCCAAGATAGCACACATTGCTTTTGCATCTATAATTTCAGAAGTTACTGCACTCAAGTTTACGATCACAATACTCAAATTTTATAAATTGTTTCTTAATGTGCATAGAGTCATTGCAGAGAAAGTAATAATTTAGTAGTAGACTCGAGCATAGTTGAGTGTCACTGGGTGAAATTATCAGAATTAACTGTTTATGTCTCTTTTTTTGGTGGCTGTCTGTGGATATGCAGTTTTTTACCAGCTCCAACCCAGCTGTCTCAAGACCAGCTAGAACTAGAAGAAAGAGCAAGAGCTCAAAGATCTAGACAGACTGCTCTAGTCTCATCACGACGGGAACCTCCCCCATACGGGTACCGGAAAGGATGGATACCACGAGTGCTAGAGGTGGGTATTTAAATTCAGACTGTAGTAGTGTGTCTGCTTAATGGGAGTAGAAATAAATTCTGAGCATCTTGAGTGTAGCACAGAGTTGTGCAAAGCCTTACCACATGCAGAATTTCCATCCAGATGGACGGGTGTATTCTTGGGTTGGGGGAAATTGTTCTATTCACCAGACAACTTAAAAAGTTTAATGGTAAACAGGATGTTATAAGGATTCTTCCCTTCAGAGATTATTATATTGTAATATGGAAATAGGTCTGTGGTCCTGTCATCTTACAATCTGTGAAGGCAAAGGCCCTCTGAGAAAGACATCTGTATTGTGCTGCTGTCATCATTTGTTAAATACACGTTCCAGATTATATCTGGAATAAGTGAACATATGTATATTGGAGAACAGAGTGATCATGTGTATTCTGGTCTTAGTGTAACAAAAGATAGCTGTTAGCAGGGGAGAAAATTGTGAAGAGATGGAAGGAAAACTTAAAAATTTGTTAGGTATTCA
Source organism: Anarhynchus alexandrinus (assembly GCA_008711295.1). Lineage (NCBI taxonomy): Eukaryota > Metazoa > Chordata > Aves > Charadriiformes > Charadriidae > Anarhynchus > Anarhynchus alexandrinus. The sequence goes on from VUYV01000001.1 coordinate 1,460,230, forward strand.
TTTTCTAAGTATGTTACTGGCAAAAGGGTTTTGGACAGTGTTGTGTGTATTTGGCTGTAATCCTTGCCAGTTTAACGTAATTTCAACTGGAGATGTAGATAGGCAGAAGGGAAAATACAGGTGTATAGCTCTGATTACAAAACTGGTTTAGTACAGTTTCTTACCACGAGCCACAAAACCTTGCAGATTTTGAAATGCTACTTGACATAACATCTGAGACCTGCATGAGTCAGAAGCCAGTGCTATCAAGACAAGGCATGCTGTTGAGGTTTTGATACAGTATTTCATGTGTGATCCTGCATTGTCCCCAAATGCCATCCTTTCCTGAGTTAGTAACAGCCTTACTCTCTTTTATGTTTGAGTCCCATTTTCATAAAGATTGATCCAACACTGTATTATGGTGATCCATTAGTGCTAGGTAAGGTGACTTTAAATAGTAGTTCCAGTGGTTCCCTAAAATAAAATATCTTTATGTAAGTTCAGTATTTAAAAAAACATATGATGTTAAAAAGTAAACCTTCATTATACCCAGTGTAGGGTTCCCTTCCTACACTGTTGATTACTAAAGTTACTATTTTAGTGCTTATTCTTTCTAAATGTTAGCAAAAGGACTTCTTAAGAAGTCAGGTGATGAAGGTTTTCAGAGTTTCTAGCATTACTGGGCCACAAAGTGATGCACATCTCAAAAAGACTGTTAAGGACTCCTTTCTGCCTCATAAACATGCAGATTGTTCAAGAGTGATAAATGTTTCCAAAGCATAATGTTTGTCAAGTGATCCCAGAATGCCATCATTGGAAAAAACAAAATCTTTTCTTAATAGATCAAGAGTTATGCAAAAAATTTTGAGAAATGACTGACTTTTGTTGTGGCTAATATTTTAACACTGATTCTGTAACTAATTGTTGAATGTGGGACATCCAGTGGAAGACTTTAAATAACTGAAGCTGTATTTCAATGAGCACTTTAGGATGGCATTAGCATGTTCTTCTTTGCAAGGAAGTGTTCTGCTCATTTATTCCAGCCTCAGTCCATGCTCTGGTGGCAGTGGTGTTAACCATTTGGTCACATGGTGAACATAGAGGGAGATCAGGCTACCTAAAGAACCAGATTGAAGAAGAACAAGAATGGGTTTCTTATCAGACTCCACATAAGCAGTGCCATTGCAACAGAGGGAGGGGGAGATGCTCGTGCTGCTTTAGGCAAATGCTTCCTCTGAAGAACTGTACTTGAAACTGTAGCCTGAAGTTGTTTTATGAATAGTACCAATTCTGTGCATCCTCAGTGTTACTGAGTCAGCATGGTCTGCTTTCAGAGGTCTTTTGGTTATCTGTTCATTAAATGTTTTTACAGCAACACATTGAATGAGAGAGGAAATAAACTTTAAGGATATTGGGCTGTTGGGTGCTGGCCCAGTTTTCAATGTATTCACATGTCAAAGTAAAGAAATGGGATAGCTTGGCATTCGTGCCATTGTAAAGCTATGAACGACAGGCTTTGAAAGGAGTGGAAAGCTTTTTTAAATTCTTCACTTCGTTATGGTGTGAAAAGTGACAAATAATCAGTGGAAATCTTCATTAAAAATGCTGCTCATGTAATTTTAGTATTTCCACAGTTGCTTTATTACAGAAGGTAATTTTTGGAAGTTCTAATTAATAACTCACATGTGAATTAAATACTTAATCATGTATTGTCTGTAGCATAGTAGTGCCTGCACATTCGAGTCAGTGATACAGGCTTTGCTCTGCTCAGGGAATAATTACTGCAAGATGTCTATGCACTTCAGTGTCTTTTATTTTAATGAGTGTAAGTTCTCTAGTCCATTGCTCTCTTACCAGCTAAAATAATCTGTTAAGAGCATTCTGGCAATGTTTCATTATGTTAAAATCAATCCACTCTTTCATTGCATTTCCTGCCCGTGCAAATAATGTTTTTGTCATTCAGTCATTCACTACTTTTTCTTTTCTCTAGGATTTTGGAGATGGGGGTGCTTTCCCAGAAATTCATGTGGCCCAATATCCATTGGATATGGGCCGAAAGAAGAAAATGTCCAATGCTTTGGCTGTCCAGGTGGATGCAGAAGGAAAAATAAAATATGATGCAATTGCTCGACAAGGACAATCAAAGGACAAGGTAATATTTCTTCAAATATATAGACTGGCATGTACACCTGAAAAAGTTGTATGTACACATTGCATATACTTAAACTCATTGGTCTGGCATTAGCCAAAGGGATTGCGTCCTATTTTCTTCAGTTTAAGAACTGAAATAATGTCAGACAAACACGAGCATTTTGACGGGGATCACTGTGTGATCTTCTTTGTTATGTAATTAAAGGTAAGACAAAAATGATGAGAGTCTCTACACAAAGCTTACTTGATAGTTTAGCAGCTTTCATTAGAGAGCTTTCCAATGAAGGCAAGAAACTGAAAACAGGCCTGATCACAGGCAGCCTCATTTCAGTTTGTAGAGAGGGGCAGGAAAGACAGAAAACACAGTTTGGCTTTCACAATACTACACCTTGTGTCTTGCTAATTTAACATTTGAAGCTTCTGGCTGCTTTCAGTATTGTTGGGTGCTTTTTTTTTTGCCTTTTTTTTTTTCTTTTTTAAATTGCAGCAAGAAGGTATTGCCAGTGGTTATACTCCAAAATTTTTGTGCTAAGTTCATTGATGGCAAGATTCTCGTCAAGTTTAATGGGAACCAACTTCAATTTTCTGTGTATGATAGCCTTTCTGAAAACAAAGAGATGACACTTTATCTTGAAGTCCTAACTAGTATTGAGGAGACTGGGTACTTGGGTCTCCTAAGTCCACTTTGAGGAACATCTACATCTGCCTTTTCAAATGTAAGAAAGTGGACTACGTTAAAATTTTAATTCTTTTAAGGAGGTGTTGGGGTCTGGAAAACTGCTGAGGCATGACCAGGTGTATGACCAGCTGCTTGTTATAGCAAACATCTCCTGTAAAGACTAGAGTAACCTAAATTAAATCTAAAAAGAGGGTTAACTACAAAGGGTGTTTCAGTTAATAGATATGACTAGTAGTTTTCAAAATAATTTGACTTCTCCATCTTTAGGATGCCTTGAAAAGCTCATGGGTGTGCAATATGCCCCATGTCTTACTGCAAATGAGGAAGGGGGAAAACCTATCTAAACAGAAAAAGAAAAGGTGAAATTTACCTCTCAAACAAAAAAAATAGGGTGAGCATTCTAAGAATGTCAGGGGAAATCTTTCTTTTTTAACAGATAAATTTTTTGTGGTTTTAAATTGATCCTACAGTTGCCAAAGTTGTAGAAAGATAATGCCAGTAGGATTTTATATTTAATACTCTCTTGAGTGTAAAGAAGGGTCACTTGTTGTATATCCCCATCCTGTGTGTCATAAATTACTGCAGTACCTTTGAAAAAAAAAGATTTCAAATCAAACTCCATGCTGTCATGCAGTAGAAAGTAGCCAGACTAACCAGAAACAACAGCAGTGTCAATATTTTTATTGAGGGAACTTTCACTGGGGTTCCGTCAGACTTTGTGTAGTCTCTTGAATTATTTGTCAAGAGGAAGCTGCTAAAATATTAATTACACTTAAAGAATTTTGTGACTAAATATTTGATACTTTATACTAAATAGAAATTTGACTTATCCCAAAGCACAAAAAAATAATTTGGAGTGGATAAATAGCCAAGAAGTAATAATCATACTGGTTTGGGTGAAACTGTAGGGCAAACGAGAAGCAAAAAAAAAAAAATAAATTAGTGTAGTTAAACCCTAATTTTTACAACTTGTCAAATACATCTTTACCTACCTGTAGGATCAGATTTAACTTGCACATAATAGAACTGTTCAGATTGGGATCTAAGTATATTTGAAAAAGAACTAGAAATGATCATAGGCTTTAGGCAAAAATTACTAATCTTTTGCTGCGCCTTATTTGGTTCAGAGTTAGGAAAATACTTAGAGCAGGTGAAGTTAAATTTAAGCTGTTAACATTTGTCATATTTGATTCATGAAGATCTGTACTAGCATTCATTCACTTTCCATATGGTACCTATAATGAATCAGTAATGTTCACATTTTGTAGTCATATTTACCAGGATGGAAGAGATGTGTGGTTTTCCCAAAACTGGGCTGCGTGGAACTGGAATTAGGGTTTCCTAACCCTGAGCTCTGCCTTCTGAGTCAGCTTGATTCTGATTGCATCCAGCTGAATGTAAATGCTATGACTAAAGATGAAGTATTGTGATTCGAGGGGGAGTAAAACTAGGGGAAAATTAGATATTTGAAACAATTTCACTGGAAGTGGCAGAACTACTATTGCTTGATTTTTGCAGGAGAGAGAAAGTATTGGCAGAAATGTCATAGGGAGCAGTTGTTCAGTGATCTATGTTGAGTTGAATAATGTGGAATGTTTTCTGTAAGAGAGAACTTCTGATAGTACCGTGTCAGTAGGATTACGTACAGAAGTTTCATTTATACTGAAAGCTGCAGTCATAATTCAAATTTTTCTGCAATCTTAATTCTTAGAGCTAAGTGAAACAGATACTTAGCAGCCTGCCAGAAATGAGATGGAGTTTCTGATGCTATTCTATGAGCTACTTGTTTGGTCTGAGTTAAGAAGCAAATTTTGCTTTTGCTACAGCTTATGGATTTTTTGAAGTTGAATTTAGTATTCTGCCTTCTTGTAGAGGCAGCAGTTCCATTACCCAGACCCTATATCTAGATGGCTTGTCAGCAGTTTCTACTGTTGCAGTGGTTCATCTCTCTTGCATCTGTTGCTTCAGAGAATTTTCCTTGAAAAATGCTGACGTAAATGAGTTAGTCTGACAGGCCTCCTGTTGGGGGCTGGCAGAAAGTCTGCTAGACATGAAGTGCTGGATAACGTTGACTAACCTCAATGCACGACCTTATGGATTCAAGGATGGGGTTCCGTCTGGTTGTCCAGATGAAGGATTTCCAGCATTAGCCATGTGGTTAGGTCTTGTGCTGCTATAGATTTCTTCCAATACTTTCTCTACTCGCATGACTAAAAGCCAGGCTAAAATAATGCATCAATAATTAATATATTTTAGTGAGACTGATGCTCTGTCCTCTTATTAGAAAAATAAGGACCTATAATTGCTTCCCGTGTTTTTATTAAGACAGAAGAGAGCGTGAAATCAAGGAATGGAACTATTAGGTCCATTACTTTTTTTTCTGGCAAGGATGATTTTTCTGGGCAGAAGTTGGATTTCTTCTTGGTGGCCCAAGGCTGCAGCTTAGATGTTAAAGGAGAAAAACAGAACCACAAATCTTACCTGCAGTTTTTTCTCAATCAATTGAAACATTTATGAGAGAGTAGTTCCATTGTTGAAGGAGCTCCTGTCACAGCAATGGAACAGATCAAGGTTCTCTTGATCAAGGTTCCCTTATCAATATAACTAAAATAATCAAAAGTATTCTTTACTCATAATGTGTTTACGTTTGTGGTAGAGCTTGGTTTGAGAGCTTATCGCCAGTTTTTTCTCTAGTGCATGTGCCAGGCTTACAACCAGGTAATTGTAATGACTTCTAAAATGTTATGTGCTTCACATGGAGAAACCATTCTTTGACAAGGAAGGTGCTTGATTGTAGCTTCTTGATTTACACATAGGATTGATGAGCATTGTACAGCGCTACTCTGGATATATAGAATAAAATATGTCAAGGAGAGAGATTTGTGTGTTAAAGAAATTTGTGTCATGACATTTGCGTCTGTCAGGTGTCTCGTGGAACTCTGAATGTGATTGGAGTCTAAATCCTACTATGAGCTACAGTATCTTACACAACTAGTTAGGTAAGATTGTTCTCTTTCTGATGGCAGTGGCATGTGGTTTTCTATTTGCTGCCTGTTAAGGCTGCCCCAGCCAGAGAGGGAATCGTGTAGCTGTACCAAAAATTGAGCATTTCTGCCTAGAAGG
>VUYV01000001.1:1467192-1666667 GCA_008711295.1 Anarhynchus alexandrinus
ATAGGAAATACAATGAAATGAAAAAAATCCAGATGCTGGAAAAGACTTGTATCAAATCCTTAAGTAATCCTTGAAAACAGAAGTACAAAGGTGGATTTTTTTTTGTCTGTCTTGGGGACCCTGAAAAAGGAAAAGAGTAGGAAAGGGAAGCAGGAAACTGGTGTCTAATCCCAGCTTTGAGAGTGATTTACATAATTACATTTAATCAAATTGCTTTTCTTTGATTATTCCATCTGTAAAATGGGGTTCAGAGTATATTCTTGTTCTGTGGGAGTCATTGAAGAATATGTAATTGTAATGCATTTAGAGGTGTATAAAGTTTTCATTAGTACCTAAAGTATAATCCAGGCCTTTGATATACGTATGTTTATTCCTGTACACTAGCTCTAATAAAATATAATGTCTTCCAGGTTATTTACAGCAAATACACAGATCTTGTGCCAAAAGAGGTCATGAATGTGGATGATCCTGAACTGCAAAGACCAGATGAGGAGGCAATTAGAGAGGTATTATATGCACTGATGTACCTAGTTATCAGTAGTATATTGTATATCTTGCATATGTGATGAGATACATCCTGTGGTATTTTTGTCATCAGATAACAGAGAAGACAAGAGCAGCCTTGGAGAAATCAGTCTCCCAAAAAGTTGCAGCAGCCATGCCAGTTCGAGCAGCTGACAAACTAGCTCCTGCGCAGTACATTCGGTATGTTGTGCTGATGTATGTGTAAGATGATGTTATATATAAAATTGACTACAATTGCAATATTCCTTGAATTTTTGAGAACAGAAATTCCTCATGAATTCTGTTCTTCTGGAAGCAAGATGAAACTGGCTTAAGTATTTTGAATTAACTCACTGATGATAACCTGGTTTGAAGTGTGTTGAAATATGTCTTAACATGTCACATGTTGTGGCACTTTATGGAGTGCTAAAACTCTATTGTTTTAGCAGCAAAATACAGATTTGTCAGGGAGCACTGTTAATGATGTTGCCCTGAAAACAGGGTCTGTACTGGGAGTTTCAAGCCAAGGGGAGGCATGTAACAAAGTTCTTCCTTCATATAAAATGAGCGATTGGATTTACTAGGAGGATGATACTCATTTATGATGATTTTTCTGCTGCAAATGCAGAAAAATTCCATGGCAGGGTTAGACTTGGCCTGAGGTGAATTCTGAGAAAAGTATGTGAAGAGGTTCTTAATAACCAGTAAGTAATCACCAGGGATTCACAGACATAGGTAAAGAGTATTGTGTCATGCTCTGTGTGCTCTGTTAGTTCCTTTCTTCTACTTCAGAGTCTTGGTTGAAATAAGAGAATATAGCCCTGGGAAGATATGTTCTGCTGGTGTAATTGATTCTCTGCATTCAGTCCAGTATCGTCTGTGCAGTTACCTGCTCCTGGCGTTCACAGCGGAAAAGTCTTAAACTGGTGTGGATAAAATGAAAATGCAGTTAGAGCAGTGAAATGAGTAAAAATGGAGGTGGGCAAAGAATATCTAGCTGTGTGCAGAGAACTGAGTGCTTTGATTATTTCATTCAGGTACACACCATCTCAACAAGGTGTTGCCTTCAACTCTGGAGCAAAACAGAGAGTAATTCGGATGGTGGAAATGCAGAAGGACCCTATGGAGCCTCCAAGATTCAAGTAACTATTCAAAACTTGTTCGTGGCAAATAGAAGATTCTGAAGTGTATTTCCATACAACATGCTGATTGTAATTGTTTTCTTAATTGTTCAGAATCAACAAGAAGATTCCGCGTGGACCACCTTCTCCTCCAGCACCTGTAATGCATTCTCCTAGTAGAAAGGTATGAAATGCCATAGCTATTCTCAGTTTTGAATTCTAGATGACTTCACAAATTATACTTTGATCTAGTTCACTTCTGTGCACCTTCACTTTCTTTTGATGTGATGTTAAGTGATAAACTTGGGGCCTGGTGCAGTCTTTTTTGTTTATTAGTTTGGGCAGTTCTGAAAGTAGCTCTCTTTTTGTGTACCTTGTCAAAGGTTGAGTAGATTTCCCATATATTTTATGCAGGGCTGCGTTGCTGGAGTTGTTCATGGCATGGATTTGTTGACTGAGGCTTTAGCCTTGGTACACTGATGCTGCTTTTACACAAGTCTATTAAGCCAAGCCTTAATAATGCTAACTTGTGTTATTAAGGATTAGCTCCTTCTGAGAGATGAGTGTACTGGTGGTTCATCAGTTTTCTACAACTTGAACTTCTGTTAAGTGTGTAAATGTTTAACAAGCTGGCTGTGAGTTCTGGCCTGTGTGACAAAAGTTTAAGAGGATGGCTGAAAAGCTGTCGTGACTTTATTCAGTGTTGGCAAAGGTACTGTGCAGAAATGAACATCTTATTGCTGCTGAGAAGACTTGGGGTTTTTGTAGTAGCGTCCTGAACTTTGTACTTCTAATTTATTTCACTAGTTTCATAGCTGCCTTTGAGAAAGAAAACAGTATTTCCTTTTGCTGTAAATCTAAAGATGACTTTGCTTCTTCTCTTAAATCAGATGACTGTGAAAGAGCAGCAAGAGTGGAAAATTCCTCCATGCATTTCAAACTGGAAAAATGCAAAGGTAATTAAGTTGTCATAAATTCAGCTTTCTAATGTTGTACTGTGCTGGGAGACTTCTGTGAATGATTTAAGCTTGAATAATACTGGTTTTAAACCTCTAGAGATAGGTAGCTGCTTCCAGCATGGAGAACAAATGATTGTACCATTCAGGTTTTATCTCTTTGGCATATAAGGGTTGTCAAATTGACAGGAGTATAGAACTGAGAAAAAACATATTACTTCATGGCAGAGATTATGCATTTTGAGAGGAAAATCGGAATTAGTTAAAATCCCCATAATAGTGCAGTATGTGGAATCTGAAACCAAAGTCCCTGGAGCTCACAAAGTAAAGCCATCTAAACTGAAAAAGGGAAGGGTAATTTATAGAAAACTAAGCATATTTCTTTTCAATACTGCAGTCCAAATTTCTGGAAAGTTCTCCATGTTGCATTCTTTCACTAACTAATTTTCATCACTGGTTAGCTTAGCTATTTTTATTCCTTGTTTGAGTAGGTATGTCCTGTCCCTTTTGAGTTTTATCAGCCAGGAAGTTTATGTTCAGAGAGAAGGGATAATTTATAATTTGCTGCAGTAACTGGTCTAATCGTTCTCAAACTTAGCAAGCTGTTGTCGTGAGGCAGCCTCTTCAAATGGAGGAAGGAAAAGCTGCATGTTTGGATGTTATTTATTTTTTCTACCCCAGCACAGCTGTATAACTGGGACTGATGCTAATTAGTAGATGAAATTTTAGGTTACAGATGCTAAAACCAAAGCAAAAATTTTGTGGAGCTCGCTAAATAATCTTAAAATATCATCTATAAATAATTTTAGGTTTCAGCTTTTGAAAGCAAAATTGGCATTTAGTGTCTCTTACTTTTGCTGGCAGTCCTTGCCACTTACTTTCTCATTTTGAATCAGCTAACATCTTAACAGATACGAAAACAGTTTAGGGAAAACAATTTTTAAGCACAAATGGTAAAACAGCTTCGAGGCTGAGAAAGCTGTTACCTAGTTCTTAACACAAAGCAAAGAGTGGACCTTATTGATCAAAAATTGTCATTTGTATTAAGGTGTAACTTGAAGGGAAATTGTGATTCGGGTTGGGGGGGGTATGGAATTGGAGCAAAGCTTGTATTACTTGGAATGAATTTGAAGCATGTATAAAGGAGGTCCATTGAGGTGTATTAATGATGGGCTATGAGTTTTGTGTATGTTTTTGTTTTCCTACAAAATAAATGTAATAAAGTTTAATATTACAAATAAGTTAGTTTCTGTGATTAACTGCTTCTCTGTTTCAACTATAGGGTTACACCATTCCATTAGATAAGCGTCTGGCTGCGGATGGCAGAGGATTGCAGACTGTTCATATTAATGAAAACTTTGCCAAGCTTGCTGAGGCTCTCTATATAGCTGACAGAAAGGTCAGGTGGTTGTTTAAACTGTTTTGTTCCATGTGGTTTTACCTTCTTCGTATGTTTATTTCCTTGGGGAAATCAACTGTGAATAGGCTATAGCTTTTTGATTTGTCCTGCTTCTTGGCTAACATAAGACATGAGGTCTTATGTTACATATAAGACATCCCCAATATCTTTGAATCAGTGGCTCAGTGTGGGTTAAATTACTGGAAATCATGGGTCTTGTTTCTCAGCTCTAATTGCTGTGGCTGTCTGGCTTTGAATTCCCTCTTTGTGGCTTGATTCCTGCCCTGTCTACTGGATAACTCCATGACAGAAGATGTGCTTGCATCCCAGGTGCTAACTTTCTCTCTCTTTAACTGTCTCTTATGTGTGCAGGCCCGTGAGGCAGTAGAGATGCGTGCTCAGGTGGAGAGGAAGATGGCTCAGAAAGAAAAGGAGAAACATGAGGAAAAGCTCCGAGAAATGGCTCAGAAAGCCAGGGAGAGAAGAGCAGGGATCAAAACCCATGTTGAAAAAGGTACATTTCTGTATTACGAAGATGCTATGGTTTTTCTTAGTGCTCTCTGAAGTGCGGGTTTGGATAAACAACCTGAGAAATTATAATACCTAAATATCAATTGTATTTTCTAAGTATGACATCTATTCTTCCCTTCTTTACTTGATCAGCCGGTGAATTTGGTTAATTCACTGACTGGTTTGATGGGATCTGGATTTGAACCTCACAGTGGTATGTCAGTGTATACAGGTTTAGGACATAGTTGAGAATTTCAGAGTTGTTAATGAATCAGTGCAAGTAATGGCTTTCATGGACTGTTCTAAACTAATTTTTTTTTTAAAAGGCTTGTTGCAGATGAAGAGCAACTTTGTTTACAAGAACTAAACCATCTTTAACTTTTCAAAGATGGTAAATGGAATATTCTGTCTCTTGCAGAACTTGCAGTTCTGTTTGCCACTACACCCAAAATCTGCTAACCTAACTAAATCATAACCATTGTGATAGTTCTTATGTTTTGATTGAAATGACACTTCAAAGATCAAGATGCTGAACTTAAAGAGCTGTTATGATCTCTCTAAAAGGTGGAGGATATGGTCATATAATGCCAAATCCTGCAGCTGGGGTGGACTAAGCTCTTCCCAGCAGGCTGGGGACTATCTGTCTAGAGAGCCACTCTGTTGAAAAGGACCTGAGAGTCCTAGCAGATAATATGCTAAACGTCAGCCAGCAGAGTGCCTTGGCAGCAGTAATACTAAGGGCATATCAAGCTGCATCCACAGGAGTGTAACCAGTAGGTCAAGGCAAGTAATGATTTCCTTTCACTAGTGACCCGATAGACTGCATCTGGAATAGTGTGTGCAGTTATGGGCCCCCAGGTACAAGATGGACATTGATAAACTGAAGTGAGTTTGGTGGAGGGCCATCAAAATGGTCAGGGGCCTACAGTATCTGCCTAGTCAGGAGATGCTGAGAGAATGAAGCTTGTTCTGCTAGGAGAAGATGTGGCTTTGGAGGGACCTAATGGGAGCTTTCCCGTATCTACAAGGAGATCCTCAGAGCTCTTTATTAAGCTGGTGGAAGAATAAGACAGTGGTCAAAAGTTGAAGCAGGAGGTTCCAACGACATGTGAGGAGAAAAATTTTTATCGTGAGGACAAGCAGGAGTGGAACAAGTTGCCCAGGGAGGCTGGCAATCTCTGTCCTTGGAGGTTTTCCCCACCTGAGTGGGGGCAAAGCCCTGAGCAACCTGGTTTGAATTCAGCATTGATCCTGCTTTCAGCAGGAGCTTGAACTACAAATACCCAGCCTGAGTGATTCTCTGATACTGAGTCACAGAATGTTCTTCAAAGCACTTAGATGCCTGTGTGTTTGAATGACGTTGTTACAGTTAAGAGATAAAAGGATGATATGATGATCTGTAGGTGTTCTAGGATATAATTCCTAGATGGACAAGTATTATAAGCTCTTGAAAGTTGAGAAAACATAGTTGTTGGATATATCAGCTTTAACTCTCCTGTCAAGGACAGTTAATTGGTTGTGGCATAAGAAAGCTGTGATTTTCCACATGTTCAATTTGTTTAAAGTGTAACGTTTTAAATAGTGCTATGGATCTCTTCTGTAAAAGAATGCTGAATTGAATTACTGTGTCAATGTCTGTGGCACAGTTAATTCAAACTTCAAATATTTGTCTATAATGAACAATCTTGCATTTGTTCAGAGGATGGAGAAGCTAGAGAAAGAGATGAAATCAGACATGACCGGCGCAAAGAGAGACAGCATGACAGAAATCTTTCAAGGGCGGCCCCTGACAAAAGGTGAGTCACAAAAGAAAGTCACAAAGTGCCTGTACTGGCACTGGCTTCCCCACTAGGGAAACTATTACATTGGGCTTCCTTTTGCTTCATATGAGTGCCTGAATTTTACCTTGTGGAGATATTCACTGATATGAAGCACTGTTCATTCATTGTATGAAATGGTATTACTGTGTCAGCAAACTGCAGTGCTCTCTTCTAAATTTAGAATTTTCCATATGAATGAAGGAGGGGGGGTGTGTTGGTTTTGCGTGAGTTTTTCTTTAGCAGAACTTCAGTATATTCAGATTTAAATAACATGTTGACAGCAAAGGTTAGAACCTGGATCCTGTAACTTCAGTGAGGCCACAGTGTCATTAGTGCCTTTGTTTCTTGGAGCTGTTCATTTGAAGTAAGCTTAGGTTTATGAGTGTAGGTTGAAGTATCTTTGCCCAAGCCAGTGAGATTTCTGAGCACGAATGGTTTCTGGAGGCTTAAAATCTCTAGTATCTTACAACTAGCTTGCGTGGCCTTCCCGGAATATAATTACACTGGTTCTTTAAAAAAATAAATATGACATTTTAGACCAAGTAAGCTTGATGTAAATTGCAGATAGTGGAAAGCAAATTTGAATGTAATGCCCAGCTGAACGTAACTTCCCCGAATGTTTCCTTTGCCAGGAGACAAATTTTAAATGTTACCTAGTAAGGAAGGGCAACATCAAAATCTGGCTCCTGAGGCACGTTGTTAGCAACTAATACAGGATCAGGTTGCAGTTGAGCATGTCAACAAATATGGTTTACTGACCTAATAAAACTTAAAATTTTTAATTCAGGTCAAAGCTGCAGAGAAATGAGAACAGAGATATCAGTGAAGTTATTGCCCTTGGGGTACCCAACCCCAGGCCATCCAATGAAATCCAATACGACCAGAGGCTGTTCAACCAGAGCAAGGTAAAAATACCTTTTCACAGCTGTGTAGCTTTCTGTGAGAACATGCTCATCTGTCCTTAGTGGGTATGGCTAGAATAGTAAAGGGGCACTGTTCTCATGGTTGGTGTGGATACACTCGGAAAGAAGTCTCTACATAACTGGTTAGGAGATCTCCTTTATCCATAGCTGATGCAACAAAAATGGAATATTCTGAATGTGTAACTGGATTAAAATGATTTTGTTGTGGTTTTTTACACTGGGGAGTGGGGAGAAAGAAGCTATTTTGTCTCCAAGCTGCAGTGACCCCATTTTCTTCTGTTGTACAAATGTACTGACTGAGTAAGGGAAATTTGCTCTGAGAGAAGCAAGTAAATACTTTCTATTCCCATTACTGCTTATGTTAAAAGTCTTTCTGAAGATATAAATAGTTAACAGCAACATTTATTTTCCCTGAACTTTATACTATTCAGAGATGAAAAAGTAGATTAGCCTTCAGAAAGTCCCTGAATAGACCTGTAGTTTGTCAATCATTCTTTTTCACGTCTCCAATGAAAGACTTGCAGGCAGAAGGGAAAGCTGATGAATCAAAAGTGAAGAACAAGCAGGCATTTCTACTTTCACAGTTTATATAAGCCTCTGTGTGATTTGGATCAGTCAGCTTAAATCATGTTTTCCAGAAATTCTGAATAATACACACTTCTGTGTGGTTGCACTTGGCTGTTATAGACAGCTGTACTTGCAGGGCAGACTGAAATGAGACGTTATTCTGAAATATGAATGGCCTGTAATCCTTTCTGTTGCTTTCTGGAAGAGTAGAATTGGCCCCAACTGAAGCTTGTAATAATGATTGTGTCATGTTTTCTGACCTTAATCCCAGGCCCAAAACCACTCGTATCCTAATGAAGTGCTTGAACCCATTTGAAATCAATAGTAAATCACACGATACCATCTTTGTGTATCTGTGTGACACCATCAGTGTATCTTGATGTTAAAATAAATTAGCTCAAGTTTTGCAGGCTCATTTGTGTTACACTGCTGTTTGTTCTTCACAGGGTATGGACAGTGGCTTTGCTGGAGGAGAGGATGAAATTTACAATGTTTATGACCAGCCTTGGCGAAGTGGCAAAGATATGGCCCAAAACATCTACAGGCCAAGTAAAAATGTGGATAAGGACATGTATGGTGATGATCTAGAGGCTCGAATAAAGACCAATAGGTAAGAAAATAAAGTTAAGAAATATTCTTAATCAGTACTTTGAAGTTACAGTCAACCGAGTATCACGTCTTCTCCTGCAGGTTTGTTCCTGATAAAGAGTTTTCTAACTCAGATCGTAACACCAGAGGGAGGGGCAGAGATGGACCAGTTCAATTTGAGGAAGATCCATTTGGTTTGGACAAGTTTCTGGAAGAAGCTAAGCAACATGGTGGTTCTAAACGGCCATCGGATAGCAGCCGCCCTAAAGAACATGAGCATGAGAGCAAAAAGAGGAGGAAGGACTGAATGCCTCTGCACTTTGAGAGGTAGAGAAATGGACTACAAGCTTGGACTTCATGCAAAAAGCATTTTTATTATCAGAGGGGGATGGCATTTTAATGCAGCAGTTCACAAGTCTAGTCGTGTGGATAAATATACATGCACTAATTCTTCTACGTAGGACAGCTACCCCTGGAGAGTGGAGGAATGGAGACCACTTTGAAACATTTCACAAGGGAATTTAGCACTTTAGCAAGTGCTCTGACTTTGCTGATTCCCTGTTGCCTAGCATCTCAGGGTAAGAATGGAGCCCCTTCCTACAGCTTTAGTTTTTGTAGGTAGCTAAAGCTTTTACTTAATCTGTTAAAAGCTTTCCTGCTGTATGTAATTATTGTCTTATGCTGTAATGGATGCTAGGGAGTTTATGATTCAGTGTTTCTTTAGTGTGGCTATACAGTTTATTTGAACAAGGAGGGGGAAACAGCTGGATTCTGTTTTAAAACAAATACTCATTCATAGTTTCTCAGTAATCTTTATTTTAGTTTCTCTACAGTTAGTGAAATAAAGCCTCCTTCCACTGCTCACTCACTTTGATTCCTTCTTTGACTGCGTCTTCTACGGGGCTGCTGTTTGAGAGCGAGCTGAAAACAATGGCAATTATTCAAATTAGTTAGGCAAGAAGGTTTGATATTTTTCATTTCTGATCTTCTAAAACAGTCACATGGAAAGCAGAAGATGGGTTTACAGCCAGTTCAGTTTCACAAGCCATAACCACAAAGGCTAAGCTCCCGATGGGAAAGCTGAATATAATTTGCACAGCAATTGCTAGTCCTATCAGGCAAAATGCATCTTAAAAGCTTGGGCTTTCAAGTGGAACTAATAGAAGGTAACTGTCTAAACCGAGCCTAGACCAAAGTGGGAAAAGTGCTCATGTATTTTACTTTTAGAGAAGCTTGCATTTTTGAAGAAGTGAAGAAAGCTAACTACTACCTGCCTTCTGCTTTTTATTTCACTATAAAGCAGCTTCTTACTCTCAGAAGAGGTGCAAGAGCTATAGTCCTCGAAGCCTAGGCAGTTACAGGAATGCACAGCTTCAAGAGTAAAAAGCAGCAAAATAAATTCCAAGAAATTGACGCTAGATGCTCGTCTATGCTATTGATAGTACTTATTTTGATAATTGCATACAGATAACATCCTAGTTATTTTCAGCCCAATTTATAAGGGATCAGCCTATTGCCTGGCTTGTCACAGTTTAAGACTGAAGTCAGCAAACGGCTCCTTAATTTCTGCTTCCATTTTTGCACCACAGTTGTAACTCACAGGTCAAGCCCTCCTTAGGAATGGGTACTGAAGTAACCACAGCCAGTGAAGACTTCTGCAGTGGTATGAACTACGTCAAGCAAAATACTTTATCACAATCAACATACTGCATCTCTGAAGGCTCTTGCTGATTCATCTTACTCTTACTGTCTCCTAACTTTGAAAGTATCAAAACAAGAAACTAGTTGTCAGAAGGATATTGAAGAATTCCTATTAGTTATTCAAAGACATGAATCAATCATGTCTGTTTTGCCAGCCTGCTTGTTGCTCATGGTTTCACGCTGTACTACTAGGTCTGAGGAGCTATGTCAGCTGAAGCACACATTAAGTCTACAAGAAAATTCCCTTAGTAACCTGCCCCTAGTTAGTGAACATACTAGATGCAAGTTTCTAATGATTTTGACATGAGACCTGTTCATTTATTAATGGGTTTGGGCAGCCATTGCCTCACCGCCCTTTTATCCTTATCTGTCAATATCACTGCATATTAAATGTTTTGAAAGTGGTGGGATAGCCATTTTTTTGCTCTATTTATTTGCTTCAGTGAAGCTAGATGATACAGTTGTCTGGCACTAACTGACCTGTCAATGACAGACACCTTTGTATGGGTACTACATGTATGGGTACTAGGTTTTTAACAGGTGCACACTGTCTCTTGATACCATCCACTAATGCACTGAGATTGCTTGTGTCCTTTTTTTTTCTTTACTAACACTTAAAACATTAGGGACATTAAGTAAAAAAAAAAACAACAGCTACACTAAAGCTAATTTAAAGTTGTCTTGAACATACGAAAGCAGGCAGCTGATTTTTCCTGTACAAAACAATAGCTGAAGGAAAAAAAAAGAAATTTTCACTAAAGTTTAAAGCTGAGCTTTACTTTCTTTGCTGTTTTCCCCCTGCCAATCAACATCCAAATTAGATGTTGGAATCCACCTGCAGAAGCCTGTATTACAAATAATAACTAGTTGCCTGGCTGTTCCTGAATAGCTTTACTGCATTCATATTTCTTTAGCTTAGCATAGTAGGAGGTTTTGATCTCTGTGGTATCAATATGGTCTTGGACCCTAACTAGTCAAGTTGGGAGGGGGGAATAAACAAGAGTGTTAATGATTTAAAAAACATTACAAGCACACTAAGTGGCAAAATGCTAATCACACTTGGAACAAGTATCACAATATTTTAGTGTTACTGTGTCCAACCAAAGGCAGAATTAAAGAGCTCAACTCATTACTTCATTAAAGGAATTAGCACATTACCTTGGCACCTTCAAGTATGTGGGAGTCCTTCTGAAACACATTCTGCACATCTTGTGGAGTTGAGAATTTAATCCAGCAATAACGTCTGTGAAAGCCTGTATCTTTGTCCTAGGTAGCAGTTTAAAAAAAATAAAATCCAATTACAGTAGAAAATATTCACACAGGCTGTTAAAAAACTTTCTACAGGTATTTAAGTTAAGGATTCAGAAGTTCCCAGATAAATCAGCACACTTGCTGTTTCAGAAGCCTTTTTTTCACACTTCAAGACATTTACTCTCATTGACAGCATGCGGGGGCCTAGCAGAGGCTGTTCTGCATCCCTTCCTCTCAATTTGAGTCCTGCAATCATTAAAAAATTTTAAGATTTTAAGTTATAGTTGAAGACTGGAATAATACATAGCCGGTTCTTTCAAACTGCAGTAGTTATCTACTATTAAGCCAGTCACAACAGAACTGACATTTAAATGGTTGCCTGATTTGAAAATAAGCCTGCCACAGTACTCGAAAAGCATTCAGCAAGATAAAGCAGCTGCTTAAGACCCTACGAAAGCAGGTGGCAATTCGAGATGACAAGCACCAAGTGTACTGAAGAGAAAAAAAGTTACTTTTAAGAATAATTTGCCAGTCAGAAAAAAAAAGTTGTCAATAAAGAGGAGAAAATGCAGAAAATCTAGGATTCCAACTCTGATCCCCATCAGAGTTGACAACAGCTCTGCCACTGAATTCATTAATCATCAGGCATGACTGGCAGCACCTCCAAACACCAGTGAAGTTTTCACCCACAAGGTACTGTATGTAGTCACACTGCCCGGTTTCAGTATCCTAGTGATGTCTTAATTAGGGTGTCTCACACTGCTGGCAGAGTTTTGTACCTCTGGCAGTTTTAAGCATTAATGAACGCTCCTAAAGTAATCACTGAATCAAAACATACACACATACATCAGTTCAGCTTTAATCAGTGATGGAGGCAGGTTTACAGTAAGCTGCCATCCTTCGCAATGAAGCAAGGCCTGAGGAACAGCACGTGGCAGGCAGACACCTAAGCTTTAGTGTTCAGAAATAACCAGACTGTTTCAAACTATCTTTCTCCATTTCCAAACTAGTCCTCAACTGATAGTGAGCCCATCAGCTCGCTAACTGAAGTTCACTACACATTGAGCTTAATTTAATAGACCATTAGTTCACATGGAGAAACACAAGCAGGCAGGAGAAGCTCTACTCCTTCAGCAATGACCTGCACCTTATCCAGAACAGAGTGGGAAAGGAAGACTTTTTGACTGTTCATCTCTAAGAAACTGCACTAGATACTATTATCCCTGACCTATGGGCTCAGAAAGTAAACAACCAGCTTGGGAGCATCCTAAAGAGGTTGTGGTTTTTGTGTTAGCTTTGCACTCTGGATGAGGTATGAACCCATGGTAGGAAGAGACCGTAGGTTCACATCCACACCTTTAGATTTTTTTAGGCCAGTGAGCCCAGGCACACAAAAACTTTATTCTCTGCCAGAAGAAAGATAACAGAATGATAGAGAAGCTAAGAACACTTCTAGGTTAATTATTCAGAAATGGCAGCGTCAACAGGATCCGAGGGATGTGCTCTCCAAAGCTCTTTCAAAGCCAATGGAAACCACTAAGCTTCAAAGAGGCCTACAGCTCGCAGACAGGCGGCAGCCCCCACTGGCAGAAAGGAATAAGGGCGGAGAACACTGAAAACCTGACTAGAATACAAAAGGCTTCCAGAAAGCAGCTCCGAGAGAGCAGGGGGGTGGGGGGGGACCGGCTTCGGGGCAGGGCCCCGGGGGCTGGACCGGCCCTGCCGGGGCCTGGCGAGCACCAGCCGGAGGCTCTTCCCCGTGTCACCCAGGAGAGACGGCCAGCGGCCTGCAGGATGAGCGGGTACTTACAAACGGCAGCTGGCACCTCTGTACTGACCCGAACTGGGAGAAGTACTCCTTCACCTCCTCTGTGGGGGAAACGCACACCTGGTTACACCGGCCCCGCGCAGCCGCAGCCGCCACGGCCTGTGCCGGCACACGTCGGCGGGGCCCCTTCTTCCCGCACCAGCCCCAGCACCGGTGGGGGAGATGGGGTGGGGGGAGGGTGGCGCAGACTCACTGCTTGACACCGTCCAGGGAACTTCAGCCACGAAGATGTCGAAAAGCCTCCTGGAACGGCGCCCCGCCACCCGCGCCGCGCTGGCCGCCGCCATCTTGGGAGCTGCGGCGTGAAGCGGGGCGGGCGGCTCCGCCCCGGCAGTGCGCAGCACCGCCCCCCCCCGCCTGCCCAAAATGGCGGCGGCGGCCCTGACCCGGGAGGGTGGGGAGGATGCTTTCCGCCGGCTTTTTCGCTTCTACCGGCAACGCGACGCGGCGGACTTGCGGGGCGTGGTGGATTTCTCCGTACCGGGGGCCCAGGTAACGCCGGGCTCCTCCTGCCCTCGCTCCGCGGAGAGGAGCCGGGCGGCGCGGCGCGCTGCGCTCCGAGCTCCTCCCGCCCTGTGAGGGGTGTCGTGGTGTTCCGGCGCGGTGCTGTGGTGGTGCTGCTGCACCCTGTTCTCTCCACCTGCTGCTTCCCTTCGTGCTCGACGCTGTGCCTCTAAAGCCGTCCTGTTACGGGCTGGAAGACGCCGCGCTCTATCGCTGAGCCTCTGGCGGGTCGCTATAGCGTTTAAAAACGAGCCGCCTGGCTGGAGACGAGCGGCTGAGGGAGGGCGAGTGGCTCTGAGGGCCCTGTGCCCCTCTGCCCGCGGGACCCTGTGCCGCGCTCGCTGGAGGTCCCCCTGGGCCGGCAGCAATTATGGGGTCCTGTTCGAGGACACAAGGTTCTGTCCCGGCTCCCTCAGGCCAGCACGCCGCCTCTTCACAGATATGCCACTTTCACTTATGTTTATTTCCTTCCTTCGTGTTAAGTAGCTTTCTACGCAGCGGTAAGTGGTCTCCAAAGCCTGTAATAGAACCACACGTTACTTAAGGGAAGTAAAGGAACACGTGGATGGGAAAAAGCAAGTTTCACTATTGGAGCTGACGCTGTTTCCTGGGCCTGCTGGTTCTTGTCTTGGCCCTGAAATGCCTGGGGCAGCTGGAGGGGGATCAGCTTTACCCCCTGTGCAGTGCATGCCCAGGGTTCGTGTGATCTTCCCCGTGGTAAAATTTCTTCTCCTCTCTTATTCCCGTGTAATAAACATACTTCTTGGCCATCATGGCAAGTCCAGCCATTGCAGTGGATTAGGGGCACGCAGTCAGGAGCACATCTGAAAGTCGTGGCTGTCGTGATTAGTAGTTAACCATGTCTTGAGTGATGGGGAAGTGATCCTTTAAACTCATCTTCCGATAACTGATGTCTGCTGAAGTATTGTTAACCAGGGATTTTCTCTCTGTGAGTCTGTAGGAAAAAAGAGAGTAGGGAATAGAGCTAAAATGAAACTTGGCCTAATTTATCATAGTTCAAGTGCTTAGCCTTTTCTTTTTACTGTTCTATTAGAATATATATTTTTCTATCACTTCAGACTACAATTTTGATATTGTTAATGGGACACAAAACATGACCTGTATGAAATTGTTCAAGGTGTTAGCATTGAACAAGGGAGTTGTTAACATTTCAGCCTTTCTTGAGATTGCGGCAATCCTTTATCAAATAAAGGATTCCAGCATTACAGCCCTTCTGGGAAATTCCGAGTACTTGAAAGCATCACAAGCATCTGTCCCTTCTCTATATCATTCTTTTTGTGCCTGCTACCTTCAAAGATCAGTTGATAGCTTACTAGTGAAAGCATCTTTTATTCGTCTTTCCCTCAGGTTAAAAACAGCTGGCTTTTCTGTTTGAGAAGAGCTACAGGCCAGGCAGATTGTCCCAGATACTATTGTTCCTTTTCTCTCAGAAAACTGCTTCAAGTGATTGAGCTCTTCAGTGAAGCATGACATGCCCCAGCTGCCCTGCTATCAGGCTTGTTTAACTGATTCAGCACATGTAATTCTTCAGTGTAGAAACAGCTCCTGTTCTCCAGAAGCCCTGGCAGCGGCTGGTGCGTAAGCAGTTTGAGAAGGCAGAGAGGTGGCAGAGTCTTAGTCAAAGGAAGATCCTTCTTGGGGATGTTCTGCAGACAGGACTCTGAACTAAGCTCTTCCAGGCTGGCAGTTGCAAAGCTACTTTTGCCAGAGAGCTGAAAAATTGGTAAAACTGAACACATTGCCAGAAGCTGCTGCCCAGCACTAGTTCAGAGTTTTCTTACAAATCCTATGTACATAAGTTAGACCTGTTGCTCAGAAGATGTTAACCGGAGCTGTCAGCCTGCGGAGAGACTGATCTACACATTCACCGCTGCAGAGTCTGCATACAAAGGCCTTAATTTCATATACACTTTAAATTGTCATAAACGAAGCCTTGCCTGTCTCTGCTTGCTTATTCCCACTGTGCCTGGCCAGCTCCTTTCTTATACAAGCCTGTAGTTTTGCTCAGCCACATGGAGAGCTGGACTGGGGAACTAAGCGAGAACAAAACAAACTTGCCTCTACTCTGCCCTCCCTAAGACAGTTCCCAGTCCAAAGGGAAGAAGGGAATGGGAACACAGTGGATGAGTTTGTGGTTTTTTCAGCAAGTGTTGGCTTATTGCAGCTTAAAGATGTGTTATTGTGACCCAAGAGACTACATCAAGAAAACATATCTTGCTAAGACTTGAGCTGTTGACTGTGCTGTTGGAAATAGAAGTGGCAATGTGGTATTCAGAATTTACAGGGTTTCTGCAGTTCTTCACATCAGACAACTTTGGCCACTTCATCACTGTACTACTTCTCCTTCTGTAAATTACGGATGAGAATAGTCATCTACCCTGTAGGATCATGAGCAACTTGTATTTGGAACATTCTTTGAAGGTATAAAGTGTTATGGGTACTAAGTACTGCTCTCTAATGGAGACTGATAATTATCAGAATGGTTTGTAATGATGAGGCTGTACTGTGGAAATGGACAACTAGTCCCAATTTTTTTCTCATTGGTATAAATTGTTTGGGTTGGGGTTTTTTTGTGAATGGAGGACATCTCTCCTGATCCTTAAGTATTGTAAAAACTGTAGGTACCTTTTGATTCTTGTGTTGAGTACATAACTAGCTCTGTTAGCAGTGTCCCCTGTTCTGGTCACAGTCGCACAGACAACTGTTCTGTGGTACAGTTGGCATTTTCACGAGACTTGCCTTGGAATACGGTATCACTCTGTCTTATAGGTGCTATTTTTGGATGTCTTGTATTTCTTCCTTTCTTTTTTCTTTTAACCAGATCTGTTTTATTTTGCCAGGTGTTCAGATCACAGCTCAGTGTTTCTTCAGTCAGTGATCAAGATGCCTACAGAGCAGGATTACAGCCAGTTAGCCAGTGGAAAGCCTATGGCCTCAATGGATATCCGGGTAGGTACTTCTGACTTCAAGAAAAATTAAACACAGCCATGTTGCTTTGGATTCAGTCATCTTCCATCTTATCCTCCTTGCCCTGCCTGAAAAAGCTATTTTGGTTTGCCTTAATGTTATTTTAAATACAGGAGGACAAATGAATCAGCTAAAGGGTGGGATATGAAGGTGAGGGCAGAAGGGCCAGTTGTTTCACAGTCTCTGATCACACCATCCCTTGTAAGAATGGATTCCTGTTGCCTTTGATAGACATTTTATATTTCTGTAGCATCTACTTTTCCTCAACATAGCTCATGAAAATTAGATAAGTGACTGAAATAGGTCATTTCAAGGCACCTACTTGCTGATGTAGAACACTAAGTACAATAAGTGAATAAGAACCTCTTGTCCTATTCAAGGTACAGAGTACTTTCATTAGGCAGGTTGTTTCAAAAACTGAAATGGATCTTAGGTTTGCAGGTCACCTAGTAGAATCACAGAAACGTGTTAGGCTGGAAGTAACCACCAGAGGTCTAGTTCAACTCCCCGCTTAAAGCAGCGTCAAGTTGAAACTTATATCAGGTCACTCGGAGCTTTGTATGGGTGAGTTTTGGAAATCTCCAAGGATAGAGATTACACACCCTCTGTAGGCACCTCTCCCAGTGTTTGGGCACTCTTGTGATTTTATTTTTTTTTTTCACCTTGTATCTAATCAAAATTTACCTTGCTGTAATTTGTGACTGTTGCCTCTCTTAATCTTGCTATGCACCTCTGAGAAGAATTTGGCTCCACCTTCTCTGTAGTGCCCCTTTTGCACTAATACAGGCCAATGTACAATCAGCCTTTGTTGCCACAAGGGTGCACTACTGATATGTATTCAATTTGTCCTTCAAGACCCCCTGGTCCTTTGATATAGAGCTGCTCCCTGGTCCTCAGGCTGTAACGTTGTGTGGGGTGATTGTGCCCCAGGTGCAGGGTTAGGTTCTTGTTGGCTCATTCCTTTAGTTTACTGCTGCCACTGAAAGGGACCTTCACAGCCTCCAGCATATCCCCTGCTGCCCCAGTTTAGTGTCATCTGTAAGTGTGATAAGAATAAACGTCTCATTGTCCAGGTTGTTGATGTAGTTAACAGTCTTGGCCCCAGTATCAACCTGAAGAACACAGCTCATAACAGCCACTGGTTAGACTTTGAACCATCAAATCACTATTCTTTAAGCCCGGTGGCCCAGCCAGCTTTTGCTCAGCCTTTTAATTTACCCATAAAATCCATGAGTCCCCAGTTTGGATCCAATGATGCTGCAGGAGACCGACTGGAAAACTTTGCTAAAGCCAAGGTAAATGGCATCCCCTGTTATTCCCTTGTCTGGGCATCTCGCTGTAGCAGGCAGTAAGGCTGGTTAGACAAAATTTGCCTTCAGTAAATCCATGCTGGCTGTTCCCAACCACCTTATGTCTGGAAACGGTTGTCGTGAAAGTTTGCTTCATAATCTTACCAGGGGTTTTGGTAAGGCTGATGAGTTTGTAGTTCCCCGGATCCTTCTTATTTCATGGATTTTTGTTTGTTTGATTTTGGTTTTTCTCATGTTTCTTTTGGTTCATCGCAACTGCATTTGGTGTGTGTGTGGGTTGCTATGAAGCCAGTCTGTGATTTCTGAAACTGAGGCAGCCACACTAGCCGTCTGGCATGGTTAATATACAGGGACTTTAATAACTTCAGGAGAAAGGTTTCCACCTCTTCTTGCTTCTATAAATTTTTTGTTACTTTTACCTGTCATATTATAGCTGCCCTTGCTTGGTCTCACTTGTCATTTTATGTCTGTCTAAATGTCTTTCCTAGCAATTACATGGAGGGCGAATCACAAATGTTCCGCTTAACTGCATTTTTCTTCTGCTTTGACCAAGAAAAGCTTTCACTAAAATGAAAGTATCTGTATCTACTGAATGAAATCTGTATCTACTATACAGATCCCTAAAGAATTCGTCTTTTGCCTGTTTCACTCAGACCAACTCTTTCAAGGCCACGAGGTTCAATTGTGTTGCCTTCAAAGCTTGTCTGTGCTGTTCTTTAGTCAGCTCAGAACGATTGCTACAGAAATATATTTCTTACTCTTCTCCCTCCTGCATGTGATAAGTCACTGATTTCTAGCACCATTGGCCTTACCAGGAACTATTAGTCTCGAACATTAGTGTAGAATTTTATAGTAAAACTCTGCAACTGTTAGAAATTCAGGGTTTTCTGCCTTTCTTGGCACCAGAAGCATAGCAGTAACCCAGTCGTTAGTTGTTCTCTCTTTTGTAAATCTAGACTAATTGGTTTCTTAGGTGTAAGCAATGAATGGTTTGGAGAGACATGAGCATGTTCTAAGCTTCTGATAAGAGTCATAAAATTTGGATTATTGTTTTCAGCTCTGTGTGTAACTAGCCCTCCAGGCTTCAATTCCTTCATTAATACCTGGAGATAATACACACATAGTAGAGCGTAATTTCATGAATGTAGTAAAGTGCTTTGAGAACCCCACATCAAAAGCTGTAGATGGGAAGGGCAATACTATTATTATGTTCTAGGCAGAGGCCAACAGAAAGTAAATCTAATGCCTGTGGCAAAGAAACTTCTTGTAACCAGACCTATCCGAAGGCTGCCATAGTCTGAAGGTGCACAGAATGGAGTGAAATGAGTGACAGTATGTTATTAATACACTGAAGGTTCTTTTTCTAACCAGTTAATTTAATCTTGTGAGGTCTGAGAGATATGCTGGCAGGAAGCTTTTTCTGAGCTTTTATTACCACTTTCATAAGGCCACAAGGCAAGTTTGTATCTTACTGAGACTCCTAGCCTTGCTTCTTCCTTTTTCATCTATTTTTGTCTCTGTTTAACTTGATATGACTGAGAAGTTCAAAAAGACACAGTTCAAAACCCTTGAAACCTCCTTTTCCTTTGTTCCTTATATACCCTTATCTCTCTTTGTATGTGAATTTTGTATTGGTGAGTCTTACTGAATTGACTGTCTTTGAGAGAGTGCCTTGATTCTCAGTGTAGGTACAATACAGATTAATAGCGTCTTCCCATCAGACACTCCTTCATCAATACCGTCAATCCTGGCCTTGAAGGAAACACCCCTGGGGGGCTGGGGAGAAAATTCCAGTGAAGAATCCTGTTAGTACTCCTGGTGATGGCAGATGTTATGTCAAGGACTCTTGTCTGTTAAGATACAGACAAAATCAATCCATTACATCTCTGCTAACCTTCTTATTTGGGCTGCTGCTTGAACTCTGCCTGAGGTGCCTGGCTAAATGAATGTGCAGGCTAGCTACATGTTTATTTTGTTTTGTTAGTTAAGAACGACTGCAAAGTATTTGCAGTCAGCAGTAAGCAGTTTGGGATACAATTTGATTTTCATCCCCTTTGAGTATTACCATACTAAAATACAAAGATGGATATAACCAGACTTACCTGGAAATAAGCATGAAGCAAAGGAGAGGACAGTTTGTTATTAGAGACTTGCTCAGCTCACGGACTGCTCTCTGCAGTTCATGACACTGAAGTAGTAATAAGAAGACAGTATGAGTTCAGAGGCAGCAACAAGATTAGTTTGAAGTCCAGTAAAACTAGGCCAGAATTACTTTAACTTCACAGGGTTCAAGAGAAAAATCTTGCTGAATCATTTCAAAATCAAATTTACTCCAAAGCAGTTGGCTTTCCAAGTTCCTATTCCTTTATCTATCTGCAATCAATATGCCTTACACAGATATGTCCTTTATTGTCATTTTTTACTTGGACCAGCGTTGGCTGCCCTCCCTGCCTTCTGCCTTATGACCACCGTTTGTTTGTACTGAAAAAAACAATAGGTTTTAACTATTCAGACCTGTTAATAGATTTAATCAGCTTACATGCAGAGTCAGTGGTTGTATGTCTAAAGTGCTTTTTCAGTACCTCCAACCCCTGTCCTTTGCTCTATTATAGAAAAAAACCAACCAACCAACCAAAAAAAAACCCCACAAAAAACAGTGAAATGCCTAATCCTACTTTGTCCCCATGCCCTCCCTTATTCTCTGTCGTCAGGCTTTATTTTCATACCAAACCCTTTCCTTCCGGGCTGCCAGCGTCACTGGGTGAAACAGTGTCTCAAGCTATACCCCCAGAAACCCAATGTCTGCAACCTGGACCTGCACATGGCTCCTGAGAAGACCATTGACCTGTGGGGACAGAGCAAGGAGCAGCTGAGGTAAGTCCACAATAACCTTTGGTGGTCAAAACTAACGGAGCCAGAAGGTCTTGGCTCTGAGAAGGTTTAAGAAAAATGAGCAGGGAAGGGAAGCTGAAAAAGATTGCGTACATGCTGGCAGTATACAGATGGCGTCAGATGTGCCAAGTTAAAGATGGATTTTTCCTGGCTTGATGTGCATCTGCGTTAATTCTCTGCTTTCATGCTCACAATGGGATTTTCTAGTAGCAAATTATTCCAAAGCCATCAGTCAAATGTAAAATAGTGACCCTGGCTGATATCATGGTGCTTGGAAGCTTGCGAAGCTTAGCTATAAGTGGAACCATCAGGTCCCTCTAGGCCTTAGTCTTCCTGAGGCAAAAGGGATCCTTTCCAAACACCCCACTCATGCTAGCTCTTCTTCCCAGTCAGCTGTCGGCCCTAGTATACTGTAATTGAAAGGCTGTTATCTGCACTTTTTTCACCTTCTCAGTCAGCTAGTTTCTGTGGTTTTATTTTCCAAAGTATTTCATTGGGTTGGGTTTGGGGTTGTTTTTTTTTTTTCATTCAATCTGAGATAGTGATTAAACGTACCATTTTCATGCCAATCCTGTTTACTCGGAAAGATTCCTCCAGGTTCAGAGTTCTGTGGCTGATGCGGCTGCCTTTCCTCTACCTGATTTGGAAGTTAATGGAGAATTTGTCCAAGCTTTAAAGTCAAGTAGGAAGTTTTAAAGACTTTTTTTTTTTGTCACCTGTAAAAATACATACAAGATGGTTGTGTAATGTAAACAGCATCTTTTTAGTTATTTGAGTATTTATCATTATGTTGTTGATTTCACTGTTCATTTTTCATAACAACTGTTTCATGTGATGGAATGACCAGGGTTCCCTAGAACTCTCATCTTCCGCCTCAGTCTCATAGCAAAATTGACAGGCTGAGATTTTTCTTCAAAAATACTCTTAACATCTACAAAAGCAAGATTTGGACTTCGCAATATTTGCACCTAGGAGAAGAGTTACGCCCCACTTGTGTTTTCCAGGCTCAGTCAGAATTAGTTACAGAAATTCAGACGCCTTTTTTGTGTTCCATAAAGCATGAAAAGATGTTGTTTGAAAGTATTGTGCGTTGTGCCCTGCAGCTGAAAAAAGTGGGGTACTTGTTCCAGCTTGGCAGGCCTTTCCCAGCAGCACCTCCTGCGTGCACAGAGAATGATCAGAACAGAGGTTAATTTGCAGCTGAATCCAGTTCAGTTGAAAGTAGTGTTTGGAAGAGTGATGGCTGGCAGAAACACTGGCAGTTTTATTAAGCACTTGCCTGAGTCTTCAAGTGGGCAAACTGCTGTATTTGTGCTTTTGCCTAGGGGACAGCGGATCAAACTAGCCAACTTGTCTAGTATCTGGAGTGAGAGCCTTTCAGGGAGGGGAGAAACAGTGCTTAACTAAAAAGTGGTCTACTTCCAAGATTGGACGCAACTTTAATGCTTTTTAAAGCCATCAGGAAGATGCATAAATGTGCTTGGGTCGTGGCTTATCTGCTCTTTTCAGGATGCAGGAATCACAAGGTACAGTTCCTAGAAATGTATGCTATGTTTGGGTATTTTCTTTAGTGCTGGAGACTAAAAGCATAACAGGGGGTAGAGCATCCCTACAAGGGATACGTATATCCTTGTGTATAAGGAAAAGGCTGGGGGGATTTTATAGATTCAGTCGTTTACCAGTGAATAAAGAAAAAAAGGAGCTCCAGACAAAAGCCCCCCTGCTGTTCAGTCTTGTTCTCTTTCTAACATAGTTATACCAGAATTTCTCTGCTTTCTTGTAGGAGCATCTTATGCTACAGCTCTAGGAACTCATTGTTTCCAGATGCATAACACTCAGACTTTCCTCTCCTTAGCAATTACATGCAAAATACGAAGTGCTAGAAATAAGGACCTACCAAGCATATTAGGGTTCCTGCTGTTGTGCAAACACTCTAGCACTGTAGTTAAAGGAGGAGGGCACTTTCCAAAAGCACGTGCTAAAAATGTTTAATTATGAACATTAAGTTTGTCGATTGAAAGATGTAGAGGAATGAGTTTGGGGCTCTTCCTTTTCTAAATGCTGCATTACCTGCTTGTAGGCTCCATAAATTGTACCAAGCAGCATGTATTTGACAGTTACTGTGTTGCTGTATTATGGTAATTGCAGTTGCTATTTCCCTGTGACAAACATGAAAACTGGGAAGATTACTTTATTTCAACAATCAGTGAGCTATGAAAAAATACTAAAGGTAAAGAAACTGGCCTTTTATTCCTGTTCCTGGTTTAGCTTAGGATCTATCAGTATGGTATAGGTGAAGGGCAGAAACAAGCTGCATATCCAGGTAGAAATGCACATTAAATGCAGATGCTTGGCTGAGACTTGATCGTGGCAGCACAAATATGAATCCTGTTTTGTAAAAGGCAGCATGTCTTACTGAACTAATGAGACTAAAAATGAGAGCCAGCCATCTGGTGCTACTGTTTATCATGATGTTCTGAGTACTTTTCCCTTTTCTGTCTGTCTCTTTCTTTCCCATAACACATGACTTAGCTTGAGAAAATAAGCTGGAATTGTGGGAATAAGTGGACTAGAAGATAGATGTATACCTTCCTTTTTGTATTTGTCACTAGCATGTTTCTATCTGATTTACTATAGTAATACTCTTTGTGACTTTTTAAGGACTTTTCCGTAGGCCTGCATAGCAGTTTGGATAGGAGACATCTGCGATCTAGACTTGACATTTCAAGAAGCGTATGGTCATAGCTAGAGCAGTCTTGCTTCTTACTGAACATTGAGTCAGTCTGTCCTAAGGACTTCTTGTAAAAGTACCAAGTAGTACAACTAACGGTCCTTTGCAGTATTATGTAGCTTGATATGCTTCACTGTTGGGCAAAGCATTTTCCATTAAGTGCATAGAATATTTTTTCCTTGTGTTTGCAGCTTTTAGATCTTCACAGATTCTGTTTTTTCACTTTCAGGTGCTCAAATAGTACATGCTTAATTCTGACTTCTAAATCTGCACCGGTTCATTGTGTTGTCTCCATCTGATAACCCGTTATGTACCATGTTGAAAATACAAGCTTTCAAACTGACAGCAGTTGGCAGTAAGCCCTATAGCTTGCACAAATTGCATGAACTGAATTTTCAAGGTCTTTGGAGGAAAAAAATAATGGTACTGAAAATAAAAGTTTAGCATTAATGGTTTTAATAGGCTGTCATATGGATGAGTGAATCTCATTACTGCATGCTGCACTACCAGAAACCCTCAGAAATTAATACATATCCTATTTCTTCCCATTTTGTCTTTGCAGAAGGAAAGGTTCCAGTAAACGGGAGCCCAGAAGCTTATTGGAGAAGCTGCGCTGGGTGACCCTTGGTTACCATTATAATTGGGATACTAAGGTACTGAAATCAAATTTCTTCTCCATTTGTCCTAGCTGTAAGCACTCAGAATGGCAGACAGAGGAGTGTATCATGGAATAAAATGCTTATGACCCTACAAAACAGTCTTGAGGAAAGGCTCTAACAAACCATGCTTGTAAGAACACTTTAATCTGTATTAGTTTACTGTGAAGGATTTAACAGCAAAATTCCATTGGTACGTTCTTTTCTTTGAAAGGTAACATGGTAGCATATACTCAGCTCTAGCCCTGTGACTCTATTTCAGGGTCAGTGAGCATTTTTACCCTACCAAAAGGGATGGTCACAAAAGCATTGTTAACTACCTACAGTGAGAATGACCTTGGTTCTTGAAGACAGCTACTTCTAAGACACTACTACTCTTTTGAGGGGTGTGTGAGAGCCTGAAGAGACTGCTGCTGATGTGACTTTGACCTTAAGAGTCTGAACCAGTATAGTACAGTCTCGCCAACTAACAGCTCTTTTGGGGCTCCTGACCAAAATAAACTTTTTCACAAGACTGAGTCAGGTGGAGGCTGTGAAAGGATAGCAGAGTGAATATGCAGGCTTATCAGTATATTGCAGATACTTAATCAAATCAGCTTGCAGCCTTATATTTAGCAGGTCAACCTATTATTGGGTGGCCTTAATAAAAAATTGGTTATTCCCTTCCAGTCCTTTCAGAATCACTCATGGGAGAGAGAAAAAGTAGGTTTGCAATTGATTCCTGTTTGTCTTATTCTTCAAAGAAGGAACAAAGGTGCTTGTTTCAGAGCTCTGTTGATGAGATACAGAACTGTCTTTCCATTGGCAGCTTTAGGTAGTGACCAAGTACATCCTCAGGATGTTGGTAATAACATTAGGTACTAATCTTACTGACTTCAAGTTTGCCATCCAGATACAATGATTAACTCCACGATTAATTAATGTCTGGCAGTCTTAGCATAGGCCCAGAATTAAATGATAAGATGTAAACTTGCTGTGGTTCTGCCTATGTTGTAGTAATTTTCCAGGCAAATATGATGTCCTCCATGACTATCAGCCAAACTTCTGAGTTCTCATTCAATGTTTGTTTCCAGTTGTATTTGCTGCTCTGATGTTCTGGGTGTGGTTTGTTTTGTTGTTTTTTTTTCTCGCTCTCCTTCCTCCAGAAGTACTCAGCAAATCACCACACTCCTTTCCCCTCAGACCTTGCATTCTTGTCAGAACAAGTGGCTGCAGCCTGTGGGTTCCGGGGTTTCCAAGCGCAAGCAGGGATCTTGAACTACTATCATTTTGACTCTTCACTGGGAATTCATGTGGATGAGTCTGAACTAGACCATTCTTGGCCCCTTTTATCATTCAGGTGAGTCAAGGAAAGCACTTGAGTCTTGTGGAAGGATTGGTGGCTTTTTTTCTGTGGTTGCATATGGTTATAGAAAGCCAGTATTATGTAGTTTGCTAATTAGGTATATAACCTTCACTCTCTGAAGACTTGAATAGTAGGAAGCTGTGACTCAAGGGCATGGGTTTTTCTTTGAAGACTGTTTGAATAGCATGGATGTGGTGCCTGGAGTGGAAGAGCTCCTTGCACAGAGCACAGTTCTGTTCTAAAGCAGCAGAGTGGCAATTGGGTACTAGCAGGCAAGGATGAAATACCTCAGCAGACCTGGCAGGGTGACTGCTCACACTATGCTTACCTTGAACCAGGCCTCTTAGTCTGTTTTCAATGTTCTCATTGTAAAGTTGTTACAGACTTCCATCTGGTTTTCTTGTTTGGGATTTTTGTTTTTTTAATAAAGGGATTTAGCTGCTAATATTTTCTTACTGCACATATAATTGTTCTCTACCTGAGTTTGTTTTCTCTTCTCTCTCCATCTTCATACCATCTCTAGTTTTGGGCAATCCTCAATATTTTTGCTTGGGGGCCTGAAGCGGGAGGAGGCCCCAACAGCAATGTTCATGCACAGTGGAGATATCATGGTGATGTCTGGCTTCAGCCGTCTGCTGTACCATGCTGTCCCCCGGGTGCTCCCCAACCCTGAAGGGACAGCTTTGCCTTCGTGCCTGGACCAAGCACTTTCTTCAGACCTTCCTGTTGGCTCAGTCATTGAGCACAGCTCTGATGAGGATTGGCAGGTCTGTGCCAAGTACTTGCAGTCTTCCCGCATTAATATGACTATTCGGCAGGTGTTGGCTGAGGGTCAGAAATTTCCAGAGGAATCGGGGACAAACGGAAAGGGGCAAGCACCGTCTGAAGACAGTCACCATCAGGAGAACAGCAGAGCCAAGAGACATAAACCAAATACAGACAGCTGAGACCAGGAGATCATGCTGACATGGACTGGACAGGCAACCTCCATATGGAATCGGGAATTAATGTAATCATACTAAAGTCACTTGTTTGTGTTGGGACTAATAAACTTCTGTAGAATAAATGTAGTCTTTCTTCCTGTAAGAAATAAATTGGGGGAGAAAAAAAAAATTAAAAGAAAAAGAAGGATAAGTTTGGGACTGGGACTCAAGAGATGAACTCTATTGCCATTTTGTTTCAGACGTTTACTGGACCTGGTTCCCTTTAAAATACCTGTATGTCAGAGAATTTTAAGCTTGGTTCAGTACTGCTCATAAAGTATTCTGAAATCATGGGGCAGAAAGTGCTAGCAAAAGATACATAATTGCTGTGTTAAAGAATCCTATGGGGCTTGCAAAGCTCAGCTGAAGTGCAGTAACAAGTTAGGAGAATAGGCTGCTATGGGGGGTGAGACCTACCTGCACCATTTCCAAGAGAATTACCTCTACAGCAGAAATTGGTTCGGTGATCAGAAACTAGCAGCTGCTTCAAGTAAAACCTGCTGTAAGCTTGCTGTAGTCCTGGGCTCTCCTTTTGCCTGCTTGCACTCCCTCAGCTACAGCAGAAACTGCTCTTGAGTGGAATTGGACTTTTTTGCCATACCTCAGATTTTAGAGAGAAACAGTTGGAGGCAATATCTACTGAGAATATCTAGTAGCTCCCAGCCAGGTCTCCTCCCAGCAGTGTATGTGACCGAGCCCTACATCCCCATTCTTTCAAAACTGCCCCCTCTTAAGTGCCTGCAGGTTATGGTCCTCCAGTCCCAAGCTAGCATCTTTAAGGAACAGAATGACTTGCAAGTAGAAGCAATGAAGTTTTAAATTAAGTACCTAAAAAATTAATCAGTGACTATCTCTGTCACCCAAAGATAAATATATTGAAACAAAGAAAAGCACTAGCTTTTGTGCCAGTTCTCTTTAACACTCAGACCTTCCAATCTGCTTTTTAATGTAATTTTAATTGTTGGAGTGGAATGCACTATCCCTGGGGTATTTTGTTGCACTTTCCCAATGAATAAACTTACCCAGTTTTTAAATTAAAGATCTCTATCAGTTTTGAGCTGGCTTTTTTCTTCTTTTCTTTTCCTCTCTGTTAGTTATTTCGGTGTATTGTTAATGCCGCCGCATCCCTTGTGCTGTTCCCTCCAGGCTTCTTTTGGATCTACTGCCTCTGCCATCTGCCAGCTCTGGTGGAGGAGCCCTGCATATGTCTGCAGGGCCGCTTTGCTTATGGGCAGTTTCAGAGAGGTGTTGCCTGCAGTATCAAAGTCCAATTTATTATGTATGTGGCAGCTTTTCCTCATGGGGAAGGTGTGTCTGGTCTGCTTATTTCATAGCAGGTGAATGTGTGTATGTGTGCAATTAATTCCTTATATAATTCCAATACTGCAAAGAGCTCCAGTAATTTAATGTCTAAAATAATCAGATGTGGGTTTTAATATCTTATTCTATGCCAGAAATGTGTCCTTTCTGTATCCTAGGTCTGGTGTATTTACAGCTGAGCCCTGGGAGAAGGAATACTATTGTGCAGAGAGGTTACAACATGCCCAGAAAGGAAGGTTGACTGAGTAAGGCTCAGAGAACAGCAAAGCTCCCTTAGTGGCACCTGAAGGTGGGGAAGGGGAGAGGAGTATTTGTTTTCCTGACAGTGAGAAGGCAGACTGGCTGTTCCTTGCTCTTGAGAGGGAGGCAAAAATCTGCCAACTCACCCAGCACCAAAGATGAGAGAAGACAGAGTCATGGAACTAGATGGTCACGAACTACAGCTGGCTTCTTCATGTCGCAGGCTGAGGTTTAAGTCCACGGTTCTCATTTCTTAGGTCTTCAGTCCCCTACAAATATATAACAAAGGAGAAGCAATCATTTATTCCAGGATTCAATTGTTCCTGTGATTCAAGGACAAGAAACCATACTGTTTATCCTCTGCAGGTTGAAAGTGTAGTAAATGCTGCAAACTACTGATAGCAATTGGTCATGGGAAGTATCCCATCCATTGAAGCCTTATGCTTAGATGTGACCGAGTTGAGAATTTGCTGAGTTACTGACTTGCAGTCAAGCTTGTTACCTAATGCCAGTGTGAGTGAGAGACAGCCCTCATCTAATTCTGTATCAGACACCCAGAAAATGAAAAGTCCATGACCCAGAAATGGGCATATGTGAAATGACCCAGAAAAAATAAAAAAAGTCATCCATGTACAAAGAGAAACAACTCTAAGAAGGGAGAATTTCCGGAACTGCTGGCCTAGCAGGAGAATTGGTTCTGTGACCACAGAAGAGTGGAGTACAAATGAGCAAATGACAGGACTTGTGTGAGTTCTGAAAACTGTGCTTCCAGAACGTGATTTCGAAGAGACAGCACCAGCCCTGGGAAGAAGGCTGGGAATAGGGCTGCATCCAGTGATACACTCTGCTAATTTTCCTTCTAGGACAGAATGATTGGGAACCATTGACCTACTCTACACAGTTATCAGGCTGTGCCATTGCACCGCACTTGTTTAGGTCTGTGATGACACAACAGGATTTTTCATAGCATTGGTCAAATTTTTGTATCTATAGGTACAACAAATATTTGCTTGTGTTCATATAGGTGCACACTGAGATAATCTCTGTAGCTTTTAATTCCTCTAAAGGAGAAGTACTGCCCAAGGGCCACAAGCACAAAATTGCATCAATGGCGTAGGCAGCAGTGTTCTAGGATGTCCTGCTGTGCACAGCTGAGGGGAAGGAAAGAAGAGGTCATCTGGACCAATTCTGCAAGAAAATTAATGTAATGAGCTGATTACAGGAAGATAATCATGTGTTTAATTCAAGGCCACCTGGAAATGAAGCCTGTTGTTTACCACATGTACTCTCTTCATTATGTGATCTATATATAAAGCTAACTGCCCAACAGAGTTTAAACAATTCCTAATTTTTTTATAATCAAGAATAAAGGGAAAATAAAATCTCCAGTTAAATCAGAATCAAAGCAGAGTGGGATGAATACTGGAAGCAGAAGAGGAAACTGCCTGTACAAACTTGTAATTTTCTGTCCTCTTGAGAGTACTGTGCTAGAGAAGTTCAGTGTTACAAACTGGACTGCTGGCAGGTGCCCAAAACAGATTTACTGCATGCCCTCTGCATGCCAACCAGGTGGTAACTTACGGGCAAAGCAGTCCCTAGAGCTGTGCCTGCTGCTGGAATGATGCTGATCTTAGGTGTTTTTCCTTTCTTTGAGAGCTTGTTGACATTTTTTTCCTCACTGTTCCACATCAGATTTTTCCACAGGGAGTACAAAGGTGCACCTAAGCTCCTCTGTTTATGCCACATTCTCTGCTGAGCTAGTCGGTAGGCAGAAGCTGGTAGGCAGGGAATACCCAGATAGCAGCACAGTATCTTGCTGCTATGGCAGGTCCAGGTTGAAGCTGGCTCGCATCTTGTGAAGTGCAGACAAGAGCTTGGATCTGTCTTCATCTATTCACGAAGTCATTCTCATTCTCTGCATCACACCTGAAGCGGGATTAATTTAACACGGAAAAGACACTTGGTGACAAGACTTGCCTTCCACTTAATTGGGATGCAAAATTAATTGAGCTATAATCCAATGTGCTCTAAGCATACTTTCGTTCTGATGAAATCATAAAACTTGCCTGGGTCTGAACACATTACCTCAACAAGTTAACAGAAGTACATGGACTGCAGAAATTAATGATCCAGAAAAATAAGTTGCTGGAGGCCTCAAAAGACCCATATATAAAAGGCCTTTTTTTGGATAATCTCTATGCAAGAAGAGACTTTGAGAGAAAAACAGTGACAGTCATCCACAGGCTGCTGGTGCCTCTGTAAATCCTAATAACCAAAGCTGGTTGAAAACAATCTGTAGCATAACGCTATAGATCTGGTACAAGAGGCACAAGATGCAGCTGACACAAGTTTAGCACAGTGCAAAATAAATTCAGCTATTTATATTTAGCAAATAATAATCACAAATGCCTTAATAAAACCATTTTTCTATACACAGAATTGAATACTGATTAGGAATATATTTACATATGCTCTGGTAAAGTTGAGGTGAGATAAAAGTTGCCATTGTGCAAGTTACAACTTAGCTCATACAAGCTGTTTCCTTGCATAATCTTCTGATATCTGTAGTTAAATGACTACAGAAATGGTGGTTGAAGGGATCTCTGGAGGTGTCTAGTCCAACCTACCCCTAGGAATAGTGCTGTTGCCAAAGGGCTGCCCAAGTGAGACAGAAACCTTCCGTGGCGGAGACTCCATCATTTGCTTTCAGTAACCTGTGCCAGTGCTGCCCTACTCACCTTATGAAGAAATTTTGCTATATGTCCTGCCTGAGTTTCCCAAAATACAGCTTGTAACCATTCCCTCTGCCTTTTTCTTACCATCTGTTACTACGAAGAGTTTGGTTCTGCTGCCTTTGTAACTCCCCTCCAAATAATTTGTCTACAGTTAGACCTCCCCCCCGCCCCGCCTCCTCTGTGCCACACGAAAGGACCCCAAGACCCACAACATACCCCCATAGATCACGTGCCCTGGGCTCCTGACTTTCCTCACTAGCCCTCTTCAGCACCTTTTCCTATTTCAGGTGGTACACCACTCTCTCTGCTAGTGCTGGTTTCTGTTACAAACAGGATGCCAACCACAAATGGACAACTGGATCCTAGTTCCTAAACCCGCTAGATCCACCAAATCCACTGGATCTTAGGCTGTGGGGTTTTTTACAGTGTTTCCTGAATTAAATAAATTTTTCTTCCCACCTACATCACAATAAAACAAAAGCAGTACTTTTGTGAGGTGCAGAATGAATGTACCGTGGTTCCCTATGGACTTATGTTCCTGAAGAATTGTGAGCTCTCACTGGAGCTTTTCTTCCCACTGAGCATTTGTAAGTGATTTTTCCCATGTGATCTCTCCAGTGTTTAATACGTGCATGGCACACCCTTTTCCCAAATCAGGGTATTTATAGGGTCCCTCTCCTCTAACTGGCTACCTACTGAACCTGCAGGAACTTAATTAGCTGTGAAATTTATGTCATCTATCAAATCTAATTGAAATGCACCAACAGGTTTCAAAGTTACTGGACAGGAATGTGAAGACAAACGGAGTTTAACACATGCACATGAGAACATAAGCCTTATTCCCTTGGGAAGTAAGGCTCAAAAGCCTGCTTTTATGCTCTTAATGCAGACTTGGCTGGACTTTTATAGCAGGTCCTGCTCTGAGGGGTTTTGCTCTTGGAGTCCTGGTCAAGAGAAGAACAATCTGAATATCAGAGTAATTTTAGCCCAGTGAGCATCACCCCCATCTGGTTCCTGCTATTTTAAGTGTATGACCCCTCTTAAGAGGAGCTGACTGTGCACTGAGACTCTGAACAGGTTAATCAGCTAAATGCTTATCTGCCCAAGATGGTAAATAAGTGTCTGGAGTACATCAGGGAGCCAGATCTGATTTTTATTCCCAGCTAGGGCTTGTATTCAGATAGGCATCACGGAAGGTCTCTACCACTTCCTCTACACCAGGGGAGGAGGGAGGAATAAAGTCTGGAACAGCCAGCAGTAGCTTTCCCTCTCTGCAGAACAGAGGAGATGTTTATTCCTCTGGACAGTGAAAGTTTTAACCTTGTGGAGGCACTTCCCATCTCTTTTTTCCCAAATCAGTAGGGACTATTCTGTCTCCGACCTTTTCCTATGGTGCTGTTGAATGTCCTCTTCCACAAAATCCCCATGCATAGTAGACTCTCCCCTGAGCTTCTCTGTGAAGCCGTTCCCTTTTTGGGTCTGTGCGACGGCGAGGGAAGTCAAGCAGTCAGACTCAATGTGAGTGATAAAGCAAGCTTCAGCTTTATTGCGGCGCAATCATATTTTTATACAGTTAGCTATAATTATGCCTACTAGTCATATAATCATTGGCTAAGCTCTAAGGGTTACATTTACATGATCCTTCCTACTTGCGGTCAGCTAGCTGTGCAAGTTCTGCATTTTAGACATTCTTACTTTCCCAAAAGTTGTTTATGAAACCCCTCAAAGTCACAGTGTCCTTGAGATCTTGCTGACACATCAGCATTGCTGCTGTGGCCTAGTCTTGCTACTCAGGCTAAAGGCCAGGCCTGCTACTCGAGCTAAGGCCCTCAGAACGGGCTCATCTCGAACAACTGCTCAGTAGATTCTGAGCAATGGCCTCTATCTATGAACCGTTCCGCAACAATTCCCCCTTTTTCTTTTTGCACAAGCAAAACCTGACTGGCCATGTGTTCTAACAGTCTTTTGATGCAAGAAAGCGCACAACTTAAACATAATAGCCCTAAAATCAATATTATCAACATAAGCAATATACTTTGCAATAGCCCCTTCAACCATCCCCCCAAACCTAGTCGGTTGGCTAGTTCTTCTAAGCCAAAAAATCCAACATCTTCTTGTATTTTCTGAGAATGCTCTATGAGCTGTTTGATTTCTTTATGTATTGAACTGGAATTGTCTTCCAGATCCATACAACACATACCATCAAAGTCTTCACATCCGTGTCCATGAGCTAAAAGCAAAAAATCAATGGCCATGCGATTTTGCAACACAGCGTGCTGCACAGCACTCAAGCTGTCTGCTAGGTCTGATAGGACTTTACTGGTTTGATTAGCCTGTTTCACAATCCAACAGGAAAGCTTTTCTATGTTTCTGTGAGCTCGGGCAGCAGCGACGCCTGGAGTAAAGAAAGAGGCAAAGACCACTTCCCATTTGTTCCAGAGGCGAACATTATCATCACAGCTGTTATCAAGAACTTGGGCAAGGTTTCTTTTCCATCTCACTGGATTAGATTTGTTGGGGTGATGATGTGGCAAGGCTAAACTCAGGCGACCAATTGTACATGGGCCACCCATGGGTTTAGGGGGAATTCTGTTCCATGCTCGGTTACCACAGATAAGAAACAGACCAGGAGGGAATTTTCTAGGGGTTGGTATTCTCACCATAGGGTGAGATTGATTCGTAATTGTGTAATTACACCATTTTTTCCAGCTGGATTGATTTCCAATCAGATACACAAAGGAAGTAGCGGTCTTATTACAAAGGTTGTGAACGCAGTCACTGGTGTTCAGGTGTATACAATAAGAGGCGTTCAGAGAATCTACGAGCTCTAATTCTTGTAGGCCAGGGCTAATTGGGAGGGCGCCAATACAAGTTTCTAATTTACTAAACAAGGACTTGGTACTATTTAGTGCACAACGTGAAGGTGGAAAAGATTGGTTAAAAGCTCTTAGTGCGCCCCAATCTGTATCATTGATCGGTACTCCTACTAGGCAAGTTAAAAAGGGAGTACTGGGGGTTGACAAGCTGGCACAGAAAGTAGTGGTATTAATAGATCTGCTCAGAGTTACCCACACATTTTCTCTGGGATCAAAGAGCGATCTGTCTGCACCATCCCCAATTCCAAATCCACACGTGACCAGCACTGGGCCTACTAAGGCCCATTTTTTCTTTTCAGCTTCCAAGCAAAGCGTTTTTTGCATCTCTGTTTTACCACCTCCCATTTTTCGTCAGAGACTGTCCACGACTCTGGAACCAGGTTAGCGCATCCGCACTCTAACCCAGCTATAACTATTTCTTGGCCTCGCTGGTGCACAATCTTGTACCAGGCTCCCCTGCTACTATAGTATCTTTCACTGTCCGGCTCCTTGTGGCCAGTTACGAGCAATATCCTTCTTACCTCAAGCTCTCGTTGTAGGCAGGTGGCGCACCACCGTTGTGCTTGTCTAATTTTACACCAATATTGTTTGCTACACATGACGCATACAATTTTTACCCATGGATTACAGTTCTTTACACAACAAATACAATTAACTTCATATACCAATGCCTCTGTAAATTCAGCCATTAAGGTCTTAGTCCATTCCGTGGGAACCCAAAGTCTCTGTAGATTCACTCACGGCTGCTTTGGTCCATTTCGCTGGAATCCACCGCGGCCCTGTAGGAGTAATCACACACATATAACCCCTCCCAATATACTTCACTTCGGCAGGCCCTTGCCACAGACCAGACGCTGGGTCCCTATACATGACAAAGAAGGGCTGGCTGGCCTTTGCTTCAAGCCTGCCACTGTGCACCCAAGCAGGTGGGTTTTCGTGTTCGGAGAAGATGCACAGATAGTTCATCACAAAGAGGGCTTTAGCTAGCCTCTCCTGTGCATCTCTGACGTCTCCAAATTTGTTTAGGTACTGTTTCAAAGTCTGGTTTGTTCTTTCTACTATAGCTTGCCCCGTGGGTGAGTGCGGAATACCGGTGACATGCTTTACCCACCACGTCTGACAAAACTTACGCACTGCCTCACTAACGTAGGCAGGTCTGTTGTCTGTTTTTATGGTCAGCGGCACCCCCATGACTGCAAAGCAACTGGTCAAATGTCTAATAACATGGGATGCTTTTTCGCCGGATTGTGCTGTAGCCCATACAAATTTGCTAAAGGTGTCAACAGTCACATGTACATATTTTAGCCTTCCAAATTCAGGGACATGAGTAACATCCATCTGCCACAACTCGCGTGGCCCGAGACTGCGTGGATTTACTCCTATCCCTAGACCCGGTCCATGGTGGCTACATGTTGAGCAAGCCCTTACTATTCCTTTTGCTTCCTGCATTGTGATATTAAACTGTCGATGAAGGCCACGAGCGTTTTGGTGAAAAAAGTGATGTGCTTCACGGGCCTTAACAAACTCACTTATGGGCACAGTCAATGATACCAGTTGGTCGGCTCGTGGGTTGCCTTCTCCTAGCCCTTCTGCCCACTGGTGGCTCCTGATGTGGATGATACAGTAAGGTGTAGATCTTTGCTGAATGGCTGCTTGTAGCTGTCTGAGTAGTTGGAATAGCCAGTCTTTCTTAACTTCCTTGAGCCGCGCATCTTCGATGCGGCAGACGACACCGGCGACATATAAGGAGTCTGTCACTACGTTAATGTCATTATGCATCCACCTTGTGAAAACCCAGACAACAGCCGCAAGCTCTGAGATTTGCAGTGAATCTCCACGTTCTGCAGAAAGAATGTGATGCTTCCATTGCTGATCTTCGTACCATGTAGCTGCTGCTTTTCGCGATTTCTTTCCAGCATCTGTATATATCGTGAGGGCGTTACTGAGAGGGCGTTCGCTACGTTTCGGTCTTGCGAGCCACTCATGATTGCTAACCCAACGTAAGATTGGCGCTTTCAGGGAGCTCAGTCTTATTTCTGCTGCATTTGTCAACAGACTTAATTGTAGGGCTGGGGAGTGCTGTAGCTGCCATTCAAGATCTTCCCGTCGAATGGGCAAGTAGATTGTTTCTGGCTCACCACCTGTAATTTGGACTATACGATTTCTGCCTTTGCGAATTAACTCGGCCAAATTTTCCAATTTTCCTTGAAGTGTTGTCTTCGGTTGCATTCTTGTGAACAGCCATTCTAGGACCTTCACTGACTCCCTCTTTTCCTGTTTGCACTGTGTCAGTGCACCAATGAAATGAGAGGGACCATTCAGAATAGTCAGAGCAATAGGGTAATTGGGGTTATATCGATCGACGGCTCGAGTCGTGACAAGAGTCCCTAGGTGTTGTATCATCGCCGCTTGCAGTTTGGTTAACGTTACTTTGTCAGCGGGGTTGGTACCTTTAAGAAGAGGACATAGAACCTCGAGTTCGTCATTAGTGATGCCGACAACGGGTCGTAGCCATTGTAAGTCACCTAGAAGCTTTTGGGCATCGTTGAGGGTTCGTACTCGCGCCTGAATAGTCAGTTTTTGGGGGCGAATTTGAGAGTCCGTAATGTGCCACCCCAAATATTTCCATACTGCTGAGCGTTGAATTTTTCGGGAGCAATTACGAGATTATGCTGCTGCAATTGTTGTTGCAAAAATGACTCTTGGGAGCGCGTGAATGGTTGTGGTTGGGCAAACAGGATGTCGTCCATGTAATGATAGATGACCGTGTCAGGCCATTGTTTTCGAACTGGCTCTAAAGCAGCGCTGATGAACAACTGACACAAGGTGGGGCTGTTCCTCATTCCTTGCGGCAATACTGTCCATTCGTACCGGTTAGCCGGTGCTTCACGATTGATAGACGGTAAAGTAAACGCAAAGCGCTGTGTGTCCTCCGGATGGAGTTGGATTGTAAAGAAACAGTCCTTTAAGTCAATTATCAATAGTTGCCACCCTTCCGGTAGCATCGCCGGGTTGGGGAGGCCTGGCTGAAGGGCCCCCATGGCCTGCATTTGTTGATTTACTGCACGGAGATCATGTAGGAGACAATATTTTCCGGACTTCTTGACGACAAATATAGGAGTATTCCAAGGACTGACAGAGGGCTTGAGATAGCCGTGACTCAGCTGCTCCTGAATTAGCAGGTGAGCTTGTTGCAGACTTTCCTTTTTCAACAGCCACTGCTCCATCCATACTGGCTCGTTAGTTAACCAACGCAGCTGGATCGGGAAAGTCCATACTGCAGTGACCATTGTTGTGACTGTTTCAGAATGAGGCGCATAATGTTTTTGATATCTTCAGCACACAAAATATCACNCAAAAATGTTCACTGGTGGTGAGCATTACTCCTAATTGGTCTAGCACGTCTCGACCGATCAGTGCGTTGACCCCGGCAGGCAAAGGCATAACTGTCACATAAAGGGATGCCGTGGGGCCATCCAGTGCAAGTTGGACTCGGTGCTGACTGCGCTGAACCGCAGCTGATCCTCCAACACCCTCTACTCCACCTAATATGGGTCGAAGAGGCCAGTGAGGAGGCCATTGAGCAGCAGTCACGATGGTGATGTCAGCACCGGTATCCAATAATGCCTGCAAATGTTCTTGTTCTCCGTCGTGTATAATCGTCACACGGGCAATAGGCCGGTGAGTTAACGGCATTGTCAATAGTGCCAGTCCCCCTGTAGAGCCAAATCCTGCTGCTCCATGTTCTTTGGCCACTGGCGCCATCTGGCCGGTCAATTGAGGGAGAGGGACTAGCTGGGCGATCCGGCTTCCTTTCGGAATGTAGACAGGAGGAAACTGAGTCTGTGCAATAATACAAATGTCCCCAGTATAGTCGCGGTTGATGACACCAGGCATTATAAACAGTCCTTTTAAACTGCTGGAGGACCGGCCTAGAAGCAGGGCACCATACCTCAGTCCATTAATTATTACTGGTCCTTTAACATGAGTTGCAATCTTTTGTGGTCGGTTATCAATTAATGTCACATCTACTGCTGTTTCCAAGTCCAGGCCGAGGCTCCCTCGGGTGGCTGGTTGAAGACGGGAGTCGGTTGGCGAGAGCTGGTCATTTCCATGGGTAGGGGTGCTGTAGTCGTGACGGGAGCCGCAATTGGGGTCGGCGCGCTGCGGCTCCTCACGCTCAGCTTCTCGTTTCCCGAATAGCGACAAACGCTGGTGTTATGGTTTCTCTGCCGACAGTTCTGGCACCAAACTTGTCGCTGTCGGCATTGCTCTCGGATATGTCCTGGTCGTCCGCACCGGTAGCAGTGGTAGTCCTGACGCTTGCTGCCTGTCGGCTTTGGAGGCGTGGTGGCCCTGGGGGGCTGTAGGGGTGCGAGTGCTGCAAACGCCTGACTCTGGGCTTGTACTAAATCTTTCCCTATGGACTGGATCGCGTCAACAAGCAAGGCTTGTTGACCTACGGGCACCCGACTCATTCGCTCTAACATTGTCTCTACTGTTGAATCTAAGGGTAGGGTTACTAAGATGCTTTTGGTATAGCTGTTACAATTTTTTAAAACACACCGGCGTAACAGCGGGTCTTTCATGTAATCGGGCATATCTGCTAAATGGATGGCATCAGTCACCCGATCAACAAAGGAGGAAAAGGATTCATCCCTCCCTTGCTTAATTGATAGATAAGAAGGTGAAGGCGGTGAAGTTTTAACCTTTTGGAGGGCTTCACGGGCCAGCCTCATGGCTTCAGCCATAATCTCGGGGCCAAGTAGCAGTTGTGCATCTACGGTTTGAAACTGGCCCGTGCCCATTAGCTGCTCAACAGTGACTCCTAATAACGGGTCACCCTGCTGCCGTGGGGTATGTGCAGATACCTCACACAGTCGCTGCCAATGAGCTTGCCACAGCAATTGTTGTGACTGTTTCAGAATGAGGCGCATAATGATTTTGATATCTTCAGCACACAAAATATCACTACTCCAGATATAATTCAGCATCTGTCTAGTAGGCTCACTATGAAGCC
Organism: Anarhynchus alexandrinus; assembly: GCA_008711295.1. Taxonomy (NCBI): domain Eukaryota; kingdom Metazoa; phylum Chordata; class Aves; order Charadriiformes; family Charadriidae; genus Anarhynchus; species Anarhynchus alexandrinus. The sequence goes on from VUYV01000001.1 coordinate 1,505,961, forward strand.
CTGATTCGTTTACAGTGCTACGTAGTTGGCTTAAAATTTTCCAATCAAAGGCTACCCAGGTTCCTCGTCTCTGATTTTGAGCATCGAGTTGGAACGTTACGGGAAAAGCTTGTAGGGGATTAATGTGTTCTGCGACATCAAATACTCCCTGCGCAGCTGCGTCTCGCGCTATTTGTTGCCAATCAATACGTCTCACGCATGGCGATTTGTTACAAAGTGTGTCTTTTTTAGGCATCGGGGGTCCACCGCACTCAATCGCAGAATCGGGAATGCTGCGATCTCCTCCCTCAGACCTAGACCCCTCGTCAGACACCTCCGCACCCTCCGCTTCCCCCGAAGTCCACCCAGGGAGGCTCGGTGGGCACGGAGGGACCGGGGGTGGAGGAGGCGGCGCCGATGTTGAGGGTGGTGCCGCAGGCGTTACTTTAGACAGTGGAGGCAAGGGGATGTGGTTCTCACAGGGCTTAATACGCCCTGCATTTGGATCATAGCTTTCGAGATGGCTGGCAGCTGTTGCCGCAAGACATTTCTCAGCTTGGTACCTTTTCATACAATTAATTACTTCTCGCCACGCTTTCATTAACCTTTTTGCCGCTTTATCATCATCGATCACTAAATCCCACAAGCAATCACCGAACGCACGCCACTCCTCTACCTCAAACATTCTTTCTGGGTCTACAAAGAATTCCTTAGCTTTTCCCATGGCAATTAATCCAGCCAGATCTTTTAATGGGCCTACTCCCCGCTTTTCTAAAAAGCGCTTCAAAAGTTCGAAGGCTACCTCTCTCTCCATGACTGCGCACTCCGTCCGTCGCCCCTTATTCTTTGCTTACCGGCGACGGCGTCGTCCGTGACCTCCCTTATTGTCTGGTCCCGGCTGCGCGGCGCACTCCGTCCGTCGCCCACGACTGCGTCGTCCGTGACCTCTTTATTGTCTGGTCCCGGCTGCGTGTTATCTATGACCTCCTTACGGTCTGATTCCTCGTCGACGTTCCTTTTAATTCCGGACAGCGATTTAATCAGGGTAGCCTTCTACTCGCCTGGCAGACCTCGGCTTGTTGCCGAGCGTCTAAGCGTGGAGCTGGCCAGTCTCCCGCTTCCCGAACGCTGCAACCGGGGCCTCAACGAGCTCACCGTCAAGCGGAGGAGGAGTGGGGGTCCTCCGTCCACATTATATTGTCGAAGTCTTCGGGTCCCTGTTCAGGCGCCACTTGCAACGGCGAGGGAAGTCAAGCAGTCAGACTCAATGTGAGTGATAAAGCAAGCTTCAGCTTTATTGCGGCGCAATCATATTTTTATACAGTTAGCTATAATTATGCCTACTAGTCATATAATCATTGGCTAAGCTCTAAGGGTTACATTTACATGATCCTTCCTACTTGCGGTCAGCTAGCTGTGCAAGTTCTGCATTTTAGACATTCTTACTTTCCCAAAAGTTGTTTATGAAACCCCTCAAAGTCACAGTGTCCTTGAGATCTTGCTGACACATCAGCATTGCTGCTGTGGCCTAGTCTTGCTACTCAGGCTAAAGGCCAGGCCTGCTACTCGAGCTAAGGCCCTCAGAACGGGCTCATCTCGAACAACTGCTCAGTAGATTCTGAGCAATGGCCTCTATCTATGAACCGTTCCGCAACAGGTCTGTAATCACACACCTTCGCACCGAGGTTGTGCCCTCCTTCACCATCACTCAATGCTTATTTCCTTAACTCAAGTGCTCAGTGCTGCTGGCTGGGCTGAAGACAGCCACTTGCCCACAATACAGCTTTTATAATCTGTTTCATGATCTCAAAGCTCTTCCAAAAGGTAGGTCAGCACCATCACCCCCTGGAAGGTCAGGAGCAAGGCCAGTTTATATCAAAAATGTGGGGAAACTGAAATAGAAGTAAGGTGAGGTGGTACTCACACTTACATGTACACGTGGCACTTAGGGACATGGTTTAGTGGTGGATTTGGCTGCGTTAGGTTTACAGTTGGATCTGGTGATCTTACAGGTCTTTTCCAAACTAAACGATGCTATGATTCTATGAGGTATATGAGGTACAACGAAACATTCTCCAAATATTCTTGTTGAAATAAGGTATAGAGAGTAAAAAGTGAATCAGCCTAGAAGACATGCTGCCTCTTTCATTTCTGATGTTGGGAAGTCAGCACTTTACGTTAGCTTTTAGCTTCCTTCTAGGTGAATTTAAAACTCATTCTGTATTTACCGAGGAAGGCCAGAAGAATCAATAAAGGCCTTGGCTTTCTGGAGGTGATCATCTCACCAATCATTTCTGTCTCTGTTCTGCGCTAAGGGCTTAGATAAGAAGGTTTTGTTTTTGTTTTCTTTCTCCTTAATGGATAGGTTTCTTAATTAGGATGGGGGAAAAATGACTGCAATTTTGCTGTGGCAAATTAAAACCAAAATGAGGTAGCAAAGAGCAGGGTCTGGAGGGGAGGGGGGCAATCAGAGACAGCTATTGATTTTGAAATGATGGAGGAGCCAAAGGAGAGCACACAGCCCAGAAAGGAGACTCATCTTTCAAAGCACTGTTCTTGCTTAAAAACAATCAGTCCAAGCAGAGGTGTTGGTTGTTGCCGAAGCTTCGGAGTTAGCTTTGTTTCCAGACAGAATTTAAATTTTGGAAAGACTCACTGGTTCATAAGGGGATGGCTCCTTAGGCAAATCTTGAGGCTGTAGAGCTAGGAATCATGGGATGGAGCTGAACAAAAGTAAACCTGAGTGGACCATCGAGAAATTTTTAGCAGTAGGGGTAACAAAAAAATGTTTGGAAATCGTTTCTTCCAAGGATGAAGAACAAGTGTCACTGCTCACAGCCACGGCAGGCAGAGAAAAAGGAACTAACATAAGCTGAATAGGGGACGAGTACCAAGATCTAACACCCTTCTCACTCCCAGTTGTCACACAGCATGTCCAATCTTTTCTAGAACAGAGAAAATTGATCTGGCGTTGCCTTACTTTGTCCCAGTGGCCGAGATCAAGCTCAGGTACAGCGTTCTGCCACTCCAGTCAGCACTCTTTCATATACACTGGCCTTTCCCCCTCTGGCTTTTCAGAAAGCATTCCTCCAAGATTAAAGTCAGATGTTAGTCTGACCTTCTGTCAAATATCGCCAGCACCTGGAAAGACTGTCACAGAACAGCACCAGCCTTGTAATGACTGGTTTGAGTTTGTCGGCTTGTTTTCATTGCTATGATGAAACATGACTTTGCAAAAGTGCTGATTTTCAGGTGTCTATGACAGGCGGTCAGGAACATTTTAGCCGCACTAAACCCAGCCATTCTAAACCCATCTGAATGCTGTGTGCAAACAAGCCCCTTTTCAGCTCAGACAGCTGAAAATATGCCACAGGTCCTGTTAAAACAAGGGTTTTGTTCTACCATATAGGAGACCTGTCTTCTATTCTCCACACCGACATTGCTCCATCAAATCCTCATCACAATGCTGGTGACAAAGCAGCATCTCTTTTGTTACCCATAGGGCTGGCAGCTTGTAGCAGATAGCATGTCCTTGTCCACAAACCATTTTTCCCCTCATTCTTCCTCTTGCCTCCAAGCAGTGCTAGAACAAGTGCAACAAAAATCTCTCCTTTCCCTGCCACCTCCTCCATCTTTGTAGTTGAGATGCTGCCATGTCACTTGCTCCCTGCCTGAATCCCAACTGTAGGCAACCCACGTAATTAGCTGGCAGAAAGAACTCTTCATCCCCTCCTGATGCCCTGTCCTCACTTGTCAACAGCAGGAGCACACCTCTCCAACAACTGTTTCTGCGGCTGCTCCTGCCATTAACAGCTGCTGCTGGGTGTCAAACACGAGTGTAGGGACATGATCTCCTCTGAGCCCTCCCTGTCCCAGTGCTGTGATTGTGCTGCAGGAGAGATCTGAGTTTGGCACACTGTTTTGATGCTTCAGCATTTACCTGGGCTGAAAGTGGAACCAGTCTGCAGACATTTCCTGCCTTGCACAGTGTTGTTATGCAGCAAGGCAAGTCTTGCATAGCCTTATTATGATGCACTAGCGCTTCTTCCCCTCTCCTAGGACAGAATGATAAGGGAGAAATTAAAGGAAAGGATCCCAGGTGAGCAAGCATAAACAGGTGAAGATACGGCACGCCGTTTCTGATCCCTGTGGCCTACTCACCCTGTAGCTGCAAGCATCACTGCACACTCTTCTGAAACAGCGGAGGCTGCTCAATGCTGAAGGCTGCGGTCCCTGGCTCCACGGATCTTTAATACTTCCTTTCCCTGGAATTCCCACAAGAAATGCTGTTTTTTCAGGTGACGTGGAACCTACAGAGAAACCATGGGTCCCATCTGGAGAGTAAGTGTGCAGGCACTCAGTGTTTAATTCATTGAATATTATTTTCTGCAGCAGAAAAGTGGGAGAGAAAGAAACATTAGTCACATACTTGCTTAATTGAGATCTAATAGCCAAGGTCAGTGCTCAGCCAAGAATAGATAGCAGAAGCCTCCCGTGATGTATTTTTGTGATGAGATGTTCATAGCACACAGACTGATCTATTATCAGTTTTCACTATGAAAAATTTAACTATCTCCTGGAATATGCTCAAATCTATTTTGCATCATTTCCTTGCTTTTTCATTTAAAAATATCTTCCCATTGAGACCTCATGACCGTGCAAATTAGCAAATCTGTGCTGTGTGAAGAGATTGCTTCACCTCCACTGAAGTGCAGCTATTTATTCTTTTGCCAGCTGTCTGCAAGATGACAATACCTGTTTGTCAGTGTCTAGCATGCTTTTCTGTGCTTTCAACAAAAACCCTTAAAGGGAAAAGATGAGTACTCAAGGGAAGATGCTGTGATGGGCACGTCAGTGAGGAGGAACACCAGACCTTTGCCTCAAGCTGTGTTCTGCATGTCTGCAATGTTCCAGTGCAGCAGAAGTGACATGATGATGTACCTGCTGGTCTACATCACCTCTGTGGTCTCCTATAGCACTTCAGCCTACAGGACCAGCATGACCATCTACTTCGTTTGTTCCTTCTAGATTTGCATATGGCTCTGTGCAGCATGCATCAGTGTTCCTCTCCAAACCAAGCATTTCCAAACATTTTAGGCCATAAAGCCTTTCCTCCTCCAGGTTTTCCCCACAGACCACAAAGCAACCATCTCCCCAAACCTTTAACTGAGAGCATAGGAGAGATATGGTTTATATGGCCTCACAAACCACTGAGCACTAGACCTAGAGAGCTGATAAAAGAAATAAGGTCTCTGAAGATGGAAGGAGTAAAGTCTCTGAGGAACACGCCTTAGCTCCTGTGGTACCTGAAAGATGCAGCTGTACTTTCTTTGCCAGAAGCTACAGCTCAGGACATGATCTGATCCAATTGAGTAACAACAGAGAACATACTCCGTGTGGGCACTAACAGCAAGCGTGAATACACTAGGTGCAAGGAGGCTTTATGTTCTGGTGCGCCATTTGCCTTTTGTCTGTCCTTGGAGTCTTACAGTTGTTGCCTTCAGATGGCATGGCGACCTGGTTCAGGAACGGCACGCCATCTGAAGGCAACATACAGTACCTATCACTGGTGAGCTCCAAGCTCCTGGTAGTGCTAGGGTTGAAGTTGTTCACTGTGATGCTCCCTAGAGCACCTCTCTTGCAGCATGGGTGCAAGGTCCTCCAACTGACTGCTCTCTGCATATGCACAGTAGGTGCCTAAGAACTGGCAACTGGTTCAGACTTCACTGCTCCTGAGGATGCTGTGTGGACATACAGTGCAAGAACCACAATGTATCAGTAATTCAAACCACAACCCTCCTGTCTTTGCACTACAGCAGCCACTAGTGTAGAAGGTACCCAGACAGTGGTCCCCTTCTGCTATGAGATGGAGTGGGCAGAAACCACCACATAACCCAGTGTCTACCACTCTCCCAGTCTGGAGAGGGGGCAGCATGGTCCTCACTCATTCTCAGAAGAGGGAGAGTGAGTTTGGGGCTTTTAAAACAACTCACAAACATTATTGCCTGGGAGCCTGGCATCTGGCAGGGAGAGGAGAGTGCGGTCGCCATGGTAATTCTTCACCTCATTTAACTGCAAAGTAACCTCTCCTGTCGTTACACACAGCCATTCCCAGCACATCTGCCGGGCGCAGAGCACAGGCAGCAAGCGGCACGTGTATCCACATACACAGCAACCCCCTGCCCGCAGCCCACACACACGCTACATCCCCTGCTGTGCAGCACCCTTGCCCATATATGATACACAACATGTATGTGCTGAGCAAATACGCATTCCCGCAGCTCTCTCCCACTTGTATCACCTATGCCTCTAGATAATGAGCCAGGCTTACAGTCCCTGCTCCTACAACGATAGGTCCCTCTGCTGCACAGGCATAAGATGCTTCAGAAGCACAAGATCAACGTATGCTCAGCCAGCAGCCAAAAGACGCACCCGCCCTGTCTCCCCCAGCCTTGCCACAACACCTGCCTACAGCTCTCATACAGTTTATTCTTGGATGCATTCTGTTTTCATGCTGTGGCATGAACAAGGAATAAATTCAGCTCTGTCTCATTCATTTTCCTCTGTTTCTGCCTCTGAGGAAAAAATGTCCCTGAGAAGCAGATCTATAAGGAAAAGACCGTGTGCCTCTCTGCCGTGCCAACTCATGGGAAGCTGGTGGTCAGGTCATTTGGTGCTCCTGACTGGACCCCACTGCTCACATTTCTTGGCAGGTAACTATAGGAAATCAATCTCAATTCTGTTTCTCCTCAAAGCACCTTGTGGGTCCCTGCAGGAAGGCTCAGCTCCCTGCTGATAGCAGGGAAACAGAAGTCCAGAACAGGAGTGACTGATTTTATAGCACAGCAGGAGCACGGTAGATCAGAGCCATGAGCTGAGTCCCTAACTCTGCTACACAACAGCCAGGTATCACCCCGTATCAAAAGGTAAAACTTAGCTCCCACTTACACCATCAGACACAGCCTGGGGACCTCTCCCAAGCTACACATCAGGTTCCCTCAACTTTTCCAGAAGGTGCTGGTGTGATTAGAGCTTGGGCAGTGTTACTAGGGTGGGCACAGACCAGTCCTTAGCCAGGCCAGGTGGCAAGTAGAAACTCCTCAGCCATATGTACATGACAGCTCCAGCTAACAGGGCCCAGCAGGCATAGACTTGGTGGAGCCTCAAGCTCCCATACTGCATGGTGCAAATGTCCTTTTCTATCTTGTGCTGTGGGGAGTTTTAACAAGCAGGTAGCAAAGGCAGTCAGGGATGGCCCATGTCGTGAGAGTGACAGTCACCTGAGTCTGATGATGACAACCACGTCACACTTGCTACTTGTGTGCTCAATACACGTGGCCTACAAAATGCTCTGAGAAGTGCTTCAGGCAAAACATCTCCTTTAGAGAGCTGGCAGGGATGCCTGTCCATATTCTTTTGGACCCATCTTTGCAAACCTTTCAAGGTCACCCTGCTGATTTCAGATCTCTTTCTCTTGAGGTCCCCTACCCCTCCTAAAAGCACCTCAACATCACAATCCTCGAGCCTGATGCCCTAATCCGAGTATGATCCAACTAATAAAACCAGTGATCTGATGTATATGTGTGAGGATACAACTGAAACAAGAGTTCCCCACCTGGCTGCCCAGCACCTCTGGACAAGGCAGCTCCAGCTCCCCCAGGACTGGTCAGGGTTGCACATCTCATCCTCCCCCATCTCCAGGAAGCAACAGGCACCTGCACATGGCAATTCGCCTTCCCACCCTTGCTCCCCTCTCTCCCCAGCCCCACCATCGCTACCTGCACGCCTGGCTGCGGCAGAGCTCAGGTGCCTCCGGAGGCACAGGCCCTGCTTTTAGCACTGCACAGGAGGTGGGACCCAAGCAGAGTCCGTGCCGCTTGCAGAGCCCACAACCAACCCAGCCGGGGATGCTCCAGCCCGCACAAAGACACCTAATGCCTGAGCACACACTTCCCTCTTATGGCCATGCCCGATACAGCAGCCGCTCAGCCCCGCAGCATCTTCACTGGAGATGTCATTTTCCTACGAATACTGACATTTCCCATAGATTGCCTCTTACACTTGTCGGGCACAGACGTCTCTCCCCTGCACTTGGGGGGCAAGCACAGCGCCAGCCTTGCCGCCCTGATTGCCTGATGCTGATCAACACACACACTGTGAGCAGGGAAGACAACTCGAGCACTCAATATGTGTCCTGCCTGTGGTATCACACTGTCTCTCTGATGGAAGCCCAAGTATCCACCCCTGGTCCTCAGGCAAGTTTCCCCTATGGTAGGGCACAGCCTCTAACATCTTTCCTTTCCTCAAATTAAGCATGGCTTTTACTTACTTTGATTTTGAAGGGAAAGTTTTTAACTACCTAGTTTTGGGTAGTTAAGGATTCTGTTAATTTCTCCCTCACCCCATTGCAGTGTATGGCAAAGTCTCTCTCTCTTCCATCCAAATAACAAAATCCTTGCTAAAAGGAGAGGCAGCAGCCTTCTGTTTTCCTGTACTGACCTTTTTCTCTGGACTGAGCTTCAGGTAGCTGGTTCTTTCTGTGCTCCTATCACCCCTAATACCAGACTGGCAATTCAAGAGCAATTCACTGCACAGAAGGGGCAGTTTCCCCTTACACCTAATCTATGGCCACCTTCCCCCAGCCACCGAGTCAGTTCAGCTCACCGACCGGAAGGAAAACTAGTCAGTTTTTCATGGGATATTCATCTGTTGGATCAGTGAGTTGAACTGACTCACACTGCGGGTAGAAAGCTGAGCATTAAAAAAAAAAGCTCCTTTAGCCATGCCTTTTGTCAACTTGTCTATCTCCCCTCATCCAGTTTGTCTGAAGAGGAGAGGCAGGAGAATGGGAACCTGCAAAACTATGCTTGGAATGGGACAAACTGCTCCTTCCTTCTCCAAGCTAAGGTTTGGTCACTGCTCAGGTGCTGGAGTACTGTCCTCACCGTCTCTCTTCTCTACAGTATGCTGTCTTCTCATGTGCCACCTTTGTAATAGCATCAGCAAGGGATGAAACAAAAACTATCAACAAAGACACATTTTCAAGGGAACATTGATTTTAGTTCTGTTCTTCACACAGGACCAGGTGAATAAGGAGGAACCTGTCTGGTCTCCTGCAGTACCAACAACGTTGGCAGAAGCAGCAGAAGCAGTTGTGGTCCTCCTTGAAGTCTCCCATAGCATAGAGCCTGATCATGCTCTGCCAGGCTCAATGTCCTTTACCAGAGTTTCTGAGAGCACTCTGAAGCCATGGATAAAGTGAGACCACATCTCCTCTGAACCTGTTCACCAGGGTACTGATGGGAGGGGGGGCTTGGGGCCACTTCCATAGTGCCAAAAGTCATAGGCCCAGATCTTCAAAAGTATTTAAGGACCTAAAAAGAAGTTAGGAATTAAAATATCATGGGGCTCTGGGTCCTAATGAGGATGCAGTTATATTGGCATTCAATGTTTTTGCTGATATAGCTGATAGTGCTTGGAAAAGTTCTGCTCAAAAATGAGCCCTATTCTGCTGACATAAGCTGCCTGCACACAAGAAGGGCTTCACTGGTACAACTCTGCTGCTACAGCGATATCACACACATTTACATGTAAATTAGGGCTTTGTTTGTACCGCACAGATGCAGCCTTTCACTTCATCCCGGATGGGGAGGGGCGAGGCAGGGTAATGGTCTCACTACTCTCATTTTATGGACTAAGAAAGCAAGGCACAAACAAAATGAACTGATTGGCTCAATATCACCCAACATGGGTGGCAGAAAAGGCAGAGACTCTGGTCATAGGTTACAGCCACAGGACTTTCTTCACTGATAGAGTCAGGGAGACAAATGAATGAGTCATTAAACAGAAGCCCCATCACGTCAACTATGCAAGGTCAAATCTCTAATGTGTTTGGGACGGAGGGGCTAGTAATGAATGCACTAGGGAGCCCTGAACCTAGGGGACTGAGGTATGTTTAGATGCATGAAGCACTGTCAGAAAGTGACTGAATCTGAGACCTAAAGAAAGTTTCTACTATGCTGCTTCACTACTCGCCAACCTGAGTGGCAATAATGTCAATGAATGTCCACGGAGGATGGACATGGGAGCTGAAGCAGTATGGGAGACTAAAAACATATCACAGAAGCTACCGAGATTACCTTGCCTTCAACCACTGCTGCCCAAGTAAATATGCACTGAATGCACCTCCATTCTGCCAATACTCCTGTATCTTGACCACAGACTCTGCCAGGCCATACTTCCATTTACAAAAGCCAACATAAGCCAAGAATGATAAAATAACTGATCCCATCTCAGCCATTCACTCTCAAACCTGCCTCTCCTGTTCTACTAAACTGCATATCTGACACGGATACAAGGTGAATTGCATGGTAGGACCAAACTCACCATTTTTGCTAGGAAAGTTTTAACCCAGATCAGGTTCTCTCATGGCAAGTATGAGGGCCCCTGGAGCTACAGCCTTTGTTGGTCCCACAGTGCCAGTAAGGGACCTGAGAAGACACATCACCACACAGTTCCAAAGCGATGGCATAAAGAAAGATCGAAAGCTCAGGCTCCAGAAAAAGCAGGTGTTGCCATGGGTTGAGTGAAACATAGTGAAAATGCGTGGATGTTACTGCTTGCCTTAAGCTAAAAGATACAGTCTAGCTCTGTTGCAGAGAAACAGCAATCTCCATTCCAAAACACTGCATAAGTCACTGCCCAAAAGAGACGAAACATCCAGAAATTCAACTGGGGCGGGGGAAAGGCAGGGGGAGGACGGGGACGACAGGGACATGACTTTCTGAGCACTGTTTTGCACAGGAGTCTTGGGGATAGGGGACATGAGGAAAAGCAGATAAAGCATAGAGAAGGCGGCTCCAAACAAAGCTAGGACAATCTTGGTAGTCAGCCCTGACTGAAGCCTAGAGAAAAACAGCTCTTGGGTACTGGTTGAAAGAAGGCTGGAGCCATGAGCAAGGAAAGAGCGTCCTGCTGCTTGATTTGCTCACACCGTTGGAAACATAACCTTATACCCATTTTGTAACTTTAAAAAAATGGCTAAATACAGTTATCTACTTCTAACTGAAAGACTAAACTTTTGGCTAGCTGTATGTATCAAAAGAAATAACAACTACAGGGCGCTAAGTCAGTCTGTCACTAATCCCTTCTGCCACACTGGATTCCCTCCCATGCCCTGCTCTGCTTGCCAACACACTGATCCTACACATGTCATCTCAACCCCTCTTACATCTGTTTTCTTGTAGCTCATCAGATCCATATTAATACGCGTCTTTCAGTCCCTGGTATATCCTCTCAGGCCTCTTGGCATCTGCAATCACAAACATTCTGTCCTGACTCCTTTCCCATTTCACCACAAAAATGTTACGCGGGCCTGGCTGGTTTCTCCAGGCAAACACACTGAACAGCAAACAGCTCATCACGTTTACAAGTTTAGGTCCAAATCAGTGCCCAGAGATAGGTTCAGGCAAGGCTTCATTGCAAAAAAGAGGGGAAAATAGTCTGAACAGAGTCTTTTTAGCATTGTATAGCTTTAGAGGTTAAGTTATTCCCAGAATATTATTCTCTGAGCCAGTGAGACAGAAGCTGTGGTGAGCCTAGAACTGCAGCATTCACAGCAGAAGGTGTTAAGGACAGGGAGAGTCTCTCCTGGAGCAGAAAAATAATTCTCAGCTTAGCTAAATTTAAACAAACCAACTCCATTGTTTAGGAAGATGTACTTGCCTCCACCAGAAGGAAGCAATCTGCTGTGGGCACTCACAGTTTACCTACTTATCAAGATATGCTGAGGACAGATGATGGTCATTCCTATACCACGCTAGCCAGCCTTCCAAGCATCACTCCTTCTTATGATGAACTACGCCAAGGCCTCTCCAGCTTTCCATGAAGTTTAGCTAGGTGCTTGACAAATTCTCCCAGGGCACTCTCATAGCTATCTGTTTTCTTCAAGGGTTATTTGATTAGCTGTAAGGTCCCCAAAGAGCTTTCCACACGTCTGTTATTTCTTCTCCTATGCTTCAGACAGGCATGCTGCCATTCAGACCCAAACTAAAAAACAAGGTTCAGGTCTCCCCTGGAATCATTTCCCAGCACAATCCCTGCAGTTTCAGTGCTAGGTTGCTACAACTGTGAAAGAACAACAGGAAACAGAAATAATACTTGCCTCACAGCCCTGCATCAGTCTGCCCAGACTGCAGCTTTTTCAATTACACCTTCAGCACTTATTCCATGCTTACTTCGGCCTCCACCTGGAGACTCAAGATGAAGAGGAAAGGCATCTGGAGAATGTAGACTGCTCCCTCTCAGAGCAGCCTGCCTGCTATTAACTGCCTTGAACACAATGGCTGAGACACTGCTTTATCAAAGGAAATTCTTCCCCTCAGTCACATCTCAGTGACAAGTTCCGATTATCGCTTACCACTTCAGAAGGCCCTCACTCTGTTTGGGACACTGGAGCAGAAATTTTTTCTGCTACACTTCTCCGTCCCAGTGGTTACCCAACTGTTTCTTCCTGAATTTGCACTTCTGCTGTTTCCAAACTTGACAACTCTATTCTGTGATCCCCAAACCTACAGATGGTTAGAAACAGTACCCATTGACTCATGTCGGTGATGTAAGTGCTCTCTTAATATGAGCCTGCTGCGCAGCAATCCCTGCCCGTCTGACTTGTTACTTACGGTCCACTCTTCCTTTTGACTCATTAAATTTTTTTATATAGTCCTTTGCTTCATTCAGTCAGTTGAGTAAGGCTGTTTGCTCTGCCAGCTCACAGGAATAGTATCCTCGAGACCTAAAAGGAAACTTAGAACTGAAATTTGCTGTTCTGAGTTTATTTGGCTCCTCTGTTTTGCAACTGCGTAGTCTAGAGGCACAAGCTGCCACCACTTGTGTACACAAGCGTTTCATTTGTCACACGGACCCATATCAGAGCTGCCCGCAGGTGTGACTCCAGGAACTCTGTGGGATGTGCTTGGTGCTGCCTGTGGCAGCAGCTGTGCCCTGGGATGGCACCTCAATGCTGGACTTGTCTCCATGGACCTCCCGGACTCTTCTGTCACTGCAGCTCCAGTGTGAGCGTGGCCTTCCCTGAGCCCTGTGCTGTGCCAAGAAGGGACAGATGCCCCTCAAACACCAGGTTATGCTGGCCCCAAAACTAAGGGCAGGGTGGGTCCTGGCAACACGATGAGGTCCCATGTGCAGGGGAGCACTGCAGCCACTGTGTCAGATAGCCCAGTCCTGCACGAGTTAACCGGTGGGTCCCTTAGTAGTTTTTCTTCCTGTGTTTCCTAAACCAAAACCGAAACCACTGCACTGTAAGGGTTTGTGCTAGTTGGGTTTAAGGACAGATAAAGTAACCAGTCTGCAGGTAGCTACACGTGGAAGGGGTTCAGGCTCTAACTGAACAGATAACATGACAGTGAGATCCAGTGCCTGGCAGGTGAAGCAGCTTCTCCTCTCTAGAAGTAAGGCAGTAGCAGATGAAACTCCTCCATTCGCAGATGGGTGGGGAGCGGAGCTTGTTGCCCCATACATGCCCTGCGAGTATAGACTGGTGGACCATCTGCAGCCCACGGCACAAACTGGTCAGTATAATTCAACCTGTTCTTTTCAAAGGAAGAAGAGGCAGGAGGAAAATGCCAACAGCCAACTATGGCAACAGGGGGAAAAAATCCTACAAAAAATGTTCTACAGTGTATGGTCCCCTAGTACACTTCTCTCTCACTTGTTCTCTTTTTTCATTATATTTGTTCATTTCCTCATAATCACTTCAACTCTGCAAAAGCACTCCCCTCCTTATCCAGGAAAAGCTCAGCAGCAAGAGGGGTCCCTGTGCCTCTTCCCCACCAGCCCTAACTCCTTCCCCACTCCTAACCGCACCTACACTGAAGCAAGTCCACTTGCACAAGCACCCAAATGCTGAACAGGGGTGTTTGCTGATTTGATCACTAGGTCCTTCTTAGCAACACCTGTCTACCCCATGATCCCGTCCCGCAACATGAGAGAGGGGACACGGCCCATCCCATCTTAGCTGACAGCTCTTTCTCACTGCATACCGAAACCAAATGAAGAAAGAATGCTTCTCGGGCAAGTTCATACCTGCTTTAGTGGCAGTCAAGATATGGGAGCGGCTGCAGAGAGCAAGAAATGAAACAAGGTCTCACACAGCTCTAACCCCACATAGACCCATACCTGGCCTGCGCTTGTTACCCCTGAGCCTGTGTTACCCCTCATTACCGAAAGCCCTCTCGTCAAAGGCGACCCAGGGATATGAAGTACACTTGACTCCTACTGCTGCCTACAAATAGGCTGAAAACAGGCTGTGAAGCTCTCCCAAGTTTTCTTGAGGGAAGAAAAATTACTGTCTTTCACAGAAGCTAATTCAGTTTTGTTAGGAACTCCACATTCATATTGAATTTGCAATGAGATCCATGACGGAGGCTCCAAGATGTGACTATAATACAGAAAAATAACCATCAATACTGGCCAATCAGAAAAAAAAAATGATGACACCATTGTCTCAAATTCATCTGCTTAAACCTGTTAACTTTGCATTGTGCTAACTGAGATTTGTTCTGATTGTTTCAAGTTACATTCTAAGAAACATCACAGCCCTTCCCACTCAATTACGCTGGAGAAATCAAAGGTCATACTCTTCCACCTCTTCAGTATGTGATTAACCATGTTAGGCTCTTTCCTTTCTACCAATTAACACTCCCGCAACTCGGAAACCTCTGGATGCCTTTCCCTTCCCACTCCCTCACCAAGATGCATAATAGAATTGTTGTATAATAGAAAGTGCACAAATACATGTGCTTTGTGGTTTGCATAGCACCTTTCCTCTGGTGTTGTCTGTGTGATGTTTGGTAAACCAAACTTTACTAAGGTGGGTAATACCTACTCCCGAAATAAACACAGCATTTAGTTTACCCCATCTTTGAATGAAGCACGTATTTCCAAACCCTGTCAGAAAATACTCAAATTCATAGCCAAATACGCGATGATTTTTAAACACTGCCTCAGGCAGAGTTAACAGACTGGCAACTACAGCTGTCAGGGATACCAGGTCAGCAAGGCAGCCAAGCATACGCCTATATTTAAGTCCAATTTTAAATCCTATTGACTTAAGCTCTGCCTGCAGCTTGTCTGCAGGGTTTCCTATCAGGTCCTTCATTACCCAGGTGGACTTGAGCCAAGATACACCTCTCCCAAGTCGATCCGAGGCAGGAAAGGGCATTACAGTAATTAAGTGTGACCTCCTAAAAAACCCAGAGCGTTTCACCCACGGCTTCTCCATGGGTTACTTTATCTTTCACGCAGCCCATCACGACACAGCCCGAGGCCTGCGTGCCCTGAGGTAACCCCGCCGGCTCTCGGCAGGAACCGCTTCGCTCATCAGCTCCCTCGATTCGGAGCAGCGAGGGCAGCCGAGGGGCTCCCCGGCTGCCTTCTCCCACCCCGGCCCTCTCCCCGCTCCAGCCACTGGGGTGCCCGGCGGGATGGGCCTTCGTCGCCGCCGCTGACGGAAGCAGCGCCAGCCCGCGCACCCCGCGGCGCTGCCATTTTCGCCACAGGGAAACCGCTTAGGGACGCGCCGGGCGGGGCAGCCCCTCACGGCCGGTGCCCCCGCTCCCAGCCTGCCTGCCCGCCCTCGGCCGCGCAGCGCAGACACCTCCACCGCCCCGTCGCCTCACACCCTGCCCCGCGAGCCCGCCCCGGCGCCCGCCCATTGGTTGCCGCCTCAGCCACCGCCCTGCTCCTCCCTCCTGTCATTGGACGGAACGCCGCTGTTCGTTCGTACCCCTCCCTCCACCTCGCGTCGTGATTGGCTAGCTCATCTCCTTCTCTTCGTTCCCGGTTCCATCTCTGCCAAGCGATTGGACAACTTTTACCCTCTGGCTCCACCTCCCTCAGAACTTTCTGCTTTGCGATTGAACAAGCCCCTTCCTGCTCCTCGCTCCCCTCCCATCTGATTGGAATGTAGGGCTCTCATTGGGCCCCGTCCTCTGAGGCTCTGCCTCCTCCCCGTGGCCTCTGCCGCCAGCCTCTCACGCGCGCTGATGCGTCGGTGCGGAGGCCGTCCCAGAGCGTGACGTCTCCGCCGGCGATTGGGGGGGAAGCAGCGGGTCGCGCTTCCGGTGCGGCGCGGCGCGGCCGGGCGGGGGCGGCGGAGCGGGCGCAGCGCGGCGGCGGGAGCCGGACCGGCAGGATGGAGCAGCCCGAGGGGGCTGCGGCGGCGCTGGGTGCCCAGCCCCGCGCCAACGGCTGCAGCGGCGCGGCCCACGGCGGCCTCCGCAACGGCTACGTGCGCGGCCTGCCCCCTCCCGACACCCAGGTGTGCGCGGCGGGAGCCCTCCGCCCCCCAGGCAGGGCCGGCACCGGGGCCGAGGGTAGGGGGGGTGGTCGCCCGTCTCGAGGGCTCCGGTGGCGGGCAGGGCGTGTGGGGCCGCCCGCGGCGCAGCCGGGGGCTGTCCCCGGTGCTCTCTTCCAGGCGAGCGCCGCTGCCTCGTCCCTCGGTGCGAGCCGCCGGTGCCCCCGCCGCCGGGATGGGCTGAGGAGGCGGGGGAGCCTGCAGCCGCCCCTCAGGCCGTGGCCCGCGGGCTCCGGGGAGCCCCCGCTCCCGCAGTGTGGCTGTTGGGGAGTTGGGAGAAACTTGGCTGGCGGGCGGGGGTCGGGTTTGTGTGGGGCCCCCCTCCCTTTCTCCCGCCCCCGCTCTCCACCCCCCGGCCCTTGCCTGGCGAGGGAGGGCAGCGCCTCGGTGACGGGCCTGCCCCGGGGGGCCGCGCCTGGGTGGTGCTGGTCAGCCAGGCTGGGAACTTTCAGTGGAACTTTAAGGCCCCCAAGGCATTGCTGTAGCCTTACTGCAAGGCTGTTGTTAGCAGCGGAGCTTTAAACTTAAACCTTGCTATAATACAATAGGGCTGTGCTTTAGAAGAAAAGACTTTAGCAGTTTTTCACCGCTGTTTCGTTGTTACAGGTGTGATGCACAGGGCTACGGGTACAAGTAGCCTTGAGTAGGAACTTCCCTCTACAGAAGAGTTAAAGGTTGATAGAGCGCTTCCCATCTTGCTGTATTAACACCCTGTGATGCGAGTGTGTATTTCTGCTCTCAGACTTCCAGTTGTTTCTCTGCAAAATGCTAAACTTTTGTGTTATTGTGTGAGGTACTCAATGGTTCTTGTGAAGGCAATCCCAGCAGTACGGAATAGGTTGTGTTTCCTTGGACACCTAAAGCTGCTTGAAGAAAACCTTCCTCCATTGGCATCCCTCCTGTTGCTCCTTGTTTTCACTCCTGTGCTGCTGCTTCTGTTTTTCCAAGTGTAGGCTTGTGCTGTCACTGCATGGACCAGATTGAGAACTGATGCAGGATAGAACTAAACTTTTTTTTCTCCTGAGTTAACTTTAACCCAGGACACTTGCTGTATTTCTTCCACTGGATGGATGCTCATAACCTTGCCCTGGCACTTGAGAGGGGATAGCACAGTATTGGGAGTGAACAAATGAAGGAGGAGGGTACAATACATTAATTTGGCAGCAGTGTCAGCTTGTACTTGTTTGGGGAGCTATGGCACCGGCAGTCTTGCCTTGCAAATAGCAAGCACTGCCGACTGTAAAACTGTAGGTGTAAATCTTTGCACTAAGACCAAGCGTGGTGGTGGTGAGTGTTCTTCCGTAAGAGGTTTTTTTTTTTTTCCCCTCTGTGCTTTTACAAGAAGAAGGTCTGAATACAGTTATGTTCTTCAGAAGAACAGAAAAGTGGGGTAAGGAAGCTTTTTACTCAAGGCTTTTGTTCAGCTGTGTATCTGGAAAACATGGGAGATGCAGCATGTGAATGGAAAAACTGTCAATGTCAAACTGAGGAAGCTTAAAAACTTTGCTGTTTTATGAGACATTCTATTCAGTTAGTATCTTGCATGTGATACTATGCTCAAATATGTCTTGAAAGCCTGAGGCGTTTTAGATAACTTTCTAAAGGGGTCAAGGCATATTGGAGAAGTAGCCATGAGAAATCTTAGCAAAAAGCCCAAGCGTAGTGTCACTGTCAGAGGATGTAAGAAGAGTATAAGTTGTATATCTTTCTGGCAGCTGCTTGCTGATCAAGCGGAGATTTATAACTAGGAGTCTTGCATTCTTTTCTCTATAATTTTATGTGGGCCAGATTGCTAACTTTCAAAATGAGGGTCTAAATGTTAGAACTTGACTGGAAGAAGTGACTGTTTAGGGGTACTAGCCATGTACAGCTTTCTCAAATAACATCAGTGATGGGAACTTAGAGCTGCCAAAGATATGGTTGCTGATGTATCACAGATTCAGCTACTTGATTGGCCTTTTGGCTTTTGAATTTTGGTTGTTAGGCCTTTATGCAGGAGAAGGGAAACATGTTAATGCTTACCGTGTGTTGAATATGTTTGTCTGTGTATGTATATATCTATACTACATACATACCTCATACAACACTTGAGAATCTGTAAGTGATCTGTGGAATGCAAAGTAATAAAGTACCAAAAAGGAGGCAACTTACACATGACAGTAGACTTCCTACTTACTAGAAAAAAAAACAAAACCAAAACCCAAAACAAAACAGAAAGGGGGGGGGGAAGGTGCTTTTTCAAGAAAGCCTATGACGGGGACTTTGAGAGAAGTAAGAGACAAGAAGAGATCTAGATAAAATGAATAATATTGATGGGAAGAGGAGGGGGAAGGAAAGCCATTGGTATAAAGAAGCGTGGCAGTCACTGGCGATCTATCTGGAAAAGCCTGGAGCTTCTGAGCGGGGATCTTAGAGACAGGGTAGTACATCACTGTGCCTTCCTGTAGGGCTTGATAGTGCAGGAAAGCTTTACCCATTTTTAAGGATGTGAAAAAAGGAGCCTGCCCCTACCTAGGACATCTCTGCTGTGGTTACCTGAGTAAGTTTTGGTTTTTTTTGGTTTGTTTGGTTTTGTTGTTTTGTTTTTTTTCTTACCCTAAAAAAAGTTTAAATGCAAGGGTATTATCCTTATGACATAGATTTCAGGCTTTCCTTACAACTCTCTACACAGAGAGAGACTGGTATTTAACGTAGCACGGGCTCTTTACTGTTATTCCAGCATGAGCAGAAGAGGGTGAAATTGTTCACCTTAATTTTTAAATAGGTTGTATTACTTTGTCTCATGCTGAGATCTGAACTGCTAATACTTCCCCTTGGTAAAAGGAGAGCGGAACTTGCTGCCTACCAAGACTGCAGTAACTGGCTACCTTCGAGATTAATGAAATATCATCAGTGGCTAGGAAAGTAATCATTTGAAGTTAGGGTTTCAGCTTATTAAAAAACCATTCTGCTGAAATACTAAGACAAATAACAGCTCTTTATTTTGCTTTTCTGGGAAGTCCTGTGTTCAAATGACTTTAGTTCTGCTACCAGTTAATCTGTTTAGAGATTGAAATTCTGTGAATGCAACAGTCTTGCTATAAGCACCTTAAATAAAGGAGGCTAAAGAACCACCTAGCAATTAAAAATTGTGGGATATTGGAGGAAAGTAAGCAACTTCTTGCTAACTGTGTGCAGTTATGGGAATGTATGGTTAGGAAGAATAGAAATCTATGGATGGGTTCAAAACTGATTTAATGCTTCAGTGTAATCCTGCACCATGTAAGATGAAAGCCTGACATCTCAAAGGGTATTGTCATGACGTGAGGAAGTGAACACAGCCAGGAGAAAGAAAGCAAATCTAAATAGAAGAACAGTGAAGTTACCTCTTCAAGTTGTGCATGACTCTGCTTTTTATGTCCTTCTGGTCTGTTGGAGAGAGTGTTAAGTGCGTTCAGTAGAAAAATGGTATTTAGGATCTATCAAGACACTTGTGGGAATAATAAAGAGTGCAGAGAAAATTGCTTTTTCTTTCTGCAATGCAATTTTAGACTGGAATGTATTTCTCCTTTGGAGTGTTTTGCTCTGAAGCAAACGGCTAATGGTTTTCTAATACTGCATCTGAAAATTTTTTTTGCTTAAAATAGGGAGATTGGGACATATTTAATTTAACAAGGTGCCCTTATTTTCCATGATAACTTATTGGAATCTACATGTTATTGTGAATGCTTTTTTAGTAAAGTGGGTTTTTGGACTTCTCACCTTAGAATAGTTCTGTTATGCTTCTAGAAGGTAAAGAAAAAATAATCTCAAACCAAAAAAATTATTGGAATATAGGATTTAGATATGAAGTTCTTAATTTCTGTTTTGTGCAGTATCTCCAAGTCAGTTAGACAGGTGCTGGAACAATATAAACAAATTTTAGTTTCCCTGATGTTTCCTGGTCTTCAAATGCCATGCTATAGCAATCGCCAGATAGGTCTCATACTGCTTCCTCAGATAGACAAGGAATAGTTTGGTTGAAGAGAGTGGGAGGACTGTGGGATTTGCATTCCTTTAAAACTGTCCCAAGTCCTGAATTCTTATAGCTTAAAATGGACAGCGTAGATTTATTTATTTTTTTTTTCGGGAAAGCTTCGGTGTGTATATGCTGAGAACAATTTCTGTGGTCCTGTGATTTGTGTTTGGTTTTTTTAGACAGAGAAGTCATACTGCTTGTAGGTTCATCTCGTGAGATGCTTCAGAATGTAGGGCAATGACGGCTTCATCTTGATTTTATAGATGCTTTTGCTGGAATTCAGGTTAGCGTAACTTCTTTGGGAGAGCATGCTTAGGAAGATGAGTTCAAGAAATACTGGAAGTTTTTCTTGTTACAGTGAGTTAGTGGTAGCAGTGACATGAATAAATCCTTCTTTCAGATGAAGTTTAGGATAAGATAAAGATGTTAAATAACTGCCATATCCATTGGTATTAAAAGAAATTTGAGTACAGAATTGTGGAGTTTTTTTCATATCTGCACATGAATTTAAAGTGCAAGTATTTCTGATAAAGAGGAAAAAAAATGATCCTAAAGAACTAAATCTTACTAATTTATTCACGAGGAAGCAATCGTTTCCCCTTATTGTGTGTTTGTGAGATTGCATCTTCAGTACTGTGTCCAGTTTTGAGCTCTCCAGAAAGATGCTGACACAGCCATGTGAATCTGTGAATCCAGTGGAGGGCCCCCAAAAAGCAGAAGAAGCTGGAACACATGAGGTATGAGGAGAGGTTGAGAGAGCTGGGTTTGCTCAACCTCAGAGGAGAAGGCTCAACTAGCTGGCTGGAAGATACAAAGAATGTGGAGCCAGACTCTTGGAAGCATCAATGGGATGAGAGGCAACAGATGTAACTTGGAAGAATGGGAAATTTTGATTATGTATAAGAAAAATAATTTTTCCATGAGGGTGGTAAAATACTGGAAGAAGTTGCCCAGAGAGGTTGTGGAGTCTCTATCCTTGGAGGTGTTCAAGAATAGATTGGACGCATCCCTCAGCAACCTGTTGTAATTAGACCTGCTTTGAGCTGGGCGTTGGACATGATGACCGCTGGAGGTCCCTTCCAACCTTTGTTACTCCATGGTTACAGAGATAAACTCATGGATTGCAGGAGAGTTTGCCCAGGTTTAGACATCAGTGTTTAATCCTTGAAGCCCTGTAAAAATGTGTGCCTTAGGGTTTATAGCATGTACTTGGAGGCTTGCATCAGACCTGAGGAAAGAAATTATTACTTTCTGCCTCTTGTTGGCTTTTTGATTGACTAACATAAAACTGAAGTGAGTAGAAAATTGGCTGACCTACAAAAGGCTGCGATCTCCTTTAGCTGTTTTAATTAACAAAACTCTGTTTCTGAAAGTGTACCTGTGCTTGAGGATACTTTTCTAATACCAAATTTAATTTTAAAAGACAATTAGCCTTTGTGGAAGGAATAGCTACACAACATTTTATCTGGCTAAATGAGTATTTGAGGCCATCATATTAAACTAGTAGAAGTAGTGCCAGTGTTGTACTTGTGGAGAATTTGTGTTATTTGTACTGGTATGAAAACAAACACCCATGGTAGCTGTTGATGTGTCTGGCTTCTCTTAGATTTGAATATGTGCTTTTGAGACGTCAGTCTAGATGAAGTGTTAAAATATTTCAATTATATTTGGACTGCCATTTCAAATTTAACTGGTGATAAGCCTCGAATGCTGTAATAAATTGTTATAAATGTATGCAAGTTGATTTTTTTGTTATTGTAACTACTTGAGCGATCTGTCATGTTGTATTTTCCTGTCTTAATTGTACAGCAGAAATGTTGTTTTCCTAAATGTCATACTTTAAATTTGTTGCAGAAAAAGCTTTATCTTAATTATCTATTGACTTCAGTTTCTCTGGGAGGAACATAAAAAGTTGGCCCAGCTTCAATGAGGTTACCAGGTTTTTTTTGCCTTCATTAAGGAATCGCTCCTAGAAAAAGAACCTTTTTTAATTGAAAAGTGTAGTCTTGAAGGATACTTATAGTTGAGAAAGCAGGAGCTGAAAAGCTTAGGAAGTAATGGAATTTAATGTCTGTAAAAATAAGGGAGACCGAATTCTGAAGTACATTAGGAATGCTTTCAGAGGTATCTGAGAGCCTAGAGATGGCTTGTTAGTGAGCCGCTGCAGACCTGTGCTGTCTTTGGAAATCTCTATTATAAAACACATTTAGTAATTAAGCATACAGTTAAGGAATTCTCTGTCAAAATACTGTACAACTAAAATCTACTGAAAATACTAGATGAAGTAACATTAGGTTTAAGGTAATTTAAGGTAAACTGTCAGAAAAAAGTGTATTCTCAGTAGGATTCAAATTGTCAGCCCTATGTAGCAAGCAAAAAATGCCAAACTTAATTGCATCATTCACTTGCTAAAAGGGGGAAAAAAAAACCCAAACAGCTCTTAAACATTATGAAGATTTATACTGTTTGTGTAAATGTAGCAAGTGCATCTTAACAAAGGAATGCCAAATTTGTTGGGAGTAACTAGTTGCAAATCAAAATATTTTATAATACTTGCCAACAAGAACAAATATTTAATTAGGAATACACTGAAGTGTTTAAAAGTCAGTTTTTTAAAACAAGTTTCCCTCCTGTGATTTTTTCTTTTTTTTTTTTTTTTTAAAGCTAAAAATCTGATTCAAATCAGTTTATTCTAATTTTGGTAGTAAGTACTTGGTCTTTTTACCCATGCAACAGTCTGAGATCTGAAGTCTAGTAACAAAGCAGTGCAAGAAAAAGGGCTGGAGGTGACAGTAAAATTACCACAGAATACAGCTTAGATCAGCTGCCTAAATGGAATTCTCACTTACTGCTGTAGTTTCTGTAGTGCTGATTCCCTTCATCCTTTATAATAAACGTGACTGCTTTTGAGGGTGGAGGCACATCCTAGAGGGGAGGTGCATCCCATATATCTCCATTTTATTCCCTGTAGTT
This sequence comes from Anarhynchus alexandrinus, assembly GCA_008711295.1. Lineage (NCBI taxonomy): Eukaryota > Metazoa > Chordata > Aves > Charadriiformes > Charadriidae > Anarhynchus > Anarhynchus alexandrinus. Next base: position 1,529,279 of record VUYV01000001.1, read on the forward strand.
GGCAGGAATCTGACAAAAAAGCGAGCAACTCACGGAAATGGTCTTCCACTTTGTTTCTTAAAAAAAAAAAAAAAAAAAGCTGCGAAGCTGTTCATATGTGTGGTGTGTGGCAATGAGAAGCTACTGAATTTTAATAAGAATTTAGCAAAGTTGTGTTCCAGCATAAATTATCCTTTTGAGGTGTTTACATAAAGTCTGCCAGGTTTATCTGAGTTTGTTCTTCCTGGCAGCATTAAATGAAACAGCCTTTTTAATGCAGAGTGTTAGGATTTCCCTGGGGTAGGAGCATAACCGGTTGTTGTGTACTTCGCTCTTACTGTGTGCTGTGTTGTACTTGTAGCATCTTCTCTCCTGCCATGCAAGGAGTGTGCCCAGATTCCTGTGATAAATCCTGTGTGTTGTCTACAGTAGCGTCTGCAAATGTGTTTAAGCATGGCTTTTGTCTTCTCATAAAACAACTTCTTCTCTAATGCTTTTGAAAGTTAAGCGTGGTACCCTTCAGTCGGAGAGTTTGGCTTCTTGTGCGCTCCTTTGCATCTACCGATTTCTACCATGCTGACTTTGTTTAGGATGAGTTCTTGTCCGAGTTGTCTGCTGACACAGGTATAGCAAATATACCAAAACGCCTTTTTCCTATTGGTTTTGAGAATTGAGTTTTTAATGAAAAGAAAGTCAGGTTCACAATAATGCCAGTCTCCTACGTGACCTGTTTTGGGTACTGGTAGTGAAAGCATAATTAACGCTAAAATCTGTATCTGTCTGCTGGTTTCATTTTACCTTCTTTGTAAATCCATGACAGGGTGAGCTATGGTTTCAGGATCTTCTCTGAAGGTCCTACTGTCCAAGTTTAGAAAAGGGAAAATGGTGAAGGGTACTAGTAAAAGCAATTTTACTGCTAACTGCTGTTGATGAATTGCAATTTTTTTTGGTGCTCTGACAAAGGAGTTATCTTTACATCTGCTAGGATAGTGGAGATTGTAATCATGCATTGTGAGCATGCAATAGGATGTATTCTAGTGTGAATTTATGCCCAGTGGGTGGCTTAAATGAGAACTATTTCCTTGTAGATTACATTATTCTGTCCCCAGTGCTGGATGACCTGTAATCATGCTAAGGTAACTGCAAAAGGAGTATTATGTGAGATGTTTTCCATATATGTCATTAAAGAATTTTAATAACTTAGGATAAGCAGAAATACCTCTTCTGCCTGTGGAGCTGGTGTCTTGTTCTGATGATACCTGACCTTAAGGCACTGCAAGATCTGATGCTATCTGGAGGCCAACGTGGTCTTTAAAGCATAACTTAATGCAGTAGTTGGGTAAGAACATCAGGTTGAGTGTGCTTGTGCTGCACGTGCGTACATCCATAAACCCATCTTCCACCTGTACGAGACATGCTGTCACGCTACTTATGATTATTATAATTGGCAGGATGAACTAAATCTAAGTCAATTTTGTAATGTAACATCTTGTGAATTGGAACTGTTTGTTACCAGGCTGGGTATTATAATCAGACTCCCTGATGTGTTCTGTGTAGACCAGTGCAGTCCTTTACTAGCTGTAGCTGTGTGATGCTGCTGCTCAGTAACTGTTATAATACTGTTTCATAATACTGTTTCATGTGATTTGTTTCTCCAGGAGCTTGGCCCAACACAGGCATCACCTGTGGCTGATTCAGAATGCCATCTCTTTGCTGCCTTCTGTAACCAGCTGGGTGGTGCTCTCTGATTTTTCTCCTGCAGTTGGGTTTCTTAATGTAGTGGTGCTCTTCTGTATACATGCGGTCTGGGCAGTATGGAAGAGCGAGATATAGGTGAGCATACACCTACTTTTTTGAACGACGCATTTCGGTGAACTCTTTCTTTGTAGTCTCCACTTAGATATGCAGTATGTTCTAGTTCAAAGGTCATGGCTCACTTTGTTATCACAAGACTTGCTGGAACCATAAAAGTCTTGATCTTGCACACTTTTTTTCCTCCGGAGAAGGAAATGAATCACTAAGCTGTTCCCTACTTTATTGGTCCCTGGAACTGAACTTGCTGCTCTTTGGCAGCAGGCTTGGAGTTAGCAGCATGTAAGCCTTCATTTGAAGGCTAATGTGTGGATTCATGAGGCATTCTTGGAAAATGAATAGGCTTGTATCTAAAATGTGGCTACGAATGTCTCTTCTCTAGGCAATTCTCAAGTGTATTTATAGTCATAGTATGCTTCATGAAAAGTTCGTGGAATTGTATTCAGAGTATTTCTTTAATGTTTAATTCAGATAGAATAGTATAGAAGCTTCTCAGCTTACACGCTAGCTGAAATGAGAATATAAGGATGTATAAGCACATTGGTAGGAAAACACTGGGAGGTGAAATTGATTGGAGTATGTGTTGAATCAATACAGGTATTCCCAAAAGGGCCTTTCTTAGTGAAATGTTGGTTTTGACCATGTGGAATAACTTGTTTAGTTTTAGCATTTGTCACAAGTGGAGGCACCTTTCAAGACCTGGAAAAAATTGGTATGCTTTTATTCTGATTAAAAGTCCCTACCAGTTTTCTGGCTGCTTGTCCAGAAATCAGCTACTAGTAGACAGCCACAGGTAGCAGGTATGTCATGTGCTTGCTCCTGAATATTCACAGCCTGGTCTGTCAGCGTGACTACACAAAATTCAACTTCCATTCATCAAGCTGTGAAATTATAGTAATTGGAGCTGTAGTGCATGATCTTTCTCAGATCTGGATGCAATAAAACTCTCTGGTTTCGTGGACTGAAGCTATAGTGATACAGTTAAGTAATCTTGAGAGTAATAGAGAAGAGAAAGCTTTTGTGGTTTTTCCTCTGCAGCGTTGGCTCACTGAGTTTGTTGATTGTCCTGGTGCTGATGCCCCTCCTCTCTCCCCAACAGCTGCCGGCTCTTGTTTGCTGAGATCCATCAAATGAGTTTGTGGAGAGGTGTTGTAAAGACTATCAGGGTCTAATAATTAACCTTCTGCAAGCCATTATGTTTCCAACCTGGATCAGTTTGGTGTTGGAAGGACACTGTGCTGAAAATCAGATTAGCCTTAGTTGTGCAAGCCAGAGGGTGATGCAGATGGTTCTGAGTGGGAGTGAGTGGGGCAGGGGCAGTTCCTTCAGCTGACACTCTTCCTGACGAAAACAGTATATGAACCTGTGGCCTTTGCTAAAGCTTTAAGTTGCCATAATCAGAACTGAATCTTCCTACACCTGTTCCAAAGCACAGTAATTTTCTAACTTAAGCCACCACTGTATGCAGTATGTTTTTAAAACTATTCTGTATTAAACCTGGCCTCAAAGTGCTGCAAGCTAGTTATCTGCATCTGGGGTAAGTGCTGCTGCTGAAGGAGAAGTTCCTACCGTGTCTTTGCTGTTTTATTTCCCACAACTACGGTGACCAAATTGATGAATTGTTCTGGCTGAAACTTTGTTTTGCTCTGCAGCTGTCTGGATGTCTGTGTTGGCAAAAGGGAAGAGGTAGAAATCAGGTGTCGGGAGGAAGGTGGTGGTGCAGTTAATATTCAGTGTCTGCATAGCTATAGCATAATTGTATGCTAAGAGCAGACGCTTGTTTCTGAAAAATTACTTTCAAGATCTTAATGCCAGGCTGAGAAATACAGACTTGCTCCGGCATTTGAGATGAGCAGGTGTCACTTTCTAAATACTGCAGTGTCTGGTGAGGCTGGGAAGTATGTGTGCTTTTACTGATTCATCAGCTGTTACAGAGGTTAGCACTACTCTGCCTTCCTTTCCCATATGACAGTATGAGTGCCATAGATGAATAACTGGTTTTATTCTGTCTGCTGGCCCCCACCCCCCATTAATTATTTGCTGTTGTCCTTTTTTTCATGTATTTAGGATCAAACTCATTTCTAGGTGTTGATATTTCTTTGCTTAGAATATTTTAAAAATAAATTTCTCATTATATCTGTCTATAAACTGCAATTTGAATACAGTCCTGAGAAATTTGAGCAACATCTTAGATACATCCTTGTCCTAACCCTCTTTTCAGTGTGGTGGTGTTATTAATATAGGCATTTATTGAAATGCATTGTCTTAGCTTCCTTCTTGTCTTCTAGCTGCTCCCGTGCACATCTGGCAACATTCTCCATAACATATTTGGATACCAGAGAGTTACAGAGTTGTATGCCAATCTTAATCTGTTTAGATTGCCTAATAGGTTGTAATTTTCCTAAACCTTGAAGTACTGCCAAAAATAAATCAATTCTGCAAGGAGTAAGACTTGTCACCTTTGATGCTACAGATAGGGGATTTATGTCTTTCACACATAGCTATTCCATTATAGGGTACCTATTCTATAGTTTTTAGGAATACAGATAGCGATTTGCATCTAATGGCTGGGTTTCTGTGTTTTGATACACTGACTTTTGAGATCTGATCTTTAACTTAATTCTTTGACCAAGTAGTCTAGTTGAAACCATGATGTTTTCCCCCCAGTGTTGTGTTGAGTGAGCCCTTGCCTTGTAGCTGTGAAGTTTTTCTGTAATAGTCACAAATATTATGAATTACAGTAATTGTACTTGAGATGGACATGCACATGTATTATACAACTAGTCAAGCTCTTATCTTCAGGAGATGGTATGTAAGTAGCAAGATGACTTTTAGTGTGGATTTTATGCAGAAAGCCTTGCTTTGTTCTGTGTGCTGACATATATGCAATGTTGAGACTGTGTATACAATGACTTTTTTGTCTGTAGTGTCATGTCCACCTCATGGACGAGTACAGTGTTTACATCAGCATTTTTAGGCTAGCGGCTGTGGAGACACATAGATTATGCTTGTTTTGTTACAGTAGTATAGGCTTCCAAAGTTGAGTCTGTTTTGATATTTTCCAGTTACTGTTTCAGTTCTCGTAATCCTGAGAATACATAGTTCAGTTTAATAAAACTATTCATTTCTATTTTTGTTTTTCCCTGTAGTGAGCCTGGGAAGCCTCACTGTGCTGTTATTTGTGCCTACCTTGTTCTTGGTGAAGAGGGAAGGCAGGTTTTCATTTTGGTTGGCCTGGATGTAAGCAATGCTCTCTATGTGGCTTCGCAAGCTAAAGAACTTTAATGAGATGTTAGATTAAACTGTGCTGAATCCGTAACTGTGACTTTGGTTATGTCAACAATTTAGCAACCTCGTATATGGAGACTGACAGTGTTTGTCAGTAATGGCTGAACCTAGCTGGAAGTACTTCAAGCTGGGCAGGGGGAATGCAGAGTTTATAGCTGGTCAGAGGGCCAGGGACTACTCTGAAATGCCTATCTGTCATTTCTTGAATTAATATCTCACAACTGCCTCTCTCTAAATTTTCACTATAGATAAATCATATTGTACACAATGGAGGATTATACAAAAGGCCTTTCAACGAAGCTTTTGAAGAAACGCCAATGCTGGTTGCTGTGCTGACTTACGTAGGCTATGGTGTTCTCACTCTCTTCGGATATCTGCGAGATTTCATGCGGCAGTGGAAGATTGAGAAGTGTCAAAATGCAACAGAAAGAGAAGAACAAAAGGTAACCACTGGGGAATAATGGTCAGTGGGAAATGATGTGGCTGAGCATTTCTTTAGGGAGCAGTGTTCAAAGTTTTCTGCTGTTTTCTTTGTCTTCTGAATGCCCCAAATGTTACGCTAGTATTGCTGTGTCATTAAATAAAATAATGTTTCTTTTAGTTGGGGTTTGGTTGGTTGCTTTTTTGTGGAGCAGTTCCCTCATCTGCTTGACTGCAAAGCTGCATCAACAGTTATATCAACATGCTGAGAGATGCTGCAGAAACAAGGGTTTGGGGAAGAGAGTCAGCATATGCCAGCATCAGCAGCTAAAGAAATGCTTATCAAAGGATCTGGTTTGAGTTTGACAGCAGTGGGAGGCTTTCTGATGCAGCTCTGGTGGCTGCATTTTGATTTGGAAGCGTGCTATTAACTCTTTAGAGTAAGCAGTTGCAAAGAAAAGCTTGTGGATGAGAACCAGAGCATAAGCTGGATGATTTTGAATTCATCTGGTCCAGAACACTAGCAAGTTAGCTCGTGAGTAATCTGAGGTATTGAATCTTGATTTACTGATAGCCATTAAAAAGAATTAATTCAAAGTAAGACCTATTCACAAAAACTTCTGCTACCAGGTGAAAAGCCTTGCCTGCTTCAGGAGTTAGTCTGAAATAGCTAATCTTAATTTTGAGTAGTTGGAAAATATTTTGAGAGGCCTTTATTCTCCACGGGAATTAATTACTGTTAAGAAAGCTACTGTTTAAACTTGCAGTTAGCAAGCTATTTCCTGCTAACTCTTAGTGTGAGCCCTCTTAGCACAGTGAGAATACCAGTGAGCTTTGCTCCAAAGGTGGAGTGAATCAGCTTACTCTTGCTGATGGGGGTTCTGTTTTTCTAAACTGCTTGGGGAGCCAGTCTGGTTTATAAAACATTAAGGGAGGTTGTTTTCCAGTTGCTGTTTTCTGGTTCTCTGTGCAGACACAAATATTTGGCTAGCAAAACATAGGAGGGGCTGGAAGGACATCTCACTAACACAAACAAATAATCAAGGGTGGGAGAGGGGAAGAAAAAAAAAAAGGAAGGCTTCTTTGAAGGCCTTTTTTGGAGGGAGCACTGGAGTAAAGTGCATGTCATCTTACAGTAGACTAGCTAAGATGCAGTGGACTAGCCAGTGTCTAAAATTGCTTCACAGTAGCATCATGTGAGCATTGTGAGGTAGAATTAAGCTGATTCATAGTAAGGCACTTAATTCCAAAACAGAAACATTCTCATAGGAGTGTAATGAGGAATAGGTATTTCATATTAATTAAAAGTACAGGAGTTTAAATTTATACTATTTCCAAAACTGACTTCTGGAACCTGGAAGTAAAAATCTTGGATCCCTTTTAACAGTTACAATATCTGAATAAGGATTGCTGGCTAAATCTCAACTTGAAATTCGATGTGTTCATTTATGTTGTTTGAGCTTCTCTGGTTTATGTCACCTGAGAACATGACACCCTTGTATTTTAGAAGTTGATACAGAAGAGAACAGTCAAACAGTTGCAGAAATCTACCGGTTCATTAGAATTAAGCTTTAAATATTGGTCTGTACTCATGGTACTTGAGGATTATAAAGGGGTAACTGAAGTGTCAGTGCAGTTACTCTATACTGTAGTTGTTATATTTCTGTTGCACAGGTTTTGAGAAATGCTTGTGTTACCAGTATGTAAGGTGCAGGAGTGCTTGCAGTACAGTAGTCCTTTTCTGTGGGAGCAGCCATGACTCTTACATGAGAGGGTACAAAAGGAAGACCTCGGGCAGTAGGTCTAATTTGGGAATACAGTATTGATGCTAGGCTTTCAGTGAAGATTGCCACAGAGGAAGTTGAAGGACAGAGTTTGTTAGCAACTGATTATCCTAGTTCTAAAAGAAATTTAGCCTTGAAATTTTTTATAAATTAACTTAGTATTGCATTTTACCCTGAAAGACATTTGCTTAACAAGTATACCTACCAGACAGATGACTTGAAACCCTTTGAGTTTGTGAGTTGGTCACGGCTTGCAGGGAAGAGTTGTGTGTATTCTAGTTTTGTTTTGTACGTAGGATGTCTGTGGATGGAGCTAGTAAGAAGTGCCAGTGAATATTGCGCAATAATGAAAAATAGGAAATCCTGTTTAAAAAACGTTTTAGTGTTGAAGAAATCTCAGCCTAGTGTACTTCCCCAAATCACGTTTCTGGTGCTTGGGTTGGAATAGCTGTTTCCAATATCAGGCAAATAGAAAAGTGATCATGTGAGGTCTAGAACATACAGTACTTATCCTCACACTCTGCTGCTTTAAGCTTTGTTTGCCTGCAAATGAATTGATGAGAGCACGTTGCAGTATTAGTGTGTGAGCCAGGTTTTATTTTGGTGGTGGTGGGGGGTATGTGCTCAATGACTTGTTTTGAAACAGTTTCTCATTATTTTAAAATATTTGAATCTCTCAAGCTGCTGGCTGACAGCCCAATCATCTTTTGGGATGGCAATGCAGATATTAGTGAGCAGAAAAGGCTTGAAACTTTTTTTTTAATTAATGCATGCAAATCACAGGAGCCCTGGGGTAGTCTCTGGCAGACTTGTGACCTCTGTGTGGAAAGTAATGTTTTTATTATTTAAATTCTAAAGATGCAGCTAGATTATTATTATTATTTTCTTAAGTATCAAGCAAAACGGTTAGCTTTAGCTTTTTGAAATAGTTAGAATTGCTTAGGTGAAAAGCTCAAAGCAAAGGCAGTGGGGGTAGCTGTGTAGCTGAACAGGGTGTGATGACTTGCTTTGTGAGCAAAACAAAATTGCGTAGTGTGAGGAAGTATTTCATAAAAGGTTGAATGAACTTCTCCTGAAAGTCATGGAATGAAGTATGTGGGTTTTCTGTGGTGTGTTTCTGAAGGTGATCACAGTTAAAAGCATAATGTAAACTTAGGTCCAAAATGTGGTACTGAAAACAAACACAAAAAAAGCCACCTTCAGTTTTTGTGCATTTTGGAGAGCAATTTATTTCAGTAGAGCAAATCCTTCCTTAAATCGTCACTTAATATTGTAATCTTAGTCTGTGCATCAGAACTAGAAACTGAAAGTGACCAAACTAATTTAAGGAGCAGGCTTTCAAACAGGTCTTATGTTGGGACTGTCGCTGAGAGTGGGTAAATTCCTTGGAATTTATTAGAGCCTTGCATTGAAATTAATGATTCCAGGAAAACCTAGTATTCACTTACTGTTGGAACACAAAAGGGTGCAAAGGGACAGGCTTCGCTAGTACTGATTTCCAGGAAATAGTCTGATGTGTTTTGGCTTTGTTTAAAAAATATCCAACTGGGCTTTTCCTGTGTGTGTAGCATATCCTCTCTGAAGCATTATCAGCCTGTTTTAGGCATGGGTAAGTGGCAAGATTAACAATTCTCAATTACCCTGGAATCAATTTATGCATACCCAATTTAATATAATGTCTGGTCATACAATGTATTTAAATCTGCAAAGTGCTTGTAGGATTTTATAGGCAGGATGAAAACCACTTTCACCTTTCTTCTGGTCTGATATGCCTATTGATTACCTTTTCACGTTTTGTGTATGGGAGCAACTGTGCAAATGGGTATGGTAACTCTCTAACATACCTCTTCATGCTCAGTACCTTGCCTAGTTAGAATGTGTTTCTAGCATCTGGGGTTTTCAAACATGTCTTCACAGGAATCCAGCTGTAGGAGTATCTCGGGGGCAGTAAACTGGATTCTTTTGCTCAATGTTGTCTTAGCATCTGTACAGCTCATCAGAGGCCTCCTGATGGTATAAAGGCTACCCACAGTTATTGCTCCACTTTTTCTTGACTCATGTAGCAGTGAGATGGAACTAGTCTTTCTGCTTCCTTTTAGAAGCCTGAAATTTGTTGCAATTGTCTACTTGATTTCCATTCAGACTCAGTTTTGTATTATCAGGGAATGCATTATGTGAATTGCAGATAAGCCTGGCTGGTGCTTATGGCACCATTTGTTAGCTTAGGTGCAATGCTGTGAAAACTTGGCTCTAAAAGCAGCATAATCACTATGTTTGCATGTCACTGTGTGCCCCAAGCTAATGGTTACAAAGCTCTCATTATGACCTTCACTTGTTGTAGTATTAATTTACAGCATGATGAAATCTTGGATTCCCAAATGACCTATGCTAAGGTGCTGCATCCCAAGGGAGAATTTTATTTTTCCCTTGTTTCAGTCTGTCTTGAAATTTCTATGCCTTTCAGGCTTCTGGGACACCACTAGTACTTTGGTTTCCTCATCAGGCATCATCTTACTAATAGGCGATGTGTTCTAGGCTTAAATCAACAGAAATGGAGCTGTTTAGGATTTCTTAGCTCTATGTTCATATTAATGCAAAGGAAAGAATATGCTGCTTTTGTGCTGTCCTTCAGAAGCAGTATAACCTTTGCAGTTGTTTCACTGTGCTTACTCTGAAGGTTGCGCAAAGAATCAATTCACGCCTAGAATATTTTTCCTCCAAATGAAGCTGTTGCATCTTGGGCTGATATTCTTAGGGTCTGTTATGGCTAGAAAGTGTTGGATCTGAAATAGGATGAGAACTTGATGGAAAAATAACAATAAGCTCTGAAGGCCATTTAAAGGTGACAGTGATTGCTTCCAGCAGTAAGACACTGTTGCAGCACAGCAGGGTGGTTGCATGTGGCAGAAATTTGAAATAGTATGGATTGATAGATTTTGTACCCCCTGCCTCCCCAAATGTTTTTTCTTGGTTCAAAGATTGAAACGTTTAATTTCCATGAGGAATTCAAGTGGTTTTTTTGGTGTACTGTCCTCTCTGCTCTCCATCTGAAATGTTACACTGTAGAAAGGTTGGGGGGATGGGGGGGCACCACACATGACACACACCAAACAAACAAAAAACCAACCCCCAAACCAACTAGGCAAACCATCTGGTCTTGTAAACCAGCTCAAAACAGGGCTTTCAAACTCCAAAAGTCAGTACCAGTTTATAAAGGCACGATACCCCCACCATTTCTTCTTTTTTTTTTTTTTTTTTTTNAGATGCATGGGTCATGAGAACCTCTTGGTGGGGTTAGGAATACTGAGGAAATAGACAATCCAGTTTTGTTTTATGCCAAAATAACACTTCCTGCCTATCCTATTTCAAGGAAATTTCTCATAAGAGATAGCTGTGAGTAGTTTATTGGAAGGGGAGGGGGGGGAGAGAACAAAGGGCCTGGCATTAAGCAGATGCCTCTCTTGGAGCCCTTTGCTGTAATCTTACAGCTTGAGACCCCCAAAATCTAAGTCTAGTGTCCCATATTAGACCTTAATTCCCTTACCCATAACTTGTTCCTTGAATTCCTGTTGACTTTTAAGACACCTTTTTTCCTTATCATCATCCATTTGTTCCGGAGAAGTTCTCTACTTCGCAGTTAAATCACTTTAGACTTAGTTATACTGTTGACTTGTAAAATCATAGTTGTGTTATTAACTCTTGGTGGTGTCAGCCTGTTGTGGGTGATTGTCTTTATCTCACCAGTTGAGCTTGTTACTCTTCCTGCTTTGTCAGCTTGAGTTTCAAAATAAAACATGCTTTATCTGATCAGTTATCCGAAGTGAGATTGGACCGTATCAGCCCATGCATACCTGCTTGAGTTGGTATGATGACTCATTTCCAGCCTCCCCTCCTCGCCAAGAACCTGGGCTAAAATCTCAATTGTTTCCTGGGTCACATAGTTAATGTGCTTGAATAAATACTGCAAAGCTGAATTTTCATGCAAAGATGGTTAAGAGGAGTTGAAAATGCTTAAAAGGATCTCAGTAGTTTATAATTAGTCGTAACAAGTACAAGTCCCTCAAGTATTGATCTTCTAATGTGCCTGAGTTTCTTTTTGATCTCTTCACTTCCCCACCCCTCTACAAATGATGTAGGAGAAGATTTCAGGTACTCGTAGATAATTATTTTGAATGTGTCATGAATTGGGATCTTCTCAGTATATTGCTGCAAGTACTCTCATGCACATCACCACTTTGTAGTAGGGTACAGTAGCTATGTGACTTTTCATTTATGAAGGAAGTTCTCAAATGCATTTTTCAATACCAAGGTGTTTTTCTCCATAGTAAAAGTGGACAGTTTGTTAGCGATTCAGCCTTGAAACCCACAGACAGAGCTATGTAGCTGCTCCAGAAAACTAATAATTTTCTAGGGGATTACAACTTTGTATTAACTGATCTACTACCTCTGTTAACTTCTCTTGGCAAAGGGCCTTCGGAGAAGACCTGGCACATATGAAATAATGCAAAACTTATACTTAAGTAGAGGAACATGGAAGAAATAATTGCTCTTCCATGCGTCTTAGCTCATAGAAATCTTGTTCCCACTGTCTGTCTTTGCTGAGAAAGGACATACTTGTGATCCTCTGGAGGAGTGATCAGTGGCTAAATTTGGTTTGTTTATCCATAGTTCAAATGATTAAAATCAATATCTTTGTGCCTTTTTGGCATGCCATTATGCACAGGCAAATCAGAAGGGGTCTTAGGTATAACTATGACTGCTTAGAGGTTGGCAATTTTGGGCTCCATCTTTCCTGTGCAGCTTCTGATAGGAGGAGGCAAAGGGGTGGACCTAGATGGTTCCTTTACTCCAAAAGGAAAGGTCAAAGTTGTTAAATCATTAAAATAGGAAGGTATTACAATTCCTGCAGTCAGGTATTGTAAGTAAAACCTTGTCAGTGTCTGTTTGTTTGAGGAGTTATTAAAAAGCTGGCGTGAAGGCTCCCAGTTTTGATTCAGTGGTACAAATGTCAGGCACTGTAGTAATTTGGTCAGACAGATATTCTGTCTTGCTTATCCTGTCACCAAAAATAAAACGCCCCTCACCATGTTTGTATTTCTCTTGTGAAAAACAGGAGGAAATGCTATGCTGGGTCTTACCTTCGTCATAAATTCTACTTTTTCCTTTTGCAGATTATTAAAAAGGCTTTTTTTGTTTTTCAACAGTAGCAAATGAATTATGCATTCTTGTCACTACTGAATGTCAAACTTCCTTTTAATTGAATAGTAATAAGGAAATGTCATGACTTTGGAGCATTTTAAATAGGCCAGAAAAAAACATTCTGGAGTGCTGTGATGTCCTTGCTGTCACAGTTAGTTTAACATTCTTGTGTGTTATCCATTCAAGACAGTCACTCACTTTTCCTGAAAAACGTTGGAAGGGAAGCTAGAATTCAGGAAACGCTTATGCAAAGAAATCCTGTGGGACTTAAGTGCTGATAAGCTGTGCAGAAGAGTGGTGCCATAATGCCGTTTACTAGCTTGGATACAGAACAAAAAAGTGTGGAAAGTTCTAACAGTAATCTCTATAATAATGCTAGTGCTGCTATATTAAATGCATTTCTTATGTACAGAATAAAATATGGCGGAGTACCTCAGTCTTCACATTCTTTGTGTATTCAGTAGAGCAGTGCATACAGTTTGGTGCCAAAAAGCAATTGTATGTTCCCTTGCTCTGCTTAACTCAGAGGGTTGAATACAAAACTTTTGCAAAGATTATATGCCCATGCATTTCATGAGGGGGATTACTGTGTGCTTCGAGAGAGATGCTCTCCTCAACTACCCAGCAAGAGCTGGAAAGAGAGCCAAGGTATTTCAAGTCCCACTTGAGTTCAGACAAGACCTCATGGTGTCATTAGGAGCTCCCAATTCAGTTTCTGTGTTGCTTTCAGCACTCCCTCTCCTACACGTTAGAATTCTTTGAGGCTTTCTAACCTGAAGTGTGACCTAATGCCATGATTGTTTTTTCTAGTTGTGGTTGATGGCTTTTAGATTAAGCTACTTAAGTTATATACAAATCGGCACCTACTGTTGAGGAAATCTTGGGGGCATGGTAGATTTGCAGATTGAAAAAGTTTGGAAATCACATCTAGCAGATTGATTTTGCACTAGCAGATGAATCTCTTCAGTTTTGTTGCTCTCACACCTTCAAATAATTTTGCACTGGCATGGATTTCCAGGATTAAAAACACTTTGGGTGGAATTGTTTTCAGGGTTTGTGATGAAGAACTCTTAACTTTTTCTTGAGTTTTATTGATTTTTTTTTTTCATTTATAAATTATGCTTGAAGGCCAGAAACAACTTATTCTTCTTATTCTTAGCTTGCTGTGGTACATATTTTCCTCTTACTTTGAGTGCTTTTGATGTGTTTCAGGACTTTGTCCCATTGTACCAGGACTTCGAAAATTTCTACAACAGAAACCTCTATATGCGCATTCGGGACAGCTGGAACCGTCCAATCTGCAGTGTGCCAGGGGCTAAAGTGGACATGATGGAGAGAGTTTCCCATGACTATAATTGGACGTTCACGTGAGTCGAAGTTGAAGAAAAGGCTTCCATCAAGTATCTTTAAGTAGAGGGTCTATAAGAGCAAGTTGCAGGCTGCGAGGTTAAAGGAGCAGTGAATCACGTTTGTTTTGAGCTTTTCAGCAGCTTGAATCAATGAATTTTGCTCTTTTGAAACACATCTGGCCACCAAGGTGATTATTTGTGTATGATCTTTTGGCTGCATACTCAGGCTCCTGACTGTGTTAAGATTTTATGGGCATGCACCTATAATAAAATTAATACTTCTGTGTGTGATGACCAGAACTTGGAGTAGATATTTTGGCTTGTGCTGCTACTTGTGACTTTATGTTGATTTAGAGTCAATCTTGACACTTGAAGTAAATGTTGCTGCCTGAAGCTGAATTTAACACGATTGTTTTGAGTCAGACCTGAAGTAGTCTGTAGAAATGACACCAGAAATGCAAGGACAAGGATTTTTACAAATTGGAAATGACATATCACAAGTTTGATGTGAAGAGGTTTGCAGCGTAGTACTTGGTGAAACTAGTCATGTCTCTCCTTGGCTTTCAAGGGCAAAATAATTAAAAGTTTTTTTCCGCTAAACTTCTTCCTTAATCTCCTTGTCACGTATTGTTAGCACAGCAGTGCCAGATGTGTTTCCTTTCTGTGGTTGGAGGATATCCTGCTTGAGGGGCTGCCAAGTTAATTGATCTAGAGATCTTATTTTGTAATTGAAAAGAAAGTTACGTATTTCTGGCATGGAGGGGGGACATGCCAGAGAAAAAACAAATGGTTTGAGAAGCCTCAAGTGATGTTAGACATGACAGCAAACGTGCCTTTTAATGTAAACTCTTGTGGGAACTAGTTTGACACCATAAGATAGGGCAAGCGCATTTTTCACTGATCATTTCAGTTTGATGATGAGGGACAGTACTGAAATAATTCAATGGTTGGTTCTATTGATTTTTAACCTTTCGGTGTATATTCTAGGAAACTGAAATAAGAATCTTCTGGTGTAGTTAATTTTTTTAATTGTGGGTGTCCTAACTTGTGTTTTTAAAACACAGGTACACGGGGAGAGTCATAAAGGACATTATTAATATGGGTTCCTACAACTACCTTGGATTTGCACAGAAGGCTGGGACTTGCCAAGAAGCAGCAGCTAAAGTTTTGTCCCAGTATGGAGCTGGGGTGTGCAGCACTAGGCAGGAGATGGGTAAGTTCGAGCAAGATAGGATGTTCCCCAAATGTATGTTTCAAAGTCTATAATCTGATCACAGGTCTCAAACCTTACTCGTTCCAGCTTTTGAACTTTAGATTGATCACTAAAGAAGCTTTTACTGTAGTGAAGACAAATTGACTCTCTGGGTTTAGTTTACATGACACAGTAGTTGGCTCACTTACGTTTTCATATATATTTTTTTCCAGTGTTCCCTCATGGGCCTTTTTATAAAGAGCAGCCTGGTTGGTAGAAATTCTTCTCATAGACTATAGCGATAGTGAAAGCTTCTCCTCACTCCGAATTTCTCATTTGTTTTATGTGCAGGAAACTTGGACAAACATGAGGAGCTGGAAAAGCTAGTTGCCAGATTCCTAGGTGTGGAATCTGCAATGGCATATGGAATGGGGTTTGCAACCAACTCTATGAACATTCCTGCTTTAGTTGGCAAGGTATGGCTTCAGTCACTGGCAAAAGCTTATCTAACAAAGATTCTGCTAGTTGGGTTTTCTAAAAGCTACTTGTTTGGTTTTGGTTTTCTTCAGTAGTAACCCCTGCAGATATTCTCTATGGAAACTATAGGATCATGGTTATGCATCTCTAACCTTTGCAAAAATCTTTTTGGGAAAGGGCATCCATGGGACCAGTAGCAGTCCAGATCTTGCCCTCTTTCTGGGAGAGCCTAGCTTGCTTCCTCAGGCTACGCATTAGTGTATGAAATGGTGGCTGATTAACAGGCTGATTGGCTGAAGGTGTTTTGATACTATTGAGACACTAAGTGACTGTGTCAGTGAGACACACAGGTAAGCTGAATTGCATGTTGGTACGTGCAGAATTTATTATCTTTGAGAGACAGCTGAAAAATCCTTTCTTTGAAGGAACAAAATCCTAGTAGAAAAAGTATTTGAGAAACAAGGTCAAATGTAAAGACTGATGATGTCTACTGTGTGCCCCATAAAACAGTACACAATGCAGCCTGAGTGTTCTGCATCTCAAACTATGTTTATTTTACTTACTGGAAAATGAAATGGCAGAGTGCTCTTTGTTTACATCTTCTGGTGCAAAATAGCTCTCTTAGCTCCTGCTTAAAGTGAAATAGTGCAAGTACTGGAACTGCTTCCTCTTTTTGGAAAATTATTCACTGTTAGCCTAATACTAGTAGCCTATTGGAATTCTTTGTCCCTGTGTAGTGTATTATTTTTCCTGTATTCCATTTATGTATTTTCCCACTTCCTGAGGTCACTTTGTAAAATCTTCTACTTGTGATATGTATGGATTATAAAATTGCTGCCTTGTTCTTCCTAGCAACTTTTCCTCCTGGTGAATGTCATCTTGGCTAGCTGGAGTGTATTCCTGCATGCTATTTTATTTGTAGCAGTGAAGCAGCACTGTCTACATAACCTGTCTTTTCTTTCGGTCTGCTGAGTTTTAAATATCAGATGCGTTCCATAAGGAAAGATGTTTGAGTCCGATGCCAAAGAGAAATGCAGTGCTTCAAATCTCATCTTTTCTGGAGTCAAATACCTCTGCAGTGCTATGATTTTGAACAACATATGTTACTGGTGGCGTATCTTTTACTTGCATTTTTCTGCTCTTTGTCTCCCACATCTCCCTGATTTTTCTCTTCAATAGAAAAATGATTCATGATTTCTCTGAGACCTTTTGGATTCAGAACACACATGGTCAGATACATTTGAGTAGACTTCTCTCTGTTCTAAGTTAGTGCAAATTGCCCATTACTGCAGAGTTACTCAATCTTTTTTTTTTTTCTGTTTATGTGGATACCACTGTATATCTTTAATAGCTTATGAGAATACCCTTGAGACACCTTACTCAGCTCCATAGTTTTCACATTTGAACTTTAATAGTTTTTACAACCATTGAGAGAATCTGAACAGTAAGTTCCAAGGCATGTAACAGTACCTGTTTTCATGCACATAATGTGCACATTTACCAAACCAACTCTTTTCATAAATGGTTACAGCAGCCTGTACTGTGTTAGTAATGAGCATACTTAATTTTTGTGCATTTTAAATAAAGTAGTAAGAAGCTTCTGCCTCATAACACTAGAAGTTCCCTTGTGCTCAGGTGAATACTCCAGACAGAAAATGCTCTCTTCTAAAGAAAAGAGTTCTTGTCAAATGTACCATTTCACAGTTCAGAATGTTCACTAAATGCTTTTTTTGGCTGCCTGAAGTTGCTTCTTGCTGCACTTTTGATTTCTTCATTGTCTGCAAATAAGGACTCACATAAATCCTGAATTCTGGCACCACCCAGTACACAATTGGCTGTATGTGCACAGCCTGTTTGGCAGCGCTTTGATAGAGCCCTCAGTAAAGCCCGGAGGTTCCCATGCTTGATTAAACTCTTGGGCTCCTTTTTTTTTTTTTTTTTTTTNGCTTAGAACACTAATTCTTGGAGGTTTGGCAAATATAATCAGTAACGGCGTCTGCATTTGGCCAGAAGGAGTTTCTTTGGCAGTCATTGTTATGATTTGAAGCTAATCATTATTTACATCGTATCTGGGTACCTATATTGCAACTTAATCAGATTAAAACACAAACCACTGCAATGAAGTTACTCAGATATATGTAATACTGGACCACCTGTTCTGCTTTTGCTCTGTGGAATCCTTAAGCACTTGATTTATGTTGCTACTGGATCCTCTTTTAATAGCAACAAATATGACTTGACTGTCCTTGGATCCGACTCTACCCCATAATGTGATCAACATTGGTCAGCAAAAGGAATTCAAAAGCTTCATCAGCATTACCTACTTGATCTTTATTTATTGTGCCTTGTTAACAGCAGCTTCTACTAAGCAGATGCTGAAAACAGCCATAGTTGGTGTACACTGAAAGTTGTATTTCAGCACTGTTAAAGCATCACTAAAATCAGGTCTTTCTGCACCTGTCAGTTTTCAGCAGGAGAGACCCATTGTGACAGCCAAGTTGTCGGCTGCCTCGTACAGTCATTGCCAAGCATGTTGAGACTAGACCACAGAGAATGTGAGATTTGAGGATTACATAGTCAGAAGTTGTTAGACTATTTGAGGATAAGCTAGATGCTGAAACTTGCCTATTTTGGAGTAAGTGTCATTAATGTAGTTACTGTAACTAGCTAATAACAGCATTCTCTACTACCTTTAGCACAGAGCTTTTCATTATAGCTCTGGACCAACAGAGGCTAGATAATGGAGTTAGAGCAACAGTGCTTGAAGGATCTTTTTTCTGGTTGTAAGAAAACAAATTAACTTCCATGTATAGTTAGTTTGTGAAATTAGGTGCTCATGACTAAACTATGCAATTTATGTATGTAGCACTTTGTGGTAAAATGTGGCATTCACTTCAGTTTCCATGTCTGCCTTGTAGGATGTATTGGTAAGTCTGATCTTCACTGGCATATGTTTTTCTTGATACCAGTCATGTGATCTCCAGTTAGTGTTAGTCTTCTCCTGGATGCTCTCTCCAATGTAAGGTTGCTGATAAATGCAACTGAAGTCTTATCATTGTAGTAGCAGCACTGTTTTAGATATGATCATCAGCGATTGCTGTACTGTACCAGTGGCTTCTTTGATCCTTTGCCCTCTCTCTAGCGGCAGACAATACTAGATTCTTTACTTCCTCTTCAGTTTTAAATTGATTTATTTTGTCTAATTGAGTGTTCTCTTCTGTTACAGGAGGGTGAAAAGAGGCTGCTTATCGATTTGTTAAATCTTGCTTCTCTGCCAAAAGCTTGTACTTGTTTTTATGGAGAAGCTCCTTCTAGACTATTAATCTCTTCTTCCCCTTTTTCAATCACTCACTTTTCCTACTTCCTACCATTTAAGAAGGATACTAATACTGGAATATTATATCCAGTTTTTGATACAGTAGTGTTTCACAGCAGTGCCCTCTGATGTAGTATACATACTCCTTGTCTGTTATAATAGTTCCAAAGAGCAAAAGCTAGTTGGAGACTTACATTCTTCTTATGCCAAAGTCTCTGAAATGTGCAGTGTGAATCCTTGTAACGGCAGTTTGAACACTTGAGATTTAGTGCTGTTTCTGGGGTAAAACAGGCTTGAGCTTTCCCAGGGTGTAAGTATTTCTAGGTACGTTGCAATTGTAGTGCAAAATTTCCTTTATTGTGGAGAAAATACTCCTCTTGTCTGTGACACCTCCTTGTGTAACTGTGGGCAATGGTTTTCACAGTCCCCTCTAGTAACTGTCACTGCAAAGAAGAAATGTTCTTGACTCTTCCCTCCACCAATCGTTAGTAGAGAAACATAGAATGAGCATGTATTTAGTGTCAGATCTTCAGCATCTTGACATGCTTTCTGGATTTTTAATTTAAAGTGACTTCTAGAGTTGCAGCAGATTTGCACAGTAATTGGAGCAAGCCAAGGTTACACAGAAATATTGCTCTCTTACAAACTAATCCCCCAACATGCATTCCTGTAGTCCACAGCGATAATGCTGTGACTGAATGTTCAGCATATCAGCTATTGACCTCTAATCATTACTGCTCTCAAAACAGATGTTATCTTGTTTTGGTATTTGCCCAGGGTTATATCTTCCCTTTTTTGAAAAAGCAAACAAATTCAATGTATTGTTTAATGGCTTCAGAAAACTTCTAAATTTCACTGTACAATTTTGTTTTCCACCTCCTGTCTCTTGTATGTTACCTCCATCTACAAAGTACTTAATAGTGCTTCATTGAAGAAAATTAGTCCCTTTGGTACCACTGAGCATGCGTGGGTTTAGTCAGTGGTTATGTCCTAATGTAAGAAATAGTGCAACTTTGTGATAAGGTCTTTAATCTGGGACTTCAGTGGCCTGTTTCCTAGCACCACTGTAGACTTGGTGAGTGAACTGTGGCAAGCTCCTCTGCTCTCTGTTTTACCTGGCTGCATAGGAGGATGTGTACTAATCATCAACATGAGATATTCAGGCAGATTCAGCTGCAGGACTTCTGGGCAAAGTGAAACCTAAGCGGTTCTTTCACTTAGCAGCAATGTTGTACATTTTTATTTGCCATACTAAGGCTGCAAATTGTTTCTTAGCAAGTCTTGCCTGGACTAGTTGCATTTATGTTGTAAACTTTTTTTTTTTTCTTAAATGATTTCTAAGCGGTTCTGAGCTGAAAGGTGTTATATACTTGGCTGTGAAACATAACCTTTTCAATATCTTCCTCTTTCCCCTTCTAATTCAGGGCTGTCTGATTTTGAGTGATGAACTGAATCATGCATCACTAGTGCTTGGAGCAAGACTGTCAGGAGCAACTATTCGAATCTTTAAGCACAACAGTAAGTATCAGATGGTGGACTCTGCCTTTCTGCAGATGCTATAGATCAGATACAATGTCTTATATCTTCTAATAGTTGGAAATCCAATTTCGTGCAAGGAAATCAATTGCTGGTTACCTGAAAGGTCAGAAGACTGCTGCTACTGAGAATTTAATTATCCTAAATTGGGTATTTTTTTAATATGTTCAGTCTCAACTAATAACATTTTTATCCTGAAGCTGTTCTGGCTTACATCTTCTGCGTATGAACAGGAACATGCTGCCCTTTGGCAAGTCTAGGGGCACTAGTATTTTAACATGGGTTCTTGTTACTTGGATAGCTCAGCACAGTTAGACTATTCTAACAGCCCATGTCACATAGTAATGCAGTCTTGTAGTGGTCTAGGTTACAGTTTGGAGGGTAAGAAAGTTTAATTTTAGGACCAGATGCCAACATGATCCTACAGTAACAAAAGCTTATTAATGTAGATGTCCTAGCTAAACTAGGCAGCCATATATTGGTACAATGTAGTACAAAAGGAATTTTTGGGATGTGAAGCATAGATTAATTTCACTGAGTTATTTGCTTTAAGTATTTGTTTCCAAAATACACAGAACTTCCACTTTGCTAGTTTCAGCTTCCTCTAAAGAAGGTATTTAGAACCTATATTTAGAGGTATTTTCAGATTAAAAATACTTAAAGTTTCCTTCTCTTATTCTCAGTGAAAATGGTACCTGGTTGCCCTTGACTAGTAAAGCCACTACCTTCATTCTTCACCCTCTCCTAGTACTCTTTATAGTATCAGTCTCTGTGATCATGATGACTCTTTCGCTCTCTTTGAAGTGTGTGGTGGTGACAGCAAAGTTTGGGTGGCTGCAATTATTTTCCTTTTTCTCCTACTTGATAGTGGATCCTCTGCTGTGCTTATTGTTTGTTTTGTGTTCTCTCTTTCTTGTTCCCTATTGTTTGAATAATTTTATTTACGGAAGTATAAAGCTTACTGTAACATGCAGTGATTTATTTTTTTTAATTCTTCATAAATCTTGATTGCTGGGCAAGATCACAAAAGCTTTGCATTCAACTTCTGCATTTGTATAGACATACTTCTGAACATTGCATCCAGTTCCAGAATTTTAGAGAACACAGGTGACAAACATAGTTCTGGGTATGAGGAGAAGGACTTAAAAGCTCTGGTGTGATGAGGAAGAATAGGTGATCTGTGGGAATGGGGTACAAACCAGCAGTGGTGAGATTGGGGGATATTCTAGGAACCTTATAGGTGGGGAGGATCTGTGAAAGAGAATGGAGAGGCAGATTAGAATCAGAAGGCAAAATGCAAGCAATGATCTTGGCCTCTCAAGATGATGTTCAACTCATAGTTACGTATGTGTTCCCAGTCCAACTCTTGTTATACTCTATGCAGCCTCAATAAACTTCATTTTCCTGAGGTCTTAATGGCTTCATTCATAGTCTGCTTTTTAGAAATAATGGGGAAAAAAATTTAAAATCCCCCTTAAAATCCTTGTTCAATGTTTTCATTTTTTTAATACCTCATTCTGCAGTTTGTCCTTTTTATTAAGGTCAGACCTAGTTCCCAGTCTTTCCCTCTTTTTAGAGATCAGAGCAGAAGTTTATATTCCATTGCCCTTCCTAACTGCACTAAACTCGTTCTTTCTTCCTTGAGAGATTTATTGGAGGCAGGGACTCCACTGCCAACTTCTTCATCTCTGTCTTTTTCTGAACATTAGCTGTCTTCTAACAGTCTTCTAACTGACCTATTTTGCTGCAAAATTTCTAGTCTAGTTCTAGTTCATGAGCTCCTCTTGCCACTACAACTGCCCTAGTCTGTCCTATTCATGATTGGTTGTGCGCTTTTTCATGCCTTAGTGTTTATATTTGTCTCTTGCTCAGCACTTCAGCTTTTATGGTTTGATTACTCCCATCTCCACTCCTTTCCTCAGTTGTTTTTTTTTTCAGGGCTGATTTCACATGTATTTATTTGCTCACATTAGTCAGGTCTCCTAGGATCATGTCAAGTGTTCATAGCCAAAGCTAGTAAGATTTCAGAATACATTGCTACTAACAACTTCATCTGTCTAGTTTCTGATATGCTGAGCACTGTCCTCTTTCCAACACTGGTGGTTCTTTTTTCTTCCTTTTCTGTTTTTGGCTTAGTAGCTTCTTGTTCCACACCTCCAGTCCCTTCAATTTTAAACAAAGTAATAAAAAAATACACTTGTTCCCTTTCTTGTCCTGCACTCTGGTCTATCTTCTACTTATCTTTAGTTGATTATCCTTGAGCTTGCTTGTTCTTTTTTTACTTATTTCTATCCACAAGGACACACTTACTGCATAATTGCTTTCTCTTTTCCTCACAATGAGATACCTTCCTTTTTTTTTTTCTTTCTTTGTTTGCTGTTTGTGCCTAATGCTCTAACTTGTGCTTTTAGCTTAGGATGATGAAATTCTTCCTCGGAGTTCATACAGTCACTCATTCCCTTTAATCTCATCTGTGGGCCTGCAGTTAGATGAAGCCCATGCTTATTGACTTATGTATGGTCCGTCCTCCACACTGGAGCAATTTGTGCGTTTCTGGAGTATTGCTGTCTTTAGTCATGTCAAAGCTCAAGCTAGTAGCTGTTTTGGTACCATTTAACAGTAATTTCTGGTGCAGATATGCAAAGCCTGGAGAAGCTGCTCAAAGATGCTATTGTGCATGGGCAACCTCGTACACGGAGGCCCTGGAAAAAAATTCTTATCTTGGTGGAAGGAATATACAGGTACAAACTATTCTTTGTATTCCTAAGACCCTCCACGTGAGATCTAGCTGCTTAGTATTTGAGTTCCTTTGCCAAATCAAACTATGAATATTGTCACTTCATAGTTATTTCATTAATCTCATCTGCGAATTAAATTGAGCTATGTATGTCTCACATCCTGGAATTTCTGTTGCTAGTACTGTAGCTGCACCTGGTGTTATCACGATGCTTCCCATATCCTGATTAGATTGTAGAAATTAATTAATGTAAACTGATTATTTACATCAGAGCTGAGGTCTTAAATTGCTTGTCCATTCCATTCTTTCTGTGCTCACTAGATGATGCTAGCGTGACAGAATTGTGCAAATTGAATGTTTTTGCTGAGAGTGAGTAGGAGCATGTTGTAGGCTTTGCTGTGTTAGGCATTTAAATCACAGTGACTTTCAGCACAGAATGGGACATTTTGGAGTGCTACTAATGAGAGCCTGGCTAGTTCTTAAACTTAAAACCAACAGGTAAGTAGATGTCAGATCAGAATGCTGACATTAGGGTGGAAGTAAAAACAAGGTAAATCATTTATAAAGTTGTCACTGAACACGTTCCTTTGCTTTAACTTACCATTGTTGCTACTATTTAGTCTGTATGTCAGCATCTCAGAGATGTTAAACAGGTAGAAAGTAGAGATATGGGCCCCAGTTGCAAGGGGGAGTTATCTGTCCTCTCTCTGCAGAACACAATGTATCTAGCAATTTCTATGTGTTCATAATTACTGAAAGAGTGAAGAAAAGAAGGCTTAGTGATTTCACCCTCTATAAGGAGGACCCAACCATTAAATCAACTTACACTGAATTTCTGTTTCTCAACAGTATGGAGGGATCCATAGTCCGTTTGCCTGAAGTGATTGCCCTTAAGAAGAAGTACAAATCCTATCTATACCTTGATGAGGCTCATAGTATAGGTGCCCTGGGTCCTAGTGGCCGGGGTGTAGTAGAGTATTTTGGACTCAATCCTGAAGATGTGGATGTTATGATGGGAACGTTCACCAAGAGCTTTGGAGCTGCTGGAGGATACATTGGGGGCAAGAAGGTAAAAAGCTGGGAATCTCATGGCTGTTTCAGGCTGGTGGTGGCGTCCTTCACTAAGTGTTTCAAAGTTGATCTAATTCTCAAGTACCTTGATTGTCCATTTGTTTCATAATTTTACATACTGTCTAGTACAGTGGAAGTCTGTGCAATGCAGAAGAGTCTAGTCTAATAGAATACCTCGTAATGGTATAGGTCTCATGTGGTCAGCAGTGATTTCAATTTGCAGAATTTACAGTAGTGGTGTAATATCTTTTTAGGAGTTGCTAAAAGCCAGGAAGCAGGGATTTCTTAATGTTGCTTTTAAGGACACTTGCAGGAAAAATGCCAAAAGCTGAAGTTTTTCAGCCTGTTTAGAGGAAAATCCCCTTCTTGGGTTAGTCTATGTTAGAGTTGGGTTGCTCTGGACTTGAACAGTTTGCTTTCTAAAAAGACACTTTGAAGAGTGGGGGGATAGTACTGCCTCTCTTCTATTGGAAAGTACTGCTAGAAAGTGTTGCCCTTGCCAAACCCCTCGTTTTCGGAGGGATGGTGTAGACAATTGCATGTGTCCCCTTTCTCATATCCTCAAACATATCTCACAGATCAGGCTTCTAAGCTTTATTTGAGAGTAAAATTCTACTATTTTCCTACCAGGACAGTAATTTTTTTTAGATACCAATAGTGACAATTACTTCAGCCCATTCAAATGGAGATTGGGCTTGTGGATGCTCCCATTTTGGAGTCTACTACAGTTGAATTAAAATTACTCTGACATTGTCCCCAGAAGAAAGCACTGTATTAATCTTTTTCCGAAGGTAGTGAGCTAGTGGGATTAACTCCCTTGGCGTAAGGGGAAGCAGTGAAGAGTCCTTCGCAACTGTGTTTTAGCTACTGTTTGAGGGATTGCTTCAGAGGTAAAAGGCCTTAAATCTTCTTACCTAGTTTATTTCAAAGTCCCTTTACAACTTCCTTTCGTTTAACTCTGACTCCAGGCAGACAGTGACATAAAATTGAGCACTTCCACGTGTTTCTATAGTATGTTCCCAGCTTGTGCCATCTACAGGGACATCATTATTAATTTTATGGTAGCAGAAGACAGTCTGTCCTGGCATTCATGCTGGTCTTTATATGGTTTTGCTGGAGTGGTCTGGCTATTTGAGTGCTTTTGTTACAGTTAACAACAAGCAGCCTAGATCTATGGTGTGTTGGTCCTTTGTTCCTATATGACCTGCTTTTGCCCTCTAACAAATGTAGCAGGTGTGTTTAACTGGGAAACGCAGGAGGGGTAGGCTGAGGTTCTTGCCCTCTTAAATTACATCTGCTGCTTTATTTACATTGTGCTGATAGAAGGGAGAAAATATTTTGTGACCTGTTCTCCTGTTTGGTGACTTTTGTGGGGAAACAATTATATTGAGCATGATACATAAGCACCTATGGATCCTGCTCCCCACTATTTCATTTGTTTTATACTTCCAATGTTATAATAAACACTCTTGAAACATGGCCTGTGCACAGCTTGTGTAATGCAAACCCCTTGTTGCAATCCAATGCTGACGGTGTTAGCTAAAACAAGTCTGTCGTAGGTGTTTGTCTTCGATCAACACACGTTCTTGCCCTGTGACATAATTATGGGTTGTCATGTCCCTGCTGTTCGCTTTTCGACTGTTTATTACTTGTACTGTAAAATCAATCCTTAGGCTACCTGTTCTCTTCCATGACATACTGAAAGAGATTTCTTGTGGTGGCCAGTTTTATTCTGTAATTAAGACAAGACATTAAAGCATTTCTCCAAGTGCTGGGAAGGCAATGTCTGATGGCTCTTGTGTTTTGCTAGGAACTGATTGATTACCTCAGAACATACTCTCACAGTGCTGTGTATGCAACATCACTGTCGCCTCCTGTTGTGGAGCAAATCATCACCTCCATGAAGTGCATTATGGGTGAAGATGGTACAACTGTTGGTGAGTCTTTCTAACAGTAAGCATGTGGAAGGGGGAAGTCAAACAGAGCCTCTTTATCGCTTTGACAGATAACTCATTCAGTGGCGTAATTATCTGTTAGTTCATGTAGACTTGAAATTTCTGGAGCAATAAACCAATTTACTATGCTACTTGGTCAATCAGCCTAACAGCAGCATAAGGAACTTCCAGCTAGAGGTAAGTCATCTTAGTCTTATCTAAGACGCAGTGTTGTCTTGTATTGATTTTTGTTCTGTGTCTACCTTTTCTAGCCTCCGTCTTTCTCTTCCCCATTGTCTGTCCTTTGTTATTTGTCCTACTTCTTAGATTGCTTTCATAGTATTTTGCTGTTTATGTTTTACAGTCTTGTGTGCTGGTTACTGAAGGGACAATGCTTTTGATTTTCATCGCGAGTATAATTTGATGTTTGTGCCTCAGTTAAGTAAATAGGGGAATGTTTCTGAAATCCCTGAAATTTTTTACTTCGGGGAGCTAGAGGCAGTTTTCAGGATCAGTAGACTTAATGCACCAGAAGAAATTCAGCATATTTGTCTTTGTCTTAGTTTTCTTTTTTCATTATGAAAGTAAGAAAGGGGAAATCTGTACTAGTCTTGATGCATTCAAAGTAAAAAAATACAAATTCTCAGGTCTCATTTGCCTGGTGGGTAGCAGCTTCCTTCAGTTATAGCATGCATTAAATAGCTTGCCCTTGTGATGTGTAAGCTGCCTTGAAACTGAAATGGTATAGCACTTTGCATGTAGGATACTTTTCCCTCATCACAGCTAATTAAAAAGTTGTGAGCAGCTCACACAGGATGACAGTGAAGTTTGCTGAGGATCTGTCAGTGATGTTCAGTTCAGAGGCTCCTAGAATTCAAACTGCGGAATATATTCAGTTACAGAAGTTTCAGGCATCTGGCCACGAGGTGGTGGTGTATGCTGAAGAACTGTATTTGCTTTTGAACATGGGTTATCTGACCTGACAGATAACTCCAACAGTGAAAAAGCTCGGTGGAGAAATGACTTAAGACTTTTTCTCTTATAGCAGGTTTCATTCACTTTGCTTACATTACCTGAGAACAGAGTTAGTGCCAGCAATTGGGATTGGTGGTTGCTCAGTAGAGAGGTCATCACTGAGGCAAGGACAGCCAGGCAGCAGCATGTATCTCTGCTAGCATTGAGTGCTTCTGTATGGTCCACGTGAGATACTTGTACCAGCCAAGAGTTGTCCCCAGTGCTGCTCTGGAGAACGATATTAACCAAGCTTCAAACTACATGAAAAGTTGTGCAAAAGGGCTGGGTCTTGCCGTCATCTTTAAAAGTGACTGTTCGAGCTCTTTCTAGCTAATGATTTTCCATCAGTCTGTGGTCTGCTCAGGCGTTGCTTGTTTTGGGTTTCTTCCAGTATCTGTTTTGCTTAATGAAGTGGGAAGCAAGGAATGTGTAACTGATTTCTGTTTGCAGTATTCAAGCTAAGGCATTTTTGCCCCTTTCTGAGGCTACAGTTGCGATACTCGTTCAAGCCAGGAGAATGGAAGCAACTTCCACTCCAGGCTGTTCCCCTGCCATTATGCCAGCGAGATCCATCAGAGCTGAAAGGTGAACCAGATCAGGAACCAATTTGGCAAAAAAATAATCAACTCAAAAGGCCTTTTTTGTTGTCATGTTGCTTAAAATGCATGTCAGACTACATCCTGCTAATTTGGTGCTAAGGGGTGCCAGAATGCCTAGTTGCTCTTTCTATTGAGAAAAGAAGTGGTTTTGGTGTTTGAAAGCAGTGTCATTTTGAAGAAGCCTCTGTACGTTCGATTTCTATACGAACTGTAGTGCTCTTCAGAAGTGCTGGATATAACAGCTCGATAGCCAAAGTCCTGTCTGCTCATACTCAGAAAGGATTTCTCAGCTACACATCTCGTGAAACTGTTACTGGGTTTCTAAGCATCTAAGTCAGCCTTCAGCTAGGATAAGTACCTCATAGGATGATCGCTGCATGAAAGTGCTTCTCTGTTAATTTTCTGCACAGTGCTGTTTCCCAGTCATGCTTTTTTTTTTAATTGCCTTAAGGCTTTAGAGATAATATTACTTTGTAGGCATTTTATGTGGATGAAATTGGCAAAAGTTCAGTTGGGTGAACTGAGCAGCTGCTTAGTGATAGCATGACAAAATTTTTTCCTTGTTTAAGGGATTTGGCTGAAAAACTTCTCTTTGGATTCTGTGGAATTAGGGGTGGGGCTCTGGAGGACCCCTGCCTGCTGTAGGTTTGACTAAGAGTAAATGTGGAGTAGAGTGGTGCTGGTAAGAGTTGTTAACTGTGGAAGACAAGTAGAGAAATAGTGTTAAACCGGGTCACTGGTAAGCACCTCTGAATCAACTGTGTATTTAAAAAAAAAATCACTGCTTTGAATTAGTCAAGCTGAACTAATGGATGAAGGAAAACTTGAGATAGGGCAATGATTTTACAAGGGCACAGGAGTTGGAGCTGGAATTGGAACAGTAGACAGCTAACTCCCAACCCTGTTTTTTGGGCCACAACTAAATCTTTTAATGGCTCCAAGAATGCTTTCTTGAAAAGAGCCTTTGCGCCTTCTTTGTCTGCCTGCTTCTGTTCACCACACGCTATTTGTAAAAGGTGCTGTCCTCCATGGCATCCAACCTTCATGGAAACTGTGATGCCAGATGGAGATGGTCTGTAGCTGAGGAATAAGTAGTAGGAAGCAATTAGGTTTTGAGGATGAAAGGGTTTTTTTTTTGTGTATTATTTTGCAAGAATAAGTTAATTCTCTCCTCTTATACTTCAGGTTATTTCTAAACCTAATGAAACATCTGGAGGCACTAAACTTACAATATAAGGCGTTGTAGTTACTAAAACTTTACATAACTAAAAAAACTAAATATCTCCTTTCAGATCTTTCCAGCAAGCTGCCAGTGACTAAATAGGATATTCGTAGGAGGCAGCACAGACAAAATACAGATGCTATGAAAAGCTGAATGGCTGCTTATAGAGAACATAAGATGGATGGCATGCAAATGTGCTGCCTGAATTGGGACAGTAGTTTCTTGTGTCTTGATTTCTGTTCAAACTAATCTGTTAATTCTTTGTACTGTTTATGCGTGTAAGTGACTAGGAAGCTTCAATCTTTCTGAAGACAGTTACGGGAATATAATTATACATGAATGCAAGTATATTACTTGCTCCTTCATCCAGACTGCAAAAAACACTCCAACAGCCAAAGTGATGGCAGAGCCATGTTATGGGTTCTTGGTAGTGGTGCTCCCAGTACTTCTTCTAAAACTCCTCTGCGTTATTAGCTCAATTATGTATGTCTTTCCTATTTTACTTTCCATTACTTGTCTTGCATATAATTGGCTAGAAGGCCATTGTATAGTCTTAAACAAAACAGACTTGATTTGTGATCACTTTGAGAATTTCTTCAAAGGAACAGTCATCCTCAAGGGTGGTGAACATTGTGAGCATGTAGAATGTCTTCGGAGAACTCCAATGACAACGTATGTGGGTATCTTGCATATCATCACATTTGGCTTTGATATATAGGGGAGCAAAGTGAATAAGAGAGATGGAGAAGGCTTCTTTCCACAAAAGCAAATGTTTGGAGCTGGTTTTCCGATTTAAAGTCACTATAGTTGAAATTGTTAATGAGCAAGTGTTGCAGATGCTTGTCAGCACTTCAGTGGATGCCGCTCTTTCTCTCTGTTCAGCCACAAAGATGAACAAACTTCAGGTAGTTTCGTAGATAAAGGGGCTTTTTAAAATAATAAAAAGACACAATAAGCAGACTTTTTGTATACGCAAAGATAACAAATTGATTCCTGGAATGGAGTTCTAGAAATTTATAGTGTAGAGCCGCTTGATTCTTGCTGTTCATGTGGTGTTTGGGTTATTTAAATTGACTGAAGGGACGATGAGGCAGTTTGGTGCTTGCCCTTGTAAATGAGATATTGTTGGGATTTATGATATTAAGTACTTAACCTGTCTCGGTGAATTTTTCAGCATCAATGGTTCAGTTTGAGTTGAAAGCTGGATTTTTCGCCATTACAATCTCACTAGGACTGGGAATCCAGTTGGCTCCTTTCTGCCATTTACGTAAGAGCTAGCAATATATCCTGTGCAGATGGAGTTCTGTTAGCACTGTTGGTGTTCAGGACCCAGCCTGTTTATTGCCCTGATAACATCGCTGGGGGCAAGTGGAAGAAAATCATAAAGTAACCTGACGGAGATGTGGGCAAATCAAAACATGCATGGTGAAACCAGTATAGGAACTGATTAACCTCCTTCAGAGATGAAACTTAGTTTGCTCTCCTGTGTATTAAAAACTGCAGGTGAGCCTTAAATCCAGGAGCATTTTAAGTTTGAACTAAAGCTGACAGTGTTAATAACTTGTAAGAGAGGTGGACTACTTCCTTCTATAAGGTAAGTTGTGGATAGAGCTTGCCCAAGATGTCACTTAAATTTTGAATGAACGTTGTCTTGAGCACTGCATAGAAACCACGGATTATTATCCTACATAGCTCTAATGTTGCAAGCAATGGAAGTAGTAGTTGCATAGGCTATCCCAGCTGCTAAACTATCAGAAATTAATAACTAACCTGTGAATGCTAGTCAGCTGCACAAAGTTTGATTGGTATTTATCTCATCTGAGCACCTCAGTTGTGAAGAGCTAGTAGTTGATTACATCCAGTCAGAGGAAACCTTAAAAAAAAAAAAAAGATTTTTAGCCTTGCCATTGCTGTGTGCAACAAACTTGAGTGAGTTGAATCAGAAAAGGTAGTTAAACCAATTATAGCCGAAGGGAATAAGAATGTACAGTTGTGTTGGCAGAGAACTGAGCCTAACTGAGCTGTTGAGAAGACAGGACCATTCATATACTGTTAATATGCATGGAGAGAAGCATGCTGGAAACAAAACTAAGCCCGGTCTGCTTAATTTCTAGAGGAGAAAAGACTACAATTAGTATTTAAGCCTCCATGTAGTTAATGAGGCCCTCAAGTGAAGATATGACCTCAATAGTTCAATCAACTTGCCTAATCAGTAGGTTTCTTCAAGTTGGACATCGTAAAATTACCCTTTTCTTTCCAAAGACAAGCCTGAAGTATATGCAAGTGTAAGCAGTAATGAAGGAATAGCCCATGTTACATCACTTGGAATTGAATTTTAAGTATCTTATAGTATATTTATAAATTAAGTTTGTACCTTGCCATTGTTAGCAGTAGATCCACAAATGGAAGCAGTGGCTGCTGTTGTACTCCAAAGGGGAAATAAATACTCCTTGCGCAGGCTGAGGTTGAAAACATTCAATTAGCATTAAAATCGGTTCATTTGAATTTCCTCCAATAATGCACTTGTTAATGAGGTGTTAAATTATCACCTTGGGAACCCGGGGACCAGTCAAAACTAATTTGAGCAAAGTGAAAACTTTTTTTGTTGCTGCCCTTGAGAATCTCAAGCTGAGCTGGGAAACTGTTGGAAAAACAAATACTCTGGGGGTCATAAAGAGAGTTTCCTGCTTCTCTCCAGGGGACTGACAGTTTTAAACATCACTCTCTGTATTTGTGCTTCCAGCTGGGGATCTTTTAAATCCAGCTTGTTGCTGCACCCCTACCTCCCTCCCACAGAGCATGGCAAGCCTCCAGAAATATTGCTTTAACCTGGGCTGGGCAGGAGAAATCTTTCAGTCTTTGGTGCTTTGAAGAGTGTTTACAGACATTAGCAGAGCTGTATCCTTTGTGTTGTGCATTGGAATGTGAGAATTTTTCAGTGCTTCTTCCTTTTGGACTTTAATCAACACTGTGGTGTTTGTGCAAGAGCTCATAAACCTTTATAACTGTACACCCGCTTTGTTCTCATAACGTTCTGGTTCTTGCTATTTCTGTTCAGGTGTGAGCTGTCATCCTGTATCTTCATAGCCTAAACACTGATCTGTCATAGCAGAAATACAACTAGGAATGTGGCTTCTTTGAAGTAATTTAATTTTTCTTCATTTCTTGCACTACTTTTGATTTAAAATGTGTGGCTCACTTTTAACTTTCAGTTGCACTTGAGGTGCCACACTTCTACAGAGTGCTGGAGTGCTGCTCATACAGGGAAAGGAGAAAATGCTGGGTAGCAGCTCACCAGCGTATATTGTTAGCATTAGTGTGACTAAAGTACTTGTAAGTTAGTATGAGTGTTAAGGTAAAGTATTTAAACAGGAGTAATCACAAATGAGGTGATGTGCACTCAGTCTTTGGGTTACTGTGAAACTGAGTTCATGGTTCCTGATGTGATACGTGATTTACTAGAGCAGAGTTTTTTGAAAATACTGGAATGACCACCATAAGCACCGCTTCCTATCATCAGCCCTGGCAACTGCAGCAATTTTCTACATAGAAAAATTAATACACAGTAGTGTCTGCAGTATACAGACCCATGGTGAAAATTCATTCTATGAAGTGCATATAATGTAAATGTTTCTAGCTTCTTTGGAAACAGCAATAGTCTGGAACTGAAGTCCTTTCTGTGGACTATGTGCAGGTGTATTGGGCTGTGTGGGACTCATGGACCAGTTGAACTACTGTCCTTGCTGACTTTACTGGGTTCTGATGTAAAATGTTGTAAACGTCCTTAGATAGTACGGATTTAATCTTCGAAGGAGAAGCTGTCTGAAAAACCTGCATGCCAATTAACGTGTGTTGGGAGCGCATGGCCAGTGGAGATATTTGAGACAACTTTAAATGATATTGTGCAGGTTCTGTTGCTGTCTAGCTTCAACAGTGGGGTTTAGCTCAAGACAAATTGGCTTGCCAAGAACAGGATAAATCAACCTGTAGAACTTCTTTATGCCATGGGTAAGCTTCTGTTATTGCTCAGGTTATTGCCTAATTGTTACAGAGTGGAAAAGTTGTGGTTACAAGGCTGTCTGCGTGGGGGAGAATGTATTACAGAGTATGCATGCTTCTCACGTTCATGTTGGCTAGCAGCTCCTATGATTTCTTAACTGTCTGTCTATGGACACTGGGATTTCAAAAAAAAAAAAAGGCAAGCAAGCCAGTAAAATACTTCTGAAGCTTCTTAAGACTTTCAAGCTTGCTTTCCTGCTGGTTGGCTTAATATTATATTGTATAAGTGTGTCATCAAACTCAGGCCCTAAATGAGCAATGGAGAACTCATCTGCCCTGCAACTAGCATCTCGAAAACTAAGTACTCTATGCAAACAGATGTGGTACTCTTACAGAATAACTGTCTGTACCAAGAGCTGGAAGCAGGATGTTTAGTACTTCCAGTCTTTACTGAAAATAGCTTCTCTTTTCTAGGGTTATTGCTATATTCCTGACAAGTAACTTTTTGTTCAGGACCTGGCATTGTAGAAACAATTGTGGGTTTTATGTGCACAGCTTTGATCTTTCCAGGATCCTTGGAAAATAGAGCCATGCAGGAAAAACAAGTCTATAAAAGCCACAGCAGAGACAAGGCCTCCAGGGTTTGGGCCTTTTCAGGCACAAAGCCTACTCTTCCACCTCACTGCAGTTCCAGGTGGCAGGCTACCAGCAGCTGCTTGCCAAGTACAACTTACTAACATGGGAAAGCTCAACACCCTTCCTGTTGAAGTTATTGCCGAGTTTTAGGGTAAATCTGAGAGCGCACTGGAGAAAGACAAGTATGGCTGCTATAACAGATGTACAGGCAGATGTGGGCAGCTCTGACATGGTGGCAAATTTGCAGGCTATACCTTTTATTATGAGATGAACTTCTTAGCTATAAGCATCTGTGATGTCAAAGGAGAAACTTGAGATGTTTTACAGGACTTCTTATGGGAATGGATCAAGATCTTCACAAAAAAATGTATGAAGACTGTGTTCTGTGGAAGATTCAGGTGCTACCTTCTCAGTGACTTCATACATGAATTTCCTATTTAAAAAAGCAACCAAACCAAACCAAACCAACTTCTCCAGAGGAGAAACTCTTAATTTTAGGACACATTAGTAAAGAATACATACACACTTGCAGCATCCTGTCTCTCCCTTGTGTTCAGTAAGTTAAATCTCTAGCAATATTGGGAGGTATATCAGAGTCATGTTGTGGGACAAAAAGACCTTTGGAAACTACTGTGTTCCATTCCATAAGGTCCCATTTAGTACCCCTGAGGAAAAGTAGGTGTTTAGGACTATTCTGTTCCCTCTCCTTATCCCTTGAGGGATCCTCCTACCAAGAGACTGTTAGTAGAAGGTAGTTTGTCTGCCAGGTTTTTCTTCTGGATTTTCAGAGTAAGTGCTAACACAAAGGTGAAACACTTCTCATAGTACCTTACAATATCAGTTACTGGTTAAAGCTTACTTCTGTGTAGGATCGCATTATGTCAAGCTCGTGGAGCCTGTGTCATAGTGCTCCTGACATTGTTTCTTTACGAAGCTGATTTCTGTTTGGTTTGACCAGAAGATGGTACTCCAGTGTTTATGGCTGCCACCTCCCAAAGAAGTTTGCCTTAGTCAAATACATCCTACCCCTCAGCCTTGCTCCCTATCCAGGTAAGAGAAATGGATGCCCTAGCTCTATTTGTCTTTTTTTTTGACTAAGCTGATTACTAGCTGCTTCTAACTAAAGGTGGACACTTTATAGCTGGTTAGTATGTCTCTTCCACTGAATATCAAGCCTTGCTCTGCTAGAACTCAAGCATTAGTCTAACTGCTTCAGGAGCAATGCTGTTAAAAGCTTTTAAGGTGTTGACATGGAGTGTGACCAATTAACTGACTTGCTGAATAGTATTTCTTGCACTTGCACGCTTTCCATCTGATTTTATAGTTAAGAGCAGCACTTCAGTGTCTGATGCAGCTGTAGGGAATGAGGGAGAAGATTGTTCCCAGTCATCTGTAGTTAATCTGCACTGTTTCTTATGGCTACCTCATTGCCTGTGATTTCCATGACATACAAATCCCTCTATTTGGCTGAACTGGCTTTGAGTTTCAGAAGAATAGATTAAGGCCTGTGGATGTTGTATAACCTCATACTTCTATACTGGTTTGATGTGAAATTTGAAAAACAATGCAGAAAAAAAAAAAAAATCTTAATTTTTATGAGCAGCTAGTGAAGGATCTGCAGGGAAGCTAGTTCCTCAAGGACCAGTTAGCAGAGTTACTGAATAACTGCTCCAAAGTTGAGTACTTCGATATCTTGTCCACTCTATGAATTTCAGTGCATGCTCCTAAGAGGTGTGCCTAATGGCAGGATAAATATACTGACAGACTAAATGTTAATACTGTTGATAAATAATAACCTTTGCATAAAACTGCACAAACTGTACACCACTACAAGTATTTCCCTGAAGATTGTTCTTGTATTTGAGAATTTAAGTTTGGAAAAATTGCTTTGCTTTTTTCTGGGCACAGCAGAGCTTAATTCTTCTTTTCCAAGTCTGATTTTGTGAGGGGTTTCCTATAGTTGTCAAAGGTAGCTCTTGCACAGCTAAAAATGTCTTGGATCCTCTCTGATTTGTAAAGATTTCCACTCTGATGCATGTGTAGATAGAGATGTTTCCACAGATAGGATTGTTATGAAGGAGTTTTTTTAAGTCAAAACTGTGTTCAGGATCGTATGTCTATTGCTGTTAAATCTGGGCAAAAAAACAGTCCTTGGGTGACTGCTTGGTACAGGGAATGCTTACCATGCACCTTTGCTCTTACACTGTTACACAAAAAAAAGTCTTTGAGTGATTCATATGTTCATTGTGCGTTGTCACTCTTCTTGTTTTTTCATTTTCTTAAGTATTACAAAGTCTTAGCTCGACAGAACCACCTGAGATGCCCCCCATATCAGCAGAGGTGATACTGCTTACAGAGAAAAAAAAAGTATGTTTGAAAGCTGGGAGGTACTGAAATTATTTGCAAAAGGAACAGTTTGGGTTGATTTGTAACTGGGTAGATAGATAGATAGATGAGCCACTTCAGTTACTTGTATAAGGCCTTCCTCGTGTAAAGTTGTCATTACCAAATAGCAAAGTTAATGTGCTGAATGGTGGCAACAGATGAAGCAGTTTCTGTCCTGCAGGTCTTGAAAAGGTCAGAAATTGATGAACTACTGATTTCTGTCCTAGCATTAACAGAGGCATTCTGAGGTCTAAGAGGGGAAGCAGATAAATCTGCAGCTTCTGAGAGGTAGGAGATTAGAGGTGAGAAAGGTATAGATAGAAAATGCTTTTTCATGTGTAAATCAACATACATAGGAAACTGAAGACCTTTTCAGACTATTACAGTGGGTAATTGAATTATTTGTTATAAAAAAAGACAAACACAAAAAACCCCAACCAGAAACACACAAACAAAAAACAAGCTGCAAATGAAGACTAGTATTTTTAAAGTTTAGAAATTGGTTTTGAATGCCTTTGCAATGAATATACTTCAGTGTAATTAAAAATCATCCTTAAGCCTTAGTTATTCTTGCCTTAGTGACGACTTCTTTATGTAACAAGTCTTCTGTAATTCAAGCATGGAAAACTGGTTAAAGATGGTAAATAATACACCTGTAGTGGTACTATTGTAAGCTTAGGTGGAAAATTTTACTTTTTCGTAACTTTGCTAACTTGGACTGCAGTAGTATTCATTTTCAGAGTCCTGAGGTTATTGGAACATGTGGAGTTAGCATTTGGTGACTTTTAATGCAAACTATCGGAGTGGGGTTTTTCTAGAGTACTGCATCTAGTGTGAAAAATAAATTAATTTAAATATAGGTGAAAATTGCAGCTGTGCGTTTAAAAAAAACAAAACCAAAACAACAAAAAACCCCAGAACCACCAACTTGAAAAGTAGTTATCTTACTGCTGATCTGTTAACACAGGGCATTCAGTGACACTGGTATGGCTGTCAGACTCTTCATTCTTCCTAACCCTGAGCTTTTGCTAGGTATGCAGTCATTTTTATTGGATTTTAATCCTTTTAATTTTTACAATACCTCATACTCATACCTGCTTTCTTCACCATGTTTTGAGAGAAAGTAGCCTAGTTTGGAGTAGAGGAAGGCTACACAGCCATTTTTTTGTTATGGGATTTTCTCCATCAGGAAGAAGGTAGTAGCCTGTTGCTTGTGGATATTGTGCCCTAATATCTTGGTTGAGTCCATGGATTTTATTATATAGTTAACTTAGAAATTTTAGTACCAAGGGAGACCTTTGGAAGGTGCTATGTAGATAGAAAAATATTCCCCTACAAGTGTTGGTCTTGTCTTCAGGATGAGTTCTTGTGACAATTCATCATGAAGTGAAGGATTTGCGTAACAGTGTCTTCATGGAAGCTCTGTACATGCCTGGTAGACTGGGGGAATTACACTGTGTTCTGGGAAGCATGTGTGTAGGATCCAGGGGTTTTGATAAATCTGTTTTAGTGGTATGTATTGGAGTGGTGGGAAAAACTACAGCTGCTCAGGCACAGTCTTAGATCTATGTGGTGTTGTACATAAGATTGCTTAAGTTTTGGTTTTGATGTATTCAATGAGATTGAAGGATTGTTTGGAAGCTCGTATGGGGGACTTCAGGAAGACTTTTCATTGCAATATTTTTCCTAATACAGGTTGTAAATGTTCGATGGCTTCACTTCAGATTTGAGGGTAGTCCAACATGTGGCCATGAGGGCTGTACAATCCATACATACTTGCTTTTCTATAGTAGTAATGTCTTGGGGGGTGTTTTAAGTGCCTTTTTCTTTGAAGTGTTGTCTGTGTAGGTCAGACCTATTAAACTTGAGTGTTGTGCTTTTTCTTGGAAAAGCTAGTGTGCACTACAGCTTTTTTTGTATTCCAGAAAAATAAATGTGGCTTACTACGCTATTTCTAGTTATCTATATATGTAGGGAACATCTATGCCATATATTGTAGTGTGAACTCCAGCCTAATAGCAGCAGCATGGCGGAACTTGTGCTTGGGAGATATAACAGTGCAATAGATGCTATTTGTTATTTGTTTTATCTGTTTTGAGGTGGACAGCTTCAGAAGAGATTTTATGCTACCACTGTAAATGAACTTTGGAGATAGAGGGAGTTCTTACAATGCTGGCATTTTTGTTCTTCTCATGCTTAAGCTGAAGCTGAATTCCTGTTTTATACTGACCATATCCTTCCTTTTGGGCTATAGCTGTCTTAAAATGTGGAAGTGGGCTGCTCTGTTCTTATGGCAGACATTCAGCTGGAGGTGATAATCTCTCTGGTTCTGTAAGGTATTTTATATCTCTGTGATATTTTACCATTAGCAAAGGCAGTTAGTAATGCTCGCTGAAACTAGGTGACTGCTAGGTTATTTGTAATGCTTCCTGGTTGAAACATATGAAGAGGCCATATCCTTGATGATCTTCTCTTGTACTACAAAGGCAAAGAGCATTTCTCTACCCTCTTGTGTTGCTGTTTAAAATGCCAAAGAACAGTTATCCTTGATAGTGGTTTCCACTGTAGAAAAACAGTCTGCACAAAACAGATGGAAAATATAGTTCACACTCTTTGTTGCTATGTTGTAAAGCTACTGAACTGTCTCCATGGAAGTAGATTATAAACATCCTTTACATAATATGCTTTGTCAAAGCTTGCACATTCCTTAGCTTGTAAAGAAATGTGGTGTTTGTATGTGGTCCTGATGTTTTTTCTCTCTGTGGCTTCAATCTGCCATAAAAGCCTGCCAACCTATTTGTGTTGTACAAAGGTTTGAGTCTGTTTCCTTCTGTTTCTTCTTCACTGATATTTTGTCTTACTCTTGATTTTAAGAGCAAAGATGTGCTTTTTAAGTTCCAATGTCCAAGGTATCCTAATAAAAAGAAAGTAGAACCTTTAAAATGCTTGCTTTTCTCTAAAATTCCATTAACTCGGCAAGTTAAGTTTTATTGAAACTGTATAAAGGGTTTTTTTCATGTTTTTGACTTATTCATGGTGGAGGCGCCATAACTAGTTCAGAAGAATAGTCTGACCAGCACACGTTTCTTCTCCTGTTCTTGTCAGCAAGGCACAAGAATACTTGTCAAACAGGATATGTACAGCTGTCTTTGCAATGATTATTAATGTTACCATCATGACTGCGCCTTTGTGATAATATGCAATTTGTATGAGTTAATGTGTAAGTAGTCTTAATACCAATCCTACAGATCCTCCCAGTAATTAATATGCAGAGTTAGATAATACATGTACCCCGGCAACACAAACTTAATTTCTTTATTTTGGAGGGGTAGCCCTAATCTCATTCTTAAAAATCATTGATTCATCTGAACCAATGCTTTTTACATTCAACTTAAAAATAAAGATGACTGTAAATCATAATTGTTAGGATGCAATGAATTTCAGCCATGTGACAGCAGTGTAACCAGATATATAGAACCATAGAATCGTTTCGGTTGGAAGGGACCTTTAAGATCATCAAGTCCAACTGTTAACCTAGTGCTGCCAAGTTACCGCTAAACCATGTCCTTCAGCACTATATCTACATGTCTTTTCAATACCTACAGGGATGGTGACTCAAGGACTTCCCTGGGCAGCCTGTTCCAATGTTTGATAAAACTTTCAGTGAAGAAATTTTTCCTGATATCCAATCTAAACCTTCCCTGACGCAACTTGAGGCCGTTTCCTCCTGTCCTATCGCTTGTCACTTGGGCAAAGAGACCAATACCCACCTTGCTACAACCTCCTTTCAAGTACCTATTAAGAGTGATAAGGTCTCCCCTCAGCCTCCTTTTCTCCACACTAAACCCCAGTTTCCTTAGCGGCTCCTCATAAGACTTGTGCTCTAGACCCCTCACCAGCTTTGTTGCCCTTCTCTGAACACACTCCGGTACCTCAATGTCGCTCCTGTAGTGAGGGACCCAAAACCAAACACAGTACTTGAGGTGCGGCCTCACCTGTGCCGAGTACAGGGGGACAATCACAATCGCAATCACTTCCCTAGTCCCGCTGGCCACACTATTCCTGATACAAGCCAGGATACTCTTGGCCTTCTTGGCCACCTGGACACACTGACAGCTCATATTCAGCTGGCTGTTGACCAACACCCTCAGGTCCTTTTCCACCAGGCAGCTTTCCAGCCACACTTCCCCAAGCCTGTAGCACTGCATGGGGCTGTTGTGACCCAAGTGCAGGACCTGGCACTTGGCCTTGTTGAACTTCATACCATTGGCCTCGGCCCATCTATCCAGCCTGTCCAGATCCCTCTATAGGGCCTTCCTACCCTCAAGCAGACCAACACTCCCACCCAACTTCGTGCTGTCTGCAAACTTACTGAGGGTGCACTCAATCCCCTTCTCCAGATCATTGATGAAGGTATTGAAGAGAACTGGCCCCAATACTGAGCCCTGGGGAACAACACTTGTGACCGGTAAACAAAGAATGAACGAACATGAACAGCTAGACATAAAACCTAAACAGTCATAAAACAGTATTGCTCTTGTGAATTATGTTTCAGGAGTTGCTTTTTGGATTGCCTTGGGGCGGGGGGGAAATTGCTTGTTGTAGGCAATACTGCTGTTCCTCAGCAGATACTTCAGCTAGTGTCAGAGTGAAGTTGAGCTGGTAGTGTGCTTTTGTTCTCACCTTCTCTCACAGGAGAGTTACTTGGTCCTGTCTGTATAGCTATTCTGTTTAACTATGATACTCTATAGAGAACTTGAGTTGCTTTTGGTAGAAATTCAGCCTAAGTTGTGTGTGGGAAAAATATTGTGGTGGCTTGTGGGGTTGGAGTTAGGGTGCTCTTCTGGATCTCTTCGTGAGCCTAGTCTCTCACTGCAGCATTGTTATACAGGGCTTGCAACATCAGAGAAGATAAGCGTAATGCGACTGTGGAAATGGACTTGTTGTTCCTATGCAATCCTTTGCATATGAAATAATTTTGTGTTCAGTCAGCCTTACGGATTTTTAGATACGGACACGTGCTCTCACTTTCTCACTGTTTTTTTAATGGTAAAACC
Source organism: Anarhynchus alexandrinus (assembly GCA_008711295.1). NCBI lineage: Eukaryota > Metazoa > Chordata > Aves > Charadriiformes > Charadriidae > Anarhynchus > Anarhynchus alexandrinus. The sequence goes on from VUYV01000001.1 coordinate 1,570,285, forward strand.
AAGTTCATGGATAATTTTTTATCAGCTCTACCAGACCAGGCATTATCTTGTATTCTACTTTAAGTGGAAAGGGCTTTTGTGTTTCTGGCAGCCATTCATAGGAGGCTATGTTTTGGTTTGGGTTTGTTTTGTTTGTTGTTTTGTTGTGTTTTGTTTTTTTTTTTTTTCCTTTGCCTTGCACAAGATCCATTCTTCACTAAAGACATCAAATGCTCCTACTTCTGTCTAGGTGGATTTCCTATGAAGAGTCACACTGAACATAAATGGAGAGCATGGGGTCATCTGTTCTCCATTGTGGGAACTTTAGAGACAGTTGCTATTTCTGCAGTGTCTGACTTGAATCTGGTATACCATTGTAGTTAATACTGGAAAACTGGAAAAAAATTAAAAGTGTATTACCAGCTAAATGTAATTCTAGTAGTCATTAAGGAATCTGATGGTACCAGCAACCAGCAGTCTTTTTTAAGACCTTCCTGAGTCTTAAAAAAGCAGGTTTCTGTAATATGCATTTTAAGTATGCAGAGAAATGGCAAGAGACTGTACTATGTTTTGCCATCTCTTGAAACTGAGTTCTTGAAATAAATTATGAGTTGTTGGCATTATGTTTGAGGATGTGGTTCTCTTTTACATGGTTAACTCAAATAGGTTATTTATGCATTATGGATCTACTATTTGGTAATTTCTGTATCTTTAAAATCAGGGGGCTGCTGACAATAAACAATGTGAGCAATTCATTTCAGTTTGTATGCTGTCTTACCTAAGATAAAAGCCTGTATAAATGTGAATGGGAATTGTGGTTAGCTTTCTAAATAGAAAAGCTATGTAGGTTTTGGGTTTGTTTTTGGGGGGGGGGGGGTTTGGTGTTTTTTTCCCCCCAATGCTAACTTATTAGTAATTTTGAATTCTGCAAAGCAAAGCTTGCCTCATGAAAGTTTTTGTATGTTAGGCTTAAATAAAACAGATACGCAAAATTTCACAGCAGTCCTTGAACATTGTCTATAACCACAAATTTTTGGCAGCCCAGGTGTTTCCAGGTTTTGAGAAAACAGTCAGTCTGTCAGAACTTTTTGTATAGGCAGGCCTAAGGGGATGTACGTCCTGCTGAATAATCCTTCCCTCTTCTCTATGTACGGCTTGTGCGGACTTCAAAGACTGCTTGGGGTCAGCAAATCATTTCCCCTAATTATCACACAGGGAGTCTGAGATTCTAAAGGCTCCGTATCCCTGTTGTGTCTCACTTTCTTATCTATACAGAGGGAAAAGGCAGCTTTTAAAATCAGAAGGGGGAAAAAGCACTGCAGCTTAAGTGTTAAACCTTGTGAAGGTTACTGCTGCAAACCCAGTGGTTTTTAAGATCTCTTTTAAAGGCTGACAAATGTAAACACATGCATTTTGCTGAATTGCTCACAGTCAGATCGGGCTGTTGCTGTGAACTCCTGAGGACTGTACAGTGCCTTATAGAACAAATAAATGGTCCGATGAAAAAGCTCTAGGTTCAGAGGGCCAATAATCTCTTCAGCAACCTGAGAGCAAATGTGTGGGAGGGGGTACTGTTATGGGTAATGCATCAAATGATGGACCGCACATAAGGGCACAAAAATGCACACGCTTCAGTGACAAATATGTGGCATGTCTCAAATGCCAGATTTGCATAGGAATTATCCTGGTATTAAGACAGCTGAAATGTTTCCATATTAAATTACAAATAATCCTGTCTTTTGCATGTACTGAAGAGTTGCGTGTTGTTCCTATTGTGGAGCAATATTTTAAACAAGAGAGATTTGAAAGAATGCATTGACTATTTCCAAGGATGAGCTATTGGCTGTATTTTTATCACAATGCTTAAAATAACTGGTATTTTTTAAAATGCTAGTCAGTGTACCTATGATGTTGTGTACCAGTGGAACATTTAAAAATCTGTGTTCCCCAGAACTGTACTGAAGTTCTCTTTGCAAAGCTCAGCAAAATTGACTGTTGGTGCCTTGTGTGGTTTTTGTAGTTTGGTTTGTTTCCCTCCCCCCTTGTTTCATTTAATTACATGTCAATGCAGATACCAATCCATCTGTGTGGCAAGAGGGACTAACGTGTTTCAGTTAATAAAATAGGTTAATTCGGTTGCTGGCTTTAGAAAAATTCAGATTAATTAGAAAATCTAAAATGCAAAATAGAAGGGTCATAGTAAAACCTACAGCAAAACTGTTCAGACATGTTTGTCTTTAGAGTTGTATTACATGATTTGATGTGGTGTTAATTAGAAACTGATATCACTTCTTCAGTCAGAAGAGAAGGAGGCTGATCAAGAGGAAGATTCTGAACATGCTACAGTCTGGTTCTGCCTTGGTGTAAGTGCTGACCTAATTAGCAGCTGGTCATCTGTGCTGTGGTGTGGCCTATGTTCTTTAGCTTCATTTTTCCAAGTACTTTGTATCAGTTAATATTGGTAGTTCTGAATGTATTTTCTTCATGTAAGGACAAATGGCTTCAGTTACCTTTAGCTTGATTGATTGGATTGACTGGTTTCTGACAATGCAATACATACTCAATTTTCACTACTTTCTCATTCCAATAGCTTTAATAGCAATGGCAATACTAATGCTTTATAGCTGGTGGAGTTCTCAAAACAGATGATTTTGTAGTATGCTCTGTGTGTAATAAGCAGAGTTGGCGAGAACAGTATTGTACAAAACAAGAACAGCAGAAATGGTTCATTATCAAGAGGAGACTAATCGGCATGTGTTGGAAAACAAACAAAGGCTCTACCTTGTAAAGGACATTGAACTTTCTCTTGTGTGCACCTTTCTACACTCAGCGTGAGTTGCCACACACCTCTGTCTGTGGGCTTTGGAAAAGCCTGCAAAATCTCCAGTGATGGCTACTGCATAGGTGCAAGAAATGCTCAAACTCTGAGAAGAGTTTTAAATGTTAGTAAAAATAAAAAAAAAAATAAAAATCTGTATCTCTGTCTCTCTGGAAGTTTGTTACTTGTGGTCTCCTTTGTGTTAAGTCCCCACTGCATGTACTCATAAGAAAGAACAACAAAGAGAGATTTTTCCAGTGAAGTTTATGAAGTTCTGGTGGGGGTGAACAGCAATATCCTAAAGTAAGAGCCACCCTTGCTTGTTCATACAGAGGAGACAACTTATTCTTTTCTTGTGAATCTTTTTATTCATGTACATAACTGCTTCTTACAAGGACCGACAGATCTTGTGCTTTATCTTTTACCCTTTTTTTTTGTTAGTTGTGGTCTTCTGGGTGGTAAGCTGTCAGCTACTGACTCCAGCTCCTGGAGGTGATGAGCAGAAATGTATCTCAGTTGAGATTTGTGCAAAATCTTAACTGCTGTTCGATTTTTGTGTTGTGTTTTTTTTTTCTCTTCTATAATGCTTTGCCCGAATATCATCTACTTCTAAGACTGTAAATCACATGTAAAATGCAACAGAATCTGAGTAGCATCCGTTAGGGAACTTCTGCAGGAAGAAAATAATGTGCTTATTTGATCTTAGAGGGTCCATCAAGAGTAAACTGCGAGAAGCCATCTTTTAATAATGTTTGTTACCATCCTAGAACTAAAACTAGATGAACATTTCCATTCTGTTCTGTTACATGTAATTCCTGGAAATGATCACACTTGGGCTCGCAGCTCACCTTTAATTTCCCAGGCTTGGTAGTTATTCTAGCTTTTCAAGACGAACAAAATGTTCTGCTGTTGTGAAAAGAGGATGTGTTTCTTAACCACTTCATTAAATATGTACTGTTGAAAGAAGGGGAAGCCGAAAGTCAAAATTTGACTTGGAAGCAGACTCAAAAAATGCTTTGAGTGTTCAAGTAATTACTGCATTTTATTTGGCAGAGTTTGAAACTGGAGGGGAGATTTAGTATGTAGTGAAATTCATCCAGTCCCTAGCATTGCTCAAAGTGAAGGTACCATTTGGTTGTACTGTAACTTGTTTAAATATACTGCAAGGGTCAGTTCTCTGAATTACTCCAGTATAATTGGGATGTGTTTCCAGTTGTTAGAGGGATGTTAATCTCATGATGTTTCCTGGTGTGGAAGAGATGGCTTTTTAGTTCTTCCTTAGCTTCATTTACTAGCTAACCTTTAATTCTTTCTGCTTCACAACCCTTACCTATTAGTCTTCCTCCCAGAATAAATGTTGCTGCTCCTGCTTTTGAGATACAAAAATGCAGAGCCAGAAGTGAACCAGAGCGGTGAAGATCTGCCATAGTTACCTTAAAAGGCCTAGGACATAGTTGGCATTTTAATGCAGTACAGCTACTTTCCCGGTAAAACTTGTGGTGGAAAAAGTCTATTCAAAAAATTTTTAAAGAAGATTCAAAATGCCTCTTTTTTTTTTTTTTTTTTTTCTTAATTATATATCATCAGTGTCCTCTCTGAGAGACTTGTGCTATGTTTTTAACAAATGGTCTCCTTCACTTCTATGAGTCTAATGAATCCTGGAGCTGCACAGTGGGAGTCTGACAGACTGGAAGTTGCATTAAACAGTGTTGGGTTTTTATTGAAAACATTGTCCTTGGTTCAAAGGGAAGGTAATTATTCTGCCCTGGAATGATAGCAGCCCCCTCCTTTATTGACAGCACACCATCTGGTTGTGATAAATTACATGGCCCTGGCAAGGCTGCAGCTTTTTGGTAGCAATGGATGACTTAAAGGCTTCATGTCTAGATTGGTAGAAAATAAGGAATGTATATTGTTTATGGAAATTACATACTTCCCTGTCGTTGGTCACAAAGCTTTTGCTTCTTTATATGTCTGTTAGCTGTACCTCTAAAAGAAAATTTCAAAAAGGAAGATAGTGCATGGGGTTTTTCAGGAGCCAATTCTTGCTGCAAGTTCAATTCCACTAATGTGTTGAGGGAGCACATGAAAAAGTGATGATAGAAATCTTGAGTATTTCAGATGTAATCGGCACCATTTATTGTACTTTACCACCCAAGGACTGCTACTGTAGTTCTCACCTAGCAGTAACAACAGTGCAGATTATTAAAGGGTTTTTCTCAAGGAGTGGTTGTACTTAAACTTGTTGGTTGCTGTAGCTTCAGGGAGGTAGGTTGCTTTTCTGAAAACTTGCCGAGTAGTCAGTTTGCATCTGTAAGTAAAAGTTCAGAGTGGTGTTAAGTAGTTTGCTAGCTAATTGATCCTGCTGGCAACTACTTTTTCTTGCTGTCCCAGCCAAAGTATTATTACTTCTTCTAACCTGCCGAACTATACGATACATTCAGGCTCAGTTCTGTGTTCTGACAAAAATCCATCTGAGCCAGTGATGATTGTTAAACAGAAATGTCCGCGAGAGTCTTGGAAGGGAGAGGCAGCTTTGGTTCTCATAATATCCAAACTGTAACTCCACTAAGACAGGTTTAAATGCTTGCGAGTAGAACATACTGAGTGTGACTTACTGTAGTGTCTGGTTTGTTGAGAATGTTGGCTGGTCTTCACTTCCAGATTTTCTTTTATTTCGGAGCACAGATTTAAATTCTCTTGCTACACATTACTGCTTTTTGCTTTAGAAATTTCCTCCATTTGTTTTTTTTATTTGCTTTAAAAAATAATCACAGTAACACCACAATGAAGCTTATTCTTGCCAAGTTCTTTTGATACCTTTTGTGAGGCTAATTGCTGCAGAGGGAAGTGTCATCAACTAACTCCGCAAAGCATTTTAGTCTTTCTTACTTGTGCAGAGGTAGCAGTAATACCACTCATTACTAGTTCTTACTTTCCTACCACTTCTATTTTTAGAGCTGGAGTCCTTGCAGTTATATTTGCACAGTGTGGCATGAATAACATTTATCTTCGATTTAGATGTAAAGAGAAAACACTTTGAACCTGGCTTTGCTATGCTTGTTATTTCTGTGCCTAGGCAGTTTGGACATTCATGTGGGGATTGGCCACAGGTTAAAATAACTCTGAAGCCATGTTGAGTTGTTACTAAAATTCAGTCAAGTATTTTATGTATAATGAGCGAAGTGCCCTGGCAAGTTTGACTCACTCTTTGGCTGCCAGAGTACATAAAAAGCGGATGTGTGTTATTCTGGGGTTTGGCAGCTTGGGCCTTCACCTTTTGCGGGCAAAATACCTCAGCAGCTTCAAGTCATTTAGTCTAGATGCCTCATATCTATTATGTGCAGAATGTTGATGTGCAGAAGTTGCAAAGTGCTCGTGATTATTAGTCTCTCAAACTGATAGATTTGAAATTTCATCCTCTAGGCAACTAAAAGTACAGGGTAAAACTGAATTAACGTGGGGAATTTTAGCTGTTTTCTGCATCTAGTAAATGATAACTTTTTGATAACTTTAGGGTTTTTCAAAGAGGGAAGGAGTTTCTGAAAACTGAAACTGTGAGGGTGGTCAAACATTGGAACAGGCTGCCCATAGAGGTAGAATCTCCATCTGTAGACACAGTCAGACCCCAGTTGTTCTGGGCAGGCTGCTCTAGCTGACCCTGCTTGAGCAGATGGATTGGACTGGATGATTTCAAGACTTCTCTTCCAATCTGAAGGATGTTGTGAAAAGCAAAAGTGGTGCCTCCCACAGCAGTAACGCCCTATTTTGCAGCATTTTGGGACATTTTATATTTTTATACAGAGCATAATAAACCTGTAGAGCTTCTTTTAGATTTCACAAATGCATTTTCCAGTGCTGTTGGACCACAGGGAAAGGTGCAAAGTGGATGTTTCCAGAGTCGTCGTCTGTGCAAGATGCATCCTAGAATGACCTCATTGTATTGATACTTCTTAATAATATCAATTCCTGCTGCTTCATAGCTGATTTATGTCTGTCTGCTTGTGTGCATTTCCAGCCTGTGGTCAGGGAATCTGACTTGTCTTCCGACAAGATTTTTTTCTGATGGTTTTTGACAAGCCAATACAATGTGGCAGTAGACATCCTACTAGACTTGGGCTGTGAAGGATAATTCTGGCGCCTCATTTCTTGAACAGACCGTAGATAGATTACGTACTCCCAGATCTGATTGTGCAGAACTTGGGAGCTGTTCATCAAAGCATTGGGAACTTCTGTCTGGAGTTGAATGATGCTCATGTCTAGAGCACCTCTGTACACTTATAAAGGATGTGCTAATTGATAAGCAGGCAAGATTCAAGGGGACGTTCTTAGCTTGCCAAGTAGGCTGTTTTGTGCCATGTACAAGCTGTTACAAGTCCCTAGCTCCGCAGTTCTGGAGTAGCTGTTTGGTTACTGTCTTTCAAATAGACCCATTGGCTAGATTGGTTTCATGCATCTGCCTTGGCCACTTATGTCTTCAAGATGCCATTCCTTACATTCAGTCACCCTGTGGCCCTGAAGTACCAAAGCAGTCCAGTAAGGGTCTTTCCCCTAGTAAAACAGCATCTTCTCTAAGGCAAGTTCCGATTTTCACTCCTGCTGTACTTATATGCCTCATCAGGGCAACAGCTTCTCCTCCCTTCTCCGAGGATTGCTTTTCTGGTGATCTTTCTACGGAGGAATGACTGACAGCTTTTAGTGGTAGTTTCTTTCTTCCTGATGATGTTTGACTTTCACCCTAGTCAGGATATTATCTTCTTGCCTTTTTGGTTTAACCTTTGTACTTCAGGGCTGAAACTTCCCGCTATGGAGAGCAATCAAGTCTTGTCCAAGACTCCAGTTTGTTAGTGGCTGCAGTCCCTCCACAGACTATTTGGATTGGTTACAGAAGATTCTTCTCTAGTCGTGGAAGCATACTCTGCTAAAATATTCTAACATAGCCTAAGCTAACTTAAAAATGTCTTTCAGACACCTGCAGGTCGGTCATCTCATGTTTCAGTCAAAGCTTCATCAAAATCTCCACCACTGGTACCGTATCTGGTAGTGATGCTACATTTCATAAAGCGACCCTTTGTTCACATTATTTTTAAAAACTTGGATGCACTGTTGACTAATTGTAAAGACAAGGAGTGCTTAGAATCTTCTATCCTGTGGATTTGTAGTTGTAGCCTTCTTAAGGAATGTAAATACTTGATGTGTTATTCTCATGCATAGTAACCTCCCTCTGAGTCGTTAGTAGGTTACCAAATTCTGTAGTTGAGAGACTGTAAAGGACACTGGTAAGGCTGAACATTAGCCTTGTTTCAGTCTCCCTGGGGAAGATGCAGGTTGCTATACAATTGCACCAACTACAAAGGCAGAAAGTGTAACTGTTGATTACTGATGATATATGTGCACCCAGATGATTAACCATACATGTGGACAAAATAATTAAAGAATTGAGCTATTAAGAAGTAATTTTCCTTCTCGTATCCTTAATGAGCTTCACCACGCAAAACCTTTTCAGTCACTCTTGCTCTGGACTGGACTCCGGCATATTAATTACTTCCCACTGCCACCTCCATGGATAGGAGCTGTAGGGTAGTTTGGATGTGCTTTTAACCACTGAGATACCTAGTTCAACTATACGTAGAAACGAGTAAGTGGCAGTGGTAGACAGCCCATAAGTTCTCAATTGCCTGGCTGGGGTGTATGTGAATCCTGATCTGCCACATGGTAGCTCAGTAAAGATTTGTAGCTGGAGGTGTATGCCAGTGTGTTACCTTTCTGCTCCCAGAGCTGTGCTGTTAGCCATTGCGGCTTTGTGTTAGCTATTTTTCGTTTGTATGAAAATGACACTGAGTCTAGGCAAAATGATAACATTTGCAATCTCACTGTAATGACTAAGGATTAATAATTCCTAAATTTCAGCATTTATAAACATCTATAATGGAATTTACTCATTTAGGTATTTGCAACTATTACTAAATGTTTGGGTTACACTGGTTTTAGGAGCCAAGATTGGCAAGATTTGAGGCAGAATGGTCTGTTAACCGTTTTTTTTTTCTGTGGTGTCAGTAGCATTGTACTGGTTTAGTCCCTGTCTCTTTAAAGCTTGAGTTTTCAGGATCTTGTAAAAGGGATTTTGCTGTAGAAAAGCTGTCTCCTGTAGTTTGATAAACATTGGCTCAGTTTAAATCAATTGGTTTTAATACTGCTTTTACTAACTCCTTAAAATGTTTATTCGTGCTGTTCTTCTTTACATGTGTCTTATTTCAAAGTCTCTCTGCTCACATAATGAAGCCTGCTGTTTGAGACAAAAGATGACTAATCAAATAATTATAATACTGTCATGGCTGTGCATGGGTGAGCGGCCATTTTAGCTGATTTTATTACCATGTTATTTTGTAACATCTTTGTGTCACCGTATTGCAAAAAACCTTTGACGTGAGCTAAGACTGTTGTGCTTGCTGCTATACAGAGATCGTGTCTTGATCTCTGTAGAGAATTTACAGTTTAAATGATACACAGATCGGGGCACTATGAAGAAATCGGACTTAGCCTGTTAATACAAATACTATTTTATTGGCTACAAGAGTTTGGGCAGTACTACCACTGTGATGTTTGCTGTGCATGTGCAGTCTGATCAGTCAAGTTCTTTTGTGGTCACCAACATAGAGTTTCTATTGATAGAATAATAACCTGAGGACCGTGTGTTATTTCAAACAATTAGATCTTCTGGGAAAGTGCCTCTGTTGCAGCCTTTCAGTACTTAAAGGGGTCATATAAGAAAGATGGGGACAAACTTTTTGATAGGGCCTGTCGTGATAGGACAACGGGTAATGGTTTTAAACTAAAAGAGTGTGGATTCAGACTAGATATAAGGAAGAATTTTTTTACTGTGAGAGTGGTGAAACACTGGCACAGGTTGGCCAGAGTGGTGGTAGATGCCTCATCCCTGGAAAAATTCAAGGTCAGGTTGGATGGGGCTCTGAGCAACCTGATCTAGTTGAAGATGTCCCTGCTCATTGCAGGGGGGTTGGACTAGATGACCTCCAAAGGTCCCTTCCAACCCAAACTATTCTATGGTTCTATAATTACACACTCGACCAAAGTTCTTTTAAAACCTCTTTAAGTCAGTGCGTATTTTAAGTGGTAGTTCTTTAACAGATCATATCTTTCCAGTTACATCAAGAGACATGATCTCTTCATGGTGAGAGCGGTGTCTCTTTATGATGAAGTTCGTGGTGCAAACAGGCTGCCTTGGAGTTCTCTAAATGCAGCTGGTAGTTGCAAACAAAATCAGAAAGTGCAAATATAAAAATACTTCTCTGGGCTTTGGAATATGCCAAAGGCTTCAATCTCACCAGTATATATAAACTCAGTGAGTACACAGTACATGCACCCAGCTGTTTTTTGGCATGCTTTTAGACTCCACTGGAACTGTTTAGCTTGATAGCAAATCCAATGACAGATACTTAGTATTAGCATAAATTTTGTTTCTCGGAGACTTTCCAATGCCAAGAACATCAGCCATAATTTTTCTTTTCTCCTTTTTCTGTTTCTGAATCTCCTTGGCTTTAGCATTGCCAAATTTTTAATCAAATTTAACTGTTTTCCTCTCTCTTTAAAAGCACTGAGCATTCTTACCATCACCTCTGCAGTGGCTTTATAGGCAGTACCCATGTAATCCAGGCAAATCCCCTGCATGCAGTCTTGTTAAAAAGCCATAGGCATAGGGTTAACTCAGAATGGTCGTGAGCCAAGCCCTTCACTGCTTCTCCTAAAATAAATCGTTGCTAATGCTGCTGCCATATGGCCAACGAACATGAGCTCTCAGCGGTCTTTTGATTTCCTCGTTCATGCTTTCAAGTGCGCTGGCTCTTAAACCGGGCTTCTCCTCCCATGTTATTTGTAGTTTATCTCCCGAGTGGTGAACTTGGGAAGCATGCGAGTGTGTCAGAAGAATAAATAACTTGACTCAGCTGTCCAGTTAGCGGTTCCTTAGCGTCTCCTGGATGAATTATGCTTGGCTTTACCGTTGTGCGATATAGGCTTTTTTGGGGGGAGAGCGCATCCTGACAGCAGGTGGCCCCTTCGGGTACCGCAGAGGGTGGCTGCGGTCTCCCTCTGTGCAGCAGTGGCCCCTAGTGGAAGATGCTCGGTCCTTCTGGTGACCCCATACTCCAGACGTAAAGCCTAAAAGTCTCTTCCCATAATAACTCCTCCCATTTCCAAGCTTGTTTTAAACCTGCATACCCCCTGCAGTGCTGTGGAAAAACCCAATGAGTCGCGCCTCACTTCTGTGAATGGTTTGCTAAATACTAGAATTTGAGCTATTAAACAGTAATAGAATAGCCCTGAGTTAAGTAATTATTCTAATTACTTTTTTAAGTTACTCATTGTTTTGGCAGGTTCTGTTGGCATTTGCCTATGTGAGGTGGTGCTTTACAATGTAAAACTGGGGGAATATAGTGTTCTGACCCATACATTTTAATATGTCTCTGTGCAATCTCAGGTTACGTTGTATAATTGTATATAATACTTTTCTGAAGACCTGTAATGAAAATCTGCAGACGACATCTGAAGGGAAGGATGTAAAATTCTTACTGCAAATATTGGCAGCGGTGCAGTGCTCACACGTGCAAACTTAGAGGAAGCAGACTGGTACATGTGGAGCCACCTTGTCCCTGGAACTTAAGCAATGAGATAGGAAAAGTATTCTGAGAGATAAGAAATCTGTACGCAATGTATAATAAAATTTTCTTTATTAGCTTTTATAGTATGATCTCAGAAGAAACCAGTGAAAACTTTGCTTTAAACCTTGGTCTTGGTTTTGAGCTGTTGTAAATCACCGTTTGGTTTTGGGGTTTTTTTGAGGCTGAAAGAATAGGTTTTTGTAGGAGGTGACCTTTCCATTATTGTGTAGGTTAGTGCTGCCTTTGGCAGGATTGTGCATGTGAATCAGTCTTGATACCCCTTTTTGCCATGGGATGTGAGTTCATGTTATGAGTCTTCTTTCTGACAGATGATGTTACAAGCCTCTTAAAATCAGCTCTGACAGATATTACCATCCCAGGTCCTTAAACATCTGTTACGGCATTTTTAACAACATTGTGCTCTCCCTGTCTCTCTTAGTGCAACTTTTCCTTAAAAGGTAAAAGTGTTGGCATTTAATCAATGTTGAACTGGAATTTTGTTCAGTGTTCCAGTGGTTTTTAGTTTAAAAATCTCACTCTACTTTCTCTAGTTTTCAGTGTATTTACTATAGTCCTTAAGTAGGAGCCACTTTGTTTTGAATCTGACTCTTGCTTCCAGTCAGATATTCTTAAGTCATGTTTGTCCTTTCTGCTACTGGGTAAATCTAAAAACATTTTGCTTTTTTCTTTTCCTGGTGCAAATATTGTTAGAAGTCATGCTTAACTTGTGCTTTTCAGGAGAAGGCTTAAAGACCGAATTTTCTGTATCTTATATGAAAAACACGTTTATGGCAGTAAAACAGTAGTAGTGCTTTTATGCCTTCTCAAAAAAGGAATTGGCTGTTGTGGGTTTTTTTAATGATGAGGTATTTACAAGTATAGTGTCCAGAAAACAATTTGACTTATGTTAGCATTGCAAAAGATCTTCCTAAGCCCTCAGGAGGCAACTTAGCTTCTGAAAGCTTAGTGGAGAATCTGTTAAATCAGCAGAAGAATATTGAATTCCTGGTTGAGATTTGAAAAATGCTTGTTTCCAAAACAGAGTACGCTGAATTATGTCTTCCACTGAAACAGCCAACCAAAAGACAGAATTGTAGGAATAATAAACAGAATAGAAGTATAAGCCTTTGCAAAAACAAGAGGGTTTTCATGTGGAAAAATTTACAAGCTTGAATGTATTATAGCATCACTCTGACTTGAAGCAAACTTCTAGAGAATGATATATGTAACTAAGTTTTCACCACAAGTTTCCTTTGATTTAAACACTTCCAAATGTCTGAAAATATGGGCATTCTGAAGTAGAAATTATCACTTATTTGCTTCTGTTTGGAGAAAAAGCTCTATCCATGCTAATGAAATAGTGCTTTATCTTCACAGTCGTTGATACTGGTGAGCTCAGAAAAGCAACCATGAAATGTTGCAGCATGGTCCATACCCTTTCTGTGTAGGATGTATTTAGCCACCTTATCTTCTGTTTTGGGAGCAGGACTCAATGGCATCACTTTGTTCTCTGTGCCTTCGTAATGGATTGTGATTCCTTTCTCTTTTTTTTTTTTTTTTTTTTTTACAGTGATGGTTGGCCTTTAATTACATACATGTCTGATAATAATCTTAGTAAGCTTGCGTGGTCAAGTTTTTCCTTAAAATTGGGTTGTATGTAGGTTGGTCGTGTCATTTGGGAATGATGATGGATGCTACAGAACATACCCTTTCCACAAGCTCTTTTTATTCCACGCAGCAATATGGAGGCTTAGTTATTACTTAAGTAACTAGCAACAGTCAGTAGACATTACTGCTCAGGTTATAAAATGCCTTTCAGCATTGTTTCCTGAAAAAGTAAGTTGAGATCTGCTGCTTTGATCTCCTTTCACAGATACGCGTGCACTTATATATGTTACAGTGTGAGCTGTTATTGAGAGACTGAGTAATTGCGGCAATAAATATGTATCACAAGTGGAATGATTCTGCATGTACTGAATAGTAAGCTGTTTGTATCAAGAGTTTTCTTTTATTCTAAATTTTTCATTTAATCGCTAAAATCAAAGATGTTAGCCTTCAACTGCTATGTAATACAAAGCCATGAAATTCCTCAGTTTAGCTATGTTGTAGCTCATAGCTATCTAACGTGAACTGGTGTTTGTTGACCAACAAGAGCTGTATTGCAGCTTGTGCATACAGTTAACAGTTTCATTGCTCAGGAACAGTTTTTAAAGATGTGTTCTAAGTTGCTTTGAAGTCTTTATAAGAATTAATTAAAAATGTAAACATATAGCTTCCTTTGTGTTGCGTCAAGTATCTTTGTTTTAGATCCAGGTGACAGTGATCCCTAGTGTGACAAGCAGATAAGATCCTGCTTGTATTTTTTTTGCCCATCTGAAGTTGGTTTGCCCCTCTGGAGTTCAGTGTCAGTCGGTAGTCTGTTTGTGTACAATGCAACATGCCTTTTATTTCTCAAGAAGCCTTTGCTGATGAAGTGTTGCATTGTTTAGACAGACAGATTTGTGATTGCTCTCCAATTACTGCCTAGAGATCACAAGAGGGGGCAAAAAACAAATACATCCTGGTTGAACTAAATTTTCTTTTGAGTCCAATACCATCTATGATAGCTTATTAATCAGCCTTAATAGATGACAGGAATGTTACAAATATTAGATCTTTGTGACAGAGTAACTTCCACAAATTCTTTGTTCTTTGTAGAGATTTTTTTAACATGGAATAGAGAAGTTACACAGATCTCAGCTCTAAGAACTATCTGGTTTTTTATTTATTTTTTTTTTCAAAGACTAAGTTCATCCTGACATTGCAAAAATTTTTAATTGGTGAGCAATTGTGTGTTTATTAAACTGCCTTTTGCAAATAAGGGTTGTCTGAGAATCCTTGCAGTATTTGGACTGTTAGTTTAAGCATGAACTTCTATGATGAGCAGCGAGGCTAAATACAGGTGAGTTTCTCTATTTATGTGCCTCACTGATAAACCCATTGCAAGAGAGGTGTGGTTGAATGTGCAGCCCCCTTTTTATCCTGCAGATAATTATGGTAAGTATCAGCTTAATTTCTGCTTCAAGAAGAAATCTGCTTAAATATCTCCTAGATAATGTTTTCACTATCACTTCTGTCTTTCCGAGCAACGTGATCTCTAAAGCAGAGATCTTCACAAGTGATGAAGTATCATTCTTTTAGTCTGTGGGAATCTGTCCTGGCAGAGATACTAATTGCTTTCCACGAGGGTTGTGGGGAATTTACATTTCATGTATCTTTAGATTCATAATGGAGTGCTTTCTTCAGGGTGTTGAAATATTATTTTTTTTCAGGTAGATGCTAGCTGCATTTTTTTTTTTTTAAAGAATATTGCTTGCCTTATATATCTCTAAGACTTTGGTATGCCGTATGGTAAAATGTCAGAAAAGAGAAATACTCTCACTCAGCACAAATCTAGAAACACCATCTTTTGAAGCTTGTTTAGAAGTGGGCAAAAGTTTGCTGTTCATATTGGAAGGTATGCGCTAAGTATTGGAGGAATGATAAAAATACTACAGTTAATCAGCCATTACTGTATTGGTTCAGCTGGCAGTACTGAACCCTTCTGCTGCAGAAACTCTAAAGCCTGACTTATCTGTTCTGTTAAGTCTAAAGCTAATTTGCTTAGGGTTTATACATGCAAAAGCATATATCTAGCGTTCTTGATCATGTAGAGTATAACATACTCTACATAACAGTCATGATGTTGTGGGCAATGCCTTAGAGCAAAGGTTTGAGAGGAGCTCTGAGTGACTTTCAGCAAAGCTGCTGCTGATTTGGGCGTTCACACTTGGTTATTAGCACCTAGGGTAGGGGGGCTGCAACTCTGTACCATATATTCTGCACTTAAGATGTACAGTAAAACAAATGTCGGTATGAAAATGAACAATGCCAGTTTAAAGTGACTGCCTGTTATCTTGGACTGGCATAAGGTTACGTCAAGTAAAAGCACGTTCCTCTTCTCAAACTGTCGGCTATAAATACTCAGCCCACCTGAGCTATCCAAGCACAGTCAATTGTTGCATTTCTTTTCTCTGTTCTTTTTTTTCTTTCTCTGCTGAGCCCGCACAGCTGCAGCTCTGAGTTGAGGATGGTAAAGGGAGAATGTTTCTCCCTTTTAGGTGTGGCACATGATCTTCTCATATGATGGCAGCGTGTTCTTTAGGGGATACACATGGCCTTTAGACTAAATGATGCCCAGGCTGCTACAAGCAAGGAAGTGTTATACTAAATTGCGAGAGCAATCTTGGTATGACTGCAGTAAACTTGCAAAAGGGTATAAAAGCAAAGAAGTTATTAGTTAATCCTCTAATTCCAGTGTAGGTCTGTCAGTAGCTAGTTTAAGCCATTTAGAGGACCCATAAGGGACTTCAGATCAGTTGCTCTGATAAGGGGTTCTAGTTTTCTAGCCTTTTGAAGAACTCAGTTCCAGTAATCCTCCCTTTCTTCCCCCTTTCCTTCCCTCCCTCAAGGTCATCACATTCCAGTTTCCTAGATGAAAGGATGTTACCAGAATCGTTGCACAACTCCTATTCGAGAACAATTGGCCGGGTGGTGTCTGAGCCGGCCTTTTTTGCATGGTCTTAAAAATGAATCTGCGTACTGCCAAGAAAGCCAGCTGCTGGAGGATTGCTGCAGTCCTGGCAGTCTTTCTAGGCCTGCAATCGAGCAGATGTGGACAGAGCTCTGAACTTCAGAAGATGTTTGGGCTGGAAAGGGATTTTGAGGTGCTATCTGAATGCTCAAGCGCTGTTTGGATACAAGTGGGATTAGCAGTGATACCTAGTCACTGCTGTCTCCAGGCACTGCTTGGTTTGACTTTGTGGTCCCAGAAAACATGGTAAAGGCTATAGTAGCAGTTAACAGCATGACACACTGGTGTGTACCAGTGGGGCTGAACCAGAAAACACTAACAGAGCTGAACACTGGATATGTGCTTGCTGTGTAATACTGCAGACCCTATTCAATTAGCATGTGGCATCGCTCTTCAAGTGCAGGATTTTATAGTGGAATAAGAGACTAAATATTTTGAAGTGCAGAGGAGAGTCGTTGCACAGGATGCAACAGGGAGAAAGGAAAGCGGAGGACAAGGAACCAGCTCCCAGTTCTTGTTCAATTTCTGGTGCTTTGCTTCACCACAACTACAGTTCTCTTCAGAAGATGGTAATGACATGGGATGGGTAGTGAGAAGACACCACTGAATATGTTTTCAAATTCTTGGTAATATTGTTGTAGGCATGGTGACAAGTTTTTAGAGAGGTAATAATTTCGTTAAATTGACTGATGGTTCTGGAGCTGACAGGCTTTTTGAGACCCACAAACCTGAAGAAGGCAAGTGTCTTCCAAATCAGTTGCTGTAGTAGGTGATTATGTCTCCGCAGAGAACTGGAAGACTTATGCATGAAACTTGTTTACATCTCAAAGCACTCTTCAATCTATAAGGACGAATCTAGAATCATAAACTTTTTTTATGGGAAAGAGTTTAAGGAAGACTGTGAAGCGGTTGCCAACTACAAATTAAGGTTGCTCTTTAATCTTTAGCCTGGAAGGCTCCTGACAATGTGGAAAAGGGTGTGAATGTGTAGAGGGGGAAACTATAAAGGTGCTGACATTCCTTCTGCTTGAAGCACTGTAAACTCTGTGCTTTATGGGAGCATGGAGAGAATGTATGTATGGGAGAAGCCGCATTTGCTAGTCATGGGAGAGGGGCTGACCACAGCAGTTGTATCCAACTATGTATGTTACCTTACTGTTCTCATAGTGGTGAAATCTCATGTGTATTTTGGTGGGATTGTACATGACTGACTTGAAATGCTGTCAGAAGCTGTGCATTTCTGTGTAGGAGACACACGGATGCAGCTTTCTCGGAAGGTACCATAGTAGCTTTTTCTGCATGTAGATGCTCTGGAGACTTGTCTTCTATTGATTGTCTCAATGTTAGAAATGCAAGTAGTGGCTTTTGGCCCACTATCTGTAGTATCTTGCAGTAGGCCTGTTTCTTTTTATTTTGTTGGGGTTTTTTACTTTTTTCAACTGAACTTTGTGGTCTAGGGTATTTAAAATAAATAAATAATTGGTCTAAAAACATAAGAGGAAGCTGGGTCTCCACTACAGGATCTGATGTGAGCCAATTAAAAAATAAGTTTCGTAAGCACAAGTTGCCTTTGTGTTTTACTGAAATCTTACTGCTTTTTGGGGAAGAGGAATTAAGCTTCTGCAGAAACTCTGGGGGAGAAAAGATTAAGAAATAATGCTGTTAATGGAGGAGAAGAAATGTCTTAAATGGCAGTGAATGCTGTTAAAAATACTAGCTCCTACCCACTAATAATAGGCCAAGTTTTGCAAACTTAACAGGTTTCATCCTTTTTTCTCATGCTTTGCCTTTGATGGGATTTTGCCTTTGATTGCATGATTGTGGGTGGAATGTCTGATACTTTTGGCTACAAAAACTATATAGGTTCTTGAAATTACATTTGTTTTGGCCTGGAGCAGAGCAGTGTGGGTGTTGGATGTTTCTTTGAGATCTGGCATTCCTTTTGGTTAATCACCTTACGTTATCTACGACTTTAAAGGAAGACGATTAATATCTAGCAGCCAACTTCACTATGCGGCATAGATCTGCACTGCTGTAGCTGTAATGTTTCAATATATGAATTACCCATCTGGTGAAGGCAGTATTTGGATAATCAATTATCCAGAAATATACTCTGTGGACCAGAGACAAGTAATTTTAAATGTTACTTATTATAGTCTCATCAGTGGCATAGTACTTAATCTCGTAAGCGCATTAGAGTATTAGTTGATCAGAAATGCATTATCATGTGCTTAGGTGAGATGAGGTGGATCTTTTTCTGGGCAATACAAAAAAATAGTACACTGTGCTAGGCTAGAATTTAATTAATTGATAAATAGGCTGTCCTATGTGTATCTGAATAGCTGGAATATTTAAATTATACTAGCTGCCTAATGTCCTGTGTACTAACTTTGACAAATGTAAAAAAAAAAAAAATCCATAGAGAATTGGCTGAATACATGATAAATTGGCTGCTGCTGCTTATGCAAAGTGAGCTGGATTATCGGAAGTAATCGGTTTAATTTAAACCCAGCTCATTTTAACTGAAAAAGGTTAGGGAGCAGGCACACAATCAGTTCAGCAAGGAGATCTAAGGAGGAAAGGAGTAATTTCCATTAATACAGACAAGCAGGATAAAACACGGTGAACAGCCCCAGCTGATTCAACAGGTTTTCATTAATTATTCAGAGTGTAAGCAAGCTCTTCTTCAGGATGCATTTAGCACTGAATATTGAGCAAATTTTGAATCTTGTTTAAAAGTGGGTAACTGCTTTGTTTTGCCAGGTCCCTCTTGATTAAAAGCCCGATATGGAAAAACTAGGGAGTGCTTGGACTTGATTGTGCCTGTCTTAGTCCATTCAGCTACAGCCTTGTCAGAAAATGAGTGATTAATCTTGATTACATGAGGGAGAAGAAACTGCGAGTTCTAGTTTGCATTTAATTTTAGCACTTCCACAAGCACAAGCGGTACATTCATAGCTTGTACTTTTAGCTAGAGGTCTTGTGTTGCAGTTAAGCGTGTGACTTATGACTGTGGTGTTCGCGGTCTTATCTTAATTTCTTTTCTAGGGAAAGCACGTGTGCAGCAGCTTGCAGAGAACACAAGATATTTCAGGAGACGACTGAAAGAGATGGGCTTTATCATCTATGGAAATGAAGATTCCCCTGTTGTGCCTCTGATGCTGTACATGCCAGCAAAAATTGGGTAGGTTTAACAGGATAACTTCTCATCCATCTTCTTTAAAGCTGGGGTGGTTCAAGAATATTAAGACTTTTCTAAATATAAGAAAAGACTGGTTTGATTTTTGCTTTTATGATCATTACCGAGTCTTATAAAACATGGAAACTTCCTATAAGTGACCTTGAGAAAATCGAGGCTTGTACTTGGGGCAGCAAGAAAGCACTTAAGAGAAGCAATTTTACCACTACATGCCATGTTTTAAAATTTGGCGTTTTTTTTAATTTTATTTATGTGTATAGTGTATATATGTGCAAAAAAGAGGCTGAAATTGAATGGAAATTAACATTAAAAGTCACTGGAGGAATCTTTCAACTAGCTCCTTTATCAGAAGCAGCCAACATTTCCACAGATGAACTCTGAAAATTAAAAAAAGAAAAAGCAGGGGGTGGGACATGATGGGACACAACAACCTGTATTTGATGAATCCCATGTTTTTTTAAGAGGACTGGATTTAATAGCTCGGGTATTGTTACCCTAAATACCTGAACTGTAGCAGATAGCTTTATAAACGCTTATGGACTTGTGGGCTGTTGTGTGGATAATTAAGGCAAAAATTCTGCAAGCAGGATATAAAGTATATATTAAAATCTTTTGCAACATGAACAAAAACCTGATTTCAAGGACAACTTGGCTTTGATAGCTGCTTTTCAGTGTCTATGTGTAATGCAGTGTTCAACCAACACTTTCAAATTTGGAAAGCATAGCTTCATTTCAAGCCATACCAAACATCTCTAGTGTTCTTCTAGCTCAGTTAGGCTTCAGTCTGGCTAAGCACTGTGGTTCTGTGAGGGAACAAACATCTGGCACTCTGCATGAAGCTAGATACAGTTTTCCTCCACCCTTCTCAGTACAACCAAACTTAAAGGGCCTGTAACCTTTATGGGTGCTGTAGAGTCTGCAGTGTGCACCATGCAGCACAGAGGCATACTGTTTCTACCGTCTAGCTGCCTACCAGTCAGCAGTCAATCTTTTCCCTGGACATGTTCATGAAGATGTTTATTAGCTGAGCAACTGGGCCAGTAAATTACTTAAAAACAAGCAAGAACACAGAGCTCTGATAAGACTCGGCCCTTAGGATCTACATAGGGTCTACTTCATCCTTTCTTTGTCTCTTGTAGTCCGTTTTTAAAATAGTTTGGGAGTACTAAATGGATACAAAATTAAGTGTATCAGGATGCACCTATTTATAAGGAAAATAATTGTAGCAGAAGTAAAAGGCAGAAAATTTAAAAACCTAGTAAAAGGATGTTATTTTTATACATCCTTATAAGCCTCTTAAGTTCATGACTACTTCTCAAGAAGGTCAGTTCAAAAAGGATTAACCATTTCCCGTGGCCTGTAGAAACACCCACAATTGCACTGCCATTATGGAAGGGGTCTAGATTTTCGTGCCTCTCACCGCATAAGTCACAGCTGCTAATTTCTTTAATCCTCATAAGAATTTGTTTTGTTGAAGATAGTATGTGACAGTTGTATAAGGTTTTTGCACCTTCCTTTAAAAATATTTGGTACCAGATTAGATGATCTCAATTTACTGTGGCAATTCAATGGTTCCCATGATAGGCACTTAAAAAGTGGTACATTCTGTGACACCATAATGTACTTTAATTGAATTAAATTGGTGAAAACAAACCATCTTGAAAGTGCAGAAGCATCTGCTTTGGGGGGTTGCAGCATGAGGGATTCCTGTAGTCAAATGTCTGAGCCAAAATACCTGTTTCCTGTTGGAAAGATTTCCAAGCTTAAGTTACAACTCCATTTAGAAACATTCTGCTAAAAGACAAGCCTCTGCCACGTATAATCTTTCAGCTTTGTTAGAAGTTAATACAGTGAAATCTTTTGAGGACCACCTTGGGATTGAATTAAAAAAAAAAAGGCTTTTGTGAACAGGTGTTCTTCCTGTCAAAGCAAGCATTGGAAGCTCCCAATTGTGGTCTTACAGGCTTGCTTCAACAAAGGCCTGTATGGGTTAATGTACTGAGACCTTCATGCTGCTGCTGCTTTTCCTCCACTGGTATCATTCTGACAATCTTTCTTGTTCTCTCTGGCAGTGCATTTGGGCGTGAGATGCTGAAGCGGAACATCGGTGTTGTAGTTGTGGGCTTCCCTGCCACCCCCATCATCGAGTCCAGAGCCAGATTCTGTTTGTCTGCAGCTCATACCAAAGAGATGCTTGATACGGTAAGTGTTTCCTCTTGTCTTCCATTTGCTCATGCCTTCTATAAGCAGATACAACAGTTGTCTATTTTTTGTAGACTGGCTCAACGTTTGGTACCCAAACTAGTTGAATGTAATGTTCAAAGCCTTGTGTTAGTAGAGCTGGCAACGTCTCCATCTCTTTCCTTGCTTCAACGGTGCAGAATGGCTGCCTACAGTAAATCTCAGGGACTTTCTTTTCCTATTTTAAATGATGCGATGGAGAAAGTCTCATTCCTTTGAGACAATGTTTTTCCCTTCTTAAGAGGCTCTACCTTCCACTGAATCTTCTAAAAGGAAAAAATTCTGCTTCACCTGACCCTAGATGCAGAAGGTAAGAAAAAAAAAAACAACTGAGAACCTCCAAAACATCTATATTATTCTCAAAAGCAAGTGCAAACCTCAGCACATGATTAGCAGCAAGAATTTTTATTCCAAAGATTACTATTCCAGTTCTTGTTTACAGCTTCAGAGGACTGTATCTTAAATGATCCTCCCCTAAGTGAGACTGTGCCACATGCAATGCCTTACTGATTCCTGCCTGCACTAAGCATGTTCCAGCGGGAATGGAAGTCCCCTCTAAGGAGGCCTATGTCACAGTTAGGAGATGCTGCCTTCAAAATTAAGGATGGAAGTTACTCTCTGACTCAGAGTTGAAAGCGGATTATATGAATAAGCCTGATAATCCTTATTGCGTTTTGGTGTGGTAACTACATTCATTTTTGAGTCTTCTGAATAATCTTCTTTGATGGACATGTACATGGACTATCTTAGGCTCTGTCAAAGTTCTCCATTTAATTTTTTTTTCCCCGCTTTGCTGTTCTGTGACTCGGAACCGAAGCTAGGTTGAGTCATGACCTTGAACTTCAGGAGACTAGACTCCGTCCTGTTCAGAGACCTGCTTGAAAGAATCTCATAGGATACGGTCCCGAAGAGAGGTGTCCAGGACAGCTGGTTGATTTTTAATTCCATCCCCTCCCCACCACCCCCTCCCTGCCCCAAAGAACGGCCCATCCTGACTTACAGGAGCCCAAATGTAGTGGAAAGACTGCATGGATGAACAAACCAACAAAAACATAAAATTGGAAGCATATAAGAGGTGCAAGCAGGGACAGGTGACCCAGAAGGAATAGAGACACAGTCCTGAACATGCAGGGATGGGGTCAGGAAAGCCAAAGCCCGCTTGGAGCTGACTCTGTCAAAGGAAATGAAATGCAGCAAGCAGGGCTTTTATGGGGATATTCGCAGCAAAAGGAAGAGTAGAGAAAATGTGGGGCTGCTGCTGAATGGCACAGGGATCAAGTGACAAATGACATGCAAGAGGCATGGGTACTCAGTGCTTTTTTGCCTCAGTCTTTACTGGTGAAACTTGCCTCCAGGAATCCTGGGCCCATGAGTTCAGTGGAAAAATATGGAGCAATGAAGACTTACCCTTGGTGTGAATGAGGATCAAATAAGGGAACATTTAAGCAAACTGAATATACACAAGTCCATGGAACCTGATGGGATGCACCCGCAAGTGTTGAGGGAGCTGGCTGTCACTGCAAGGCCACTCTTCATTATCATCTTTGGAAGGTCATGGTGATTGGAGGAGGTTCCTGAAGATTGGAAGAAAGCAAATGTCACCACTGACTTCAAGAAGGGCAAGAAGTGTGATCTGAGGAACTGCAGGTTTAGATGCTTCACCTTGATCCTTGGGAAGATGATGGAGAAAAAAATCCTTGAAACTGTTTTCAAACATTTTGTGAAAAAGAAGGTCATTGGGAGTAGTCGTCGTGAAGTTACAAAGCGGAAATGAGGCCCAGTGTCCAGATACGATCAGGTGGTAACACTTCAATACGTGAACAGCAAATGGGACATCTAAACAGATATTTACTAATGTCTTGTCCAAAAAAAATACATTTGAACTTTTCACACTTCACTGCCACAGCACTTTCATATGAACAGGTGAAAATGTCTTTTTTTTTTTTTTCAGTTTTGTTAGGAAAAATAATAAGGCAGTAGTGTTTGCAGTTTTGTAATGTATATTTAGTGTTGTTCTGTATCAAACAACCTGCTGTGTATCTGTGGTGCTGTACTTGCTGCTTCTGAGTTGTTTCTGCCTTGTAAGACCTGAGAGATTCTGCCCTGACACTCCAACAGCAGACTGCTTAAGGAGTTCCTTCCCAGCTACTTGTCCTGCTACTCTTTCCATAATTATCCCAGTTCAGTTGTTTCTGTTCCAAATAAAAATTCTGAAACAGTATGTTTGGAGAAGGCCCTCTCCTTCCCTTCCTTTCCCCCTGTATTAAATGAATAGTATCACAGACTTGGCTCAGAGCATGGTAATGTAACTGAGTGTATTGACACAGGTGAGGGAGCAGGAACTTCTGGCCAGGTGGACATGGCGGGGGGATGAATGGGAGAGAGGTAGGAGGAAGGAAAAGAAAGAACACTGAAGTCTCTGAAATCATATTGCTGCAAACTGAGCTACAACTGAAACCATGCAAACTTGATGTGCTGGCGCTACCTGAGCAATCGTGCAGTCCTGCTGTTGGTTAGATTCTTGGTCTTCTCTCTTAGTGACTGGCCGGAGTCTTTACCATAATAAACTGCTTTTGCAGGGTCTATATAAGTACTATAGTTGCTGTCTTCCAAAAACAATCTGTAACTTTTATTACTCTGCTTAAAAAAGCTCTCTTCCTGTCAATTCACTTACAAGTCTTTCTGCTTTCCTGAAAATGTTTCAAGTTTTGTGCATTTAACTCTAAATACTGGTTTCTAGAATACTTCTGTAGGTGCTAAATGCTCTAAATGGAGGAAATGCTTGTTTAATATATTAGGGCTTGTCTGCCTAAGAAAATTAATGCAAGGCAAAATGAGGTGTGAATTTTGAAGTGAGTGAAGAAATCCTGATTTAGCTCAGTATGTGGAGGCTTTGTTCCAAGTTAGTGCAATCCGCTTCAAGGTTCAAAACAGTTGCATGCTCTGAACCTAGAATATTGGCAAGAGGAGTTAATAAGGAGCAAGTCTTTGTGTCAGTGACTTTGTGTTGTGTTTTCTTGTGATGCAGTGAAAGTGGATTGATTTCAGGCAGCTAATCATTAAGGCAGCCCTCAGATCTGATCCCTCTGCTGAACTGTGGGAACAATATCCAGGAGGAAAAAGAACTGAAATGAATACACTTGGAGAGGGCTGGCAGACAGCTTCTTCAAGTCAGTGACAGACAGAAGAACTTGGTAGCCCATCTGTGTGTGCATGGATGCTAACTAGGGCTGTTACAGGATTTTTTCTAAACAAAATTTATCCAAGTTTGGAGCACAGGGAAGAGAAGCTTGTCTTGTAAATGCTGATATTTGTATGCTTCCTTGTTCTTATTAAATAAACCCACATGATGGGGAACAGTTCTCAGTTACAATTTCAACCGTTTTATGTAAATAAAACTTCCTTGCCTGAAAATATTTGGCTCAGGATCAGAGTGAAGTCCCTCATAACCTGCATCCCTGTGGGCTGGTGCTTTCTTTTCAGTGATGAAAAATATATTACACTCTCCTGAAGTCAGAGTTCACCAATGCCATTTCCTTTGTAGTCTTTGCTGGTCACGTGGTCCTTTTTGTTTTAAATTAATAAAATCCTAAATCTGCATTCAAGAATAACAGTTAACAGACTCGTTCAACAGAAATTCAACCTGAAATTGTTTCCATATGGGATCTTTACTTAAAGCTCTGGCAAACTGTGCCCACGCTCTTGTTTTGTTTTGTTTTCACCAAGGTCCAACTTCTGGGTTTGTCGTTCCCCCAGATTTTAGAGCAGAGAGGTTCTCGCTGCCAGATATAACAAGCATGAGGGGCCATTGTTTAAAGAAACAAAAACTTGAACTGTCCATCCAGGAAGGAAAAGCATGTAGGGATATTAACCCCCGTCTGCCAACTATTCTCAAGAGACAGGCATTTGACCCAGAACATGTTAATTGGAACATTAATGTTGAATTAGTGGCATTCTCAAGGAATGCTGAATGTATCTATCTGAATAAATTTACAATTCAAGGGAGTGCAGAATGCCAGCCTTTGAGTTCAAAACTCGCATTGGACTTGGAAGTCATCTTCTGAACTCGTTTCTTTGTCATTTGCCTATATAAGATATTAGCATCACGTACTCTTGCAGATTTATCTGCAGCAACTGTTTTATTTTGCACCTTGCTCCCATTCTGTAGAGAAATGAATTGAAGTTTAGGGTTTGGCTTTTAACAAACCCTATTGTGAACCAGTGTCTTATCAAAGAGATTGCAACATAAAGAAAGCATGATTAACTGAGCCGGGACTTTCCTCATCTCTTACGCTAGCAGATGTTTGATCTCTGGTAAACTTCATAACATTTGCATTCAGGTCAAAACGGTGAAAGGTTTTGTTAGCTCACTAGCAGTGTTCTGGGCCATCGGTTGCCTGAGCGTTGCCTTTGTGGCAACCTCAGTCAGTGAGACTTGCTTTCTAGGGAGAAAATGCTTGGCATCCTAACCAGAATAACTTTTTTTCATTCTTGGATTGGCTGGCAAAAATGTCCTATGCAATGTTTTTTACGATACAAAGCTGTCGTCTCTAGTTGTATATGGACAATGCAAATTAACCAAATGTAGATATAACAAATGCATCGATAAAATGTGTTAGCACAATATTGCAGTTTGCCTTTTGTTATCTTGCAATTTGAAAAATAGAGTAGGTCACAGATGGTATACTAACACACGTGTTTTCATACTGAACGATAGCTAAAGAGGAGTCAAACCTCAGAATCACAGAATCATTTAGGTTGGAAAAGATCTTGAAGATCGTCAAGCCCAACCTCCATGTACATTTTTTTCTGCTTCAGTTTTTTTACCTCCAGGAAGGCAGGAATGTTGTTCTCATTTTTTCTGTCTATGAATAGCCATGGGGGTTGTGAAATTTGAGTTAGTATTGCTGGATATTATGATCCTGCCTTGGAAGTGGGGTAGTCAGGTGGGTGCAGAGTCACTCTTGGTTAAGTGACCAGTGGTGCTCACTTGGTCTTGAGACTTCTGAGTGCTAAAATCAAATGCAAAGCCTATGTACCTCTGAAGCTACAGACTTCTAGCGCAGTAAAATCTCACTTAAGTAAAATGGCTGTCAGAGTAGTGTGCAGGCATGCAAAAAGGAAGATGTGCTGATAGCTTGTTTGCATCTGTCTCCTCTGCTGATCTCCTGTGGTCTCTTTCTCAGGCTTTAAAAGAAATCAATGAAGTTGGGGACCTTTTGCAACTGAAATATTCCCGTCACCGTTTGGTACCTCTCTTGGACCGGCCGTTTGACGAGACAACATATGAAGAAACTGAAGACTGAAGTCCCTCCATGTGCCTTGGTGGGAGGGGCACACCCCGTGGGACACTCCGTGGCATGCGGGCCACAGCGTCCGTGAACAACACACTTATGACTGCTTAGCATAAAAGACATTTCCTCACAATACTGAAGTGGCCACATCAGCTCTAAATGGCATTTTGTAAATAGGGAGAGGAGAAAAAAAAGCTTTGATTCCTGTGTCTTCGGGGTCTGGCCCTAGAGGTGCTTGGCTTTATTTTTTCTTGTTGCTTTTTTTATTTATTTGTCTCAGTGAGTTCACAGCAACCCAAGTTGGCGTGGCTGATCAGCTCAGACTTTGTATGCACCATTAGCTTCCCAAATGCTGGCTGAGATGTTGTGAGCATGTGTGACGCTGGCATGGCAGCATTTCCAGTGTCACTGCTAGGTGTCTGATCTTCCCAGTAAGGAGTGAGCTGACCTGTCTGTTCTTGGAGACTTTCTAGAGAAACTGTTGATTGCTAACTTTGACATACTTAACAAGATGGATAATCAACCAAAGGTTGTTGGTTTGGTTTTTTTTCTTTTGCAGTTACTTGTGTTTAAAACTTGAATTTAGCCTTTTTAAAATAAATGTGTTGTTGACATGTCACTGACAGGACCATTGTTCCCAAACATTATTTAGTTTTGTAAGCCACAGGCAGAAGGACTTCCGGGACTCTAGCCTTTTTTCCTTCCCAGTATGGATACCAGATTGTCCCCTGGTTTTGACACTAATTGTCGTCTTGATATAGGGTAAGCGATGGAGAGGGAGGATTTCTGTTATTTTTTTTTTAACGGGCTGTGTTTTGTCTTCCTTCTGACATACTTCTGTTTAAAAAAAAAGTGGGTTTAGTGTGTGTTGCTTTCTCATCTTCAGGTTAATTTCTCTTGCTTTAGAATTAACATAAAACCATGAACTGCTAAGTTCTGGAAGGGTGCTCTTGGGATTAAGTAAACCATAGCAAGCCTTGTGCTTCTTGTTAAGACTGGAACCCCTCAATAAGCAGGCCTATACAATGGATGACTATTAGGAGAACCACTTATTTCATGCAGATCTGTGAAAGACTGATTGCTACTGTTTGCCATGCTCATTCACAGTTTCTTGTCATATGTGAGGTGTTCTTCACTGGCTTTGTTGCGCAAGGCTTTTCTGCAAAGAGTTTAGACAGCTTGGATCTTTTATCATCCGTTACGTTTTGGCTGGTCAGCAAAGTCTCAGCCGGCAGCTGCATGTCTGCGTAGGCCTTCCCCGAAGGGAGAATGTCCTCACAATTGCATTTAGTTTGAGATCTTTATTCTCTTGTATTTATGTTACTGTGAAATCAAATTAATGTCCATTGAGCCAGTTGCTGTTTGGAATCTTTATTTGCAAGTTCCACACTGTCTTACTCTGATCAAAGTTTAATATAGATACCTTTGCTCTAGCACACCTTAGAGACGGTCTGCTACTTAGTCATTGCATCTTGAATTCTTTCAGTGAACAGAATGGATCAATGAAGAGGTACCAAAAATTTTGTAACGGGAGTCAGTTGTAGTATAGTTTGTGTATTTTATACCTTGGACATGCAGGGTTTCTACAAAGACAGTAAAGCTTTAACATCGTGTCGGTTGGGTTGGCCAGCTCTTCGTTGGGTTAGCATGATGCTTTTTGCAGGTGACTGGCATTTTTTAAACTGATTGTTCATCATAATGCTAAAGCAGAGTGCAGCTCAAAGCTTCGCCTTGTGCTGCAAAAAAAAAAATACTTTTTTTTTTTTTTTAAGTTTTCTTGTGTTCACTCTGCAACTAATGGGGAAGGAGTGCTTTGGTCACTAGAACCAAGCAGTTCTGAAAATATATCTGGTCATTTAAAGCAGTCTTGGCTTCTGTTTTACAGAATATCTATCTTCATGTGTTTCTAGATCTTGTTCTGTTTTAAGGTAATGGAACTTCAAAACATTGATTCAGTTTTTTACCATTGCATTTCAGGAATTTAATTAGATGAGACGAACTAAAATTCACTGTTTCAAAATAGGTCCGGGTAACTGTTTCTTGGTCCACTAATGTTGATTTGCTTACCTTCTGGAGCAATGTGTGTGCACAGTCCAAGAAGTCTGTAACCTGTATGTGCAACTTTGGTAGCTATGGAGTAGTCTTACTTGTTCAGCCACAGAGTGAGTAAACTGCAATTACATGAGCTAACTTTCTCTCCAGCATTCTGCCCAGGACTAACTCTAACATTCCAGCAGATGACCTGCTTTCTGACTTCAAGAAGCTTTATCTCAAAGAATTACTGCTTTTTTTTCTTGCTGGATTGTAGCAGGGAACAAGAGGAGGTTAGTGCAGGAAGCCCTAACTCTAACCCTGGTCCTGTTCACTTGATCATGGAACAGTTTAACATCGGACAAAACTGACCAACTTGCAGGCATAGGGGTGGGTCAGTAGGGAGCTGTTTTAAGCATTCCCAGATGTACAGTGTGTTTGTCTGCTGTGTAGTTAAGTCAGTTTGAAAACTGTGATGTGTTAAGTTAGGAGTGGGTTATTGTAGATTCTACAAGTCTTGAGTCTTAATCTTGTCTCTGGGATTCAGTTTTAGGGCAGCTTGTCTTTAGAAAAAAGAAAACCATCTGGATAAATCTCAGTAATTCAGATAACTCCTGTCCAACACTTCTGAAATTGTCAGTGTGTTAAAATTACTGGTCCCCATGGGGATTCCAGTTGCACTTGTTGACGAAATTGTGTTTGTGCTAAACTTCTGCCATCTAGTATCTTTCTGCTATGTCACGCTGTCTGCATGTGACTTTGAATTCTGGGTTGCAAAGACATTTCAGAAATCATTCAGGCAGTTAGTATCATTTGCAAACTGCTTGGTTACATTTCAGCCCTGCCATATCCTTTTTGGGAAGCAACTTCCCCCCCCACCCCCCCTACCCCTCAGGAGGCCTTTTTATTCAAGGGAACCTGTTTTGCCAAAGTCTGGTACCTGTTGAAACTGCTTCTGAAAAAGAAGTTACAAGTCCAAGATTTTGCACTTTTAAGTCAGTAGTTCACTGAGCATGAAAGCCAGGAAAATCTTTTCACATCTACTAAAAAACTTCTCCTGCAACCGAAGGAGCAGACCACTACTGCTTTGTACTAGGCAAACCTACAGCATGTATGCTGCTATGGTATGTGTAGGATGGATTGCTGCTTTGATATCTGTGTACTGACCAGAAATCTGTCTCCTTTTTGTCCTGGCAGTAGAAGTGAATGAAAGAACCAATCTTGAGAGATCACAAAGGAAGAAAAGCTGCTTAAGAAATAGACTTCAGTCCCTGCCAACTTTTCTGAGACATTCTAATTGAAAATGACTCCTGGTATTTCTTAAGAGATGCAAAATTCAAAAGAAAATGAAGGCTGCTTTTGAACAAAGGATTTTGCCCTGTACTGTACATTGGCTAAACTTACTCATAAATATACAATAGCTACCTTCCCAGTACCTCTCTGAAGAACTTAGCAAGCAAGATTTTGCCTCTGCTGAGTGGAGTGAAGAGTTTAGAACCATTACAGTTTTTAAGGCTGATGGTCATATTCTTTTACTCTTAAGAAAATTGAGAAGCTCCTATTACTGAGCATCAGTGAAGAGTGAGAGATCTGCTTCTTGTTAGAAACTGGCCTTCCCAAGTAGACCTTTGTCTTAAGGAGCCTGATTCATAATTTTTCATTAGTTCTTTGGCAGAGAAGAAACCAAGGGGTTTTGTGACAAAATATTCAGGGCTTTCTTTGGTTTTTTTACAAAAGACAAACTTTTGTATAGTATCTGTGTATATGGTATATTTAACTCTTTGTTTAGTTCCTATACTTTTTTGTTTC
The DNA here is from genome assembly GCA_008711295.1 of Anarhynchus alexandrinus. Classification (NCBI taxonomy): domain Eukaryota; kingdom Metazoa; phylum Chordata; class Aves; order Charadriiformes; family Charadriidae; genus Anarhynchus; species Anarhynchus alexandrinus. The sequence continues at coordinate 1,600,946 of VUYV01000001.1, forward strand.
TGAGTAGCATTCTTTAAGAGCTGTTCTGGTTCTTGGGTTACTGGTGTAGTACACTTCTGCTTTAGACAAAGACTTGGGAGTGAATTGACCGAACATCTTACTGTGATGAAGTCGTTCAGTGAAGGAATTGCATCATCTATCCTCCTCTTGCTGTTTCCTCTAAGAGTGCAGAGCTGCACCTTCACAGAGCAGGAGAGAGAAGCGTGCCCATGAAATCAGTGACCCAGCCCTGTGCTGTGTGGCTGAAGGACCGATACAGCAGAGATGGAGAAAAGGGGCAGGCAGTCATCACTTATTCTCAGCTATATGGGGATCTTTCATGTGTACTTGAACAAGCATCCCTAACACAGGAATGCAACTTTCTGTGCCCAAAGGGACACTCCTCTAAAACTTTTCCACACCGACTAAATACTTCCGCTCCTTCTGTGCAAATTTAAATTTCTTTACCTCTGAAAAGTATTTGGCTTACAGCTGTTTGCTCGTCCAGAAGCCGTGTTATCCATTTAGGCAGATCATAGGAAAGGTTGGAGGAAAGCCGTGAGCTCTCCATTTCATCTAAGTGAACACCTTCCAGCATTGGATCCGGAGCGCTATGCACGAGTTCCTTTGCTGCATCACAGAGAAGGAAACTTGTGGAGATTTATCCCAACATACAATGCTCAGTCAGAATTTATACTGTTTGTACATACAGTTTATATATATTATTTTTACAGTTTATACTCAACCTGTGAAAGTGTCAAGCACGCTGGGATCTGTGTGGGTGGCACCTTCTGCACAGAAATCTGAGGTACCTGTGGTCTATTCAGTTTTAACACTGGTGAAGCACTGAGCTGTCTGGGAGTGCTCAGTATGACCCCTCCGCAGGTGCATTGCTGCCTTCAGCGCTGGACCTGGCACCCAAGTGGCATTGGACCACTGTTTGGGAAAAGCACCAGTCATTCAACATGTGTAACTTGAACATGGTTTTAAAAGAAAGAAACAAACAAAAGGAAGTCAGATGCAACTGTGATGGCTTCTATTCCTGTGAACATCCCCAGCCTTGCAGTTGTTCACCTGTTCAAGAATTTGGACGTGAAGCTAGAGCACAACCACGACGTGTTTGTGTGAAATATTGTGTTTTATCTTTCACTTAAAAAGAGAAGCGTTTGGTGCAGACATTGGAGCTGTTGTGTTCACATCCCCAAAAGGGGCTGGGTGAAGGAGATGTTGACTGTGTTGTGTGTTGAAGGCCTTAAACTGTGACTCTTGGTATGAAGAATTGAAATTAAAACTGACCTTGAAGAATGCAGTGGATTTTAACCCGTGGAAGAATGCTCTGTGCTCTTAGTTAAGCAATATGTACTGCTGTTTTCATGGGAGGAAGGGAGAGGTTCAGCTCAATTTGTGTTTGACCCTGGCTAGCAGCTGTTTAAGGAGCAGAAGAGGTACCTGTATGTGAAGGCCAAAAATAGTGCAGTTCTCTGCAGCGATGTCCCTATGTAGCAAGCAGCGGGAACTTGTTTCTGGGCTGCTGAAAGCGGGAGAATTATCGAGAGGGTCAGGGACTCCAGAAGCAGTGGCAGCTAGTAGCAAATTAATTTCCTCAACAGTAGGTGAACAAGTCTCACTTGACTATGCCAAGGGTTGGTGCCGTTCCAGACATCCCCGTGGCAAAGTGAAATGTGCACCAAACCATCTGACTGCTGTAAAGCATTTTTTTTTTTTTTTTAGCCAAATCTCAGTCCTGTTCAGACAGTATTTCTGCTACCCCCTAACGGTGTATTAAGCTAAATGCATCTCCAGCCTTCCAATATTATTAACTTCAGACCGGTTTGAGAGAGATCAGAGGAACGTTGGAGCCTGAGGCTTTAGGCTAGCAGCCCCAAAGCCAATGGTGGCCCACATTTCCACAAGCCCTGGGCAGAATTACCAAGTCACAGCACTTTGTCTTAAATTGCACTGTATTCTTATGCCTCTGTGTTGCTATAATGTACATATATATTGGATTTTTTTGTAGATAAGACATTTTAGATAAAATTTTTAAATGGGCTCCTCCAAAAATATTTTATGCCAGATGTCTAATTTTTTTTACACTCGGGATTAACTTGAAGTTGGATGCTCTGTGGGCAGGGAAAAGATAAATGGATGGTACATTGGCTTTAAAAAGGTAACAATGCATGTTTAAAAAAAAAAAACAAAACACTGGAGAAAAAATGCTTGGGAAAAAAATCCATTCAAATATATTCTATGTTCTGCATAATAAAGACTTTAAAAAAATGCTATATTGTGATTATTTTTCTTAATGCTAATGAGGCTTTTCTGCTGTTAGGGAGACTAAATCCTCTTCCCCTTCCTTCCCAATCCCCCCAAAAAAACAAACCACCAACACACGAGTTTCATACTGGAATGGCTGGGTAAAACCATAGCCTGTTTGAGAGCTCATGTAGATCAGTGGCCCCCTCTAGCCTTGGACTCCAGAGCCAGGAAACCTTGTGTGTCACATGGATGCTGAGCTGTTTCTTACCGGTTTCTGGTCCATGGTACAGAGATGCTTCTTCTGTTGTGGAGAGAGAGGTCTGCAGAGGTTACTGCTGTTCCCGATGTGCAGTGCTCCTGTGAGATTCCGCCGTAGCTCTGTGCTAGCCACATAAAGCTGGTTCCGTGCGGGAGTCAGGCTGCTACCCTTGGGTGCTGTTTGAATGTCAGGCTGCTATCAGCTGTCATGTTGCTAATGAGATGTTTGAAAGGGCTTCTTGATCCATCTCGCATGGGATTCTTGACCTCACATCTGTCTTGCGGTCTGTGCCTTGTTTTAAACATTTCCTTCCATTCATCTCAGCCCTAAGTTTGCATAAACCAGATGTCGGTATTTGAAAAGGAGGTGCAGGTCCTGTTTTCAGCTGTGGGTGCCGCAAATGGGCCCAGGTGATTTGCAGGGTTGTGCTAAGGCTGCTGCAGAAATGTTGGACTTTGGGTTTTCTTGCTGCTAGGTGTCCCTTTCTGGGGTCTGTGCCAGTACTGGCACTTTTCCTCAGTGGGCTGCACAACCTCCTGTCGGTGTCTTTCCCTAATAATTCCTTCCTAGTCATTTCCCTAATAATTTCCTTCAGAGGCTGATGAATACCTGTGGAGATCCCTAAACGATGCTCTATAGACCCCGAGTAACCACTCACACCCTATTTCCAATAGGCTTTGGGGGCTAGGAAAGATGCTGCCGGCGCAGGAGAGAGCAGAGCAAAGAATAAAGACTTGGTTTGAGCGATGGAAACTTCCTCCCGCAGCTCGGGAACAGCCGGAGCCTTCACCGGGGAGCACAGAGCCCTGTTTCTGCCTGCCACGGGCCGGCCCGGGTCGGGGGGGGATGGCCCCGGCGCTGCAGCCCGCGGCCCCCGCTCGGAAAAGGGGATGGGGGCGGCCTTAGGAAGCCGCATCCGGCTCCGCGCACGAAAGCTTTTCTGGCGGGGGGCTTTGAACCCCCGATGCAGCTGAGCCCCCCCTCCCTCGGCCGCGGCCGTGTCCCGGCTCCCGCCCCTCCATCCAGGGCGCCTCCATCCTCCCCGCCTCCGGCGGCCGCGCCGGGCCGGGCCGGAGGCTGCGGAGCCCGGCGGCCGCCCCGCCCNCTCCGCCGGAGGGAAGCGCCCGGTGCCGCGAGGCTTGTGCAAGGCCGGCGCCGCCGAGGCGAGCCGCAGCCCGGCAGCGGAACAAAGAGCCCCGGCCCGGGCCGGGCGGGACCGGCCCCGTCGGAGGGGCAGCGGCCCCGTGGGGCATCCGCGACGGCCGCCCGGGACATGCAGCTGCCGGGAGGGGAGGAGCGGCCGGCGGCGCCCCGGAGGGAGCGGGGGGGAGGTCTGGCAGCGCCGACAGCACCCGAGCGGGGCAGGGGAACGGCGGGGCCGTGCCCGGGGCCGGCTGCCGCGCCGCTCGCCCGGGAGCGTCTTCGCCGCCCTTCATGCGAGAAGGAGCCTGTGCCCGGCGAGCGGCGGGGAGCGGCCGCCCGCCCGCACTCCGGTGCACGGCGTTGCCTGAAGAGCCGCGCTAGCACCGGGGAGTGACTCGGCGGGGGGGAGGAGGAGAAGAGGAGGAAAAGAAATCAGATTGCCGAAAGGATTAGGAAGGGGGGTGGGGAGGCGAAGCCCTCTCCCCCCCCATCCCCATCTCCATCCCCACCCCCTCCTCCCGCACACACTTGTGAAGCTTTTCAGGGTTATCCTTCAGCATCAGTGGCACCGGCGGGCGAGCCCGGGGGAGCAGCGACACCGAAACGTGCTCGGCAAACTGCAACAGAGATCAGAGGGAGCGGAGCGCAGCGCAGCGGAGCGGCCCGGCGGCCCCGGCCCCTGCCCCTGCCCCGGCCCCTGCCCTTGCCCCTGCCCCGGCTCCTGCCCGCACCCGCGGGGCACTGCGCTTCCCGTCTGCGATATTTTATATAGTAATTATTTTTTTTTTTCCCTGCTTCTCTCGCTTTCCCGAGGAAGGACGGGTTTTGTAGCGTTGCGGGCGGGCGTGCTGCCGGGGCCGCCTGCCCGGGGCGTGCGAGGTGGGGCGAGAGGGAGGGAGAGAGAGAGAGATGCCCCTGATGCGAGGGAAAGTCGTGCTCATCCTCGGCTTCGTCTTTCTGACAACTTTCCTGGCGGCGGTGCGAGGGCTGCCCGTGAGGAAACAGCGCAGCAACAGCCCGAAGGAGAGGAGCTCCAAGCTGGCGGAGGTAAGGCAGTTTTGGGGGAAGGATGGAGAGCCGGGAGGGTGCTGGGGCGAGCCCTCCTCTGCCTCCGCACCCTCTCCCGTCCCCGGGAGGGCAGGAGACCATCTGGGCGGTCATCGGGGCTCCCTCGGAGGCGGTTATGCACCTCCTCAGGGAGCAGCATCCAACACGTGTCCCCGCGGCCAGGCCGGCCGGACCCCCGGCTGGGAAAGCGGGAGCGGGGAGAAGCCGGGCTCCGTGCCTCCCCTCTCCCGGGCTGTTTCTGCGCTCGCTGAGGGGCAGACCTCTTTCCCGGCCTCCGGGATTTTCGGGTAGCCTCAGGTCTTTGCGCAGAGGCTGCAGGAAAGGGGCTGGTTTAGGTGCTTTGAGATCGGGGCCGAGTGCCGCGACCCACCCAGTGCCCGGGAGGATGCGGTGCCTCCAGGGGGCAACATCCCTCGTAGGAGAGAGGGCTCCGGCCACAACCCGACCTGCAGTAAAATTAGCAAGGTTGGTGGCTTGCCAGGAACGCCAAAACTCCGCTGCTGCAAAAATAAGACGTGGAGGATTTCAGCCACCAGCTCTCCTTCCCGCTGGGGACGACCCTGGGGCAGATTCCAGAGTGGTCATGCTCCGTTCTCGCCCCATCCAGCGTCCCCCCACCCCGGGCAGGCTGCCTGCGCCCCATCGGCAGGCGGCCTGGAGAGCCCCCACAGCCTGCGGGGAGGGTGGGTGGGGGGGGAGAAGTCCCGGACTGCGCCTCTCGCTCCTCCGAGAGCCGGCTCCAGGCTAGCGTTTGCTTCGGAGCACTGATCGTGGAAGGGGAAACTTCAGCAGGCAGTGAGGGACTGGTCAGACTGGGAACCAACTGGTGGGACCTGATGGGGATGACAGGAAGGGAACAGGGAAGAAAGAAACTACCAGGAGGGCAGGGAGAAGGGTTTGAATAAGAAAGACAGACAACCGAAGGGTTAAAACAAACTGTTTCCGTCTTGAAACTGTTCTCCGGAGAAAAAGTGGTTCAGGCAGCAGAGCTGTGTTCAAAAATTACCCTTTTGAAGAATGCTGCTGCTAAAAGCGAGTGAGAGGAATATATGGGAAAAGTGGCGATAGGAGGAGGTTGAGCGGGATAGGGTAGGAGCAGCTCAGCCCTTGCTGGCGATACACAGCAGCATGGGAAGCAGCAGGTTTGATCTGCAGTGTCAGTCAGAGTGGCAGAGGTGCGGAGTGATGGGAATATACCACACTGCTAGTTATTGCCAAAACACGGTGCTGATCTGTGGAGGAGTCACGCCGGCAGCTCCTGTCAGATCCACTAAACTCCATTCCCGCATGAAATCCAGGGAACAAGTATGAAGAAGGAATCTGCCAGGCCGATGGGCAGGAGAGGGCATGGGCTGCGTCCAGCCAAGTACCACCAGTCAAGCCTGGAGCGTGGACCGAGCAGATGCAAACAGGACTGCTGGGGATGTTACATGCTGTAGCGCTGGCAATACTGTGTTGGTGCTGTACTTTGCTTGTGAAACTTCAAGTGTAGATGTAGATGCCGGTTCACTCGCCAGACAAGTGCCAGGCAGAGCATGCTCGGGCTCCGGCTACAGAGGGAGTAGGGATTTACACTTGAAATCTGGGAAAGTATTGCAACCCTGTAGCAGGAGGCATAGGATAGGAACAAACCGCGTGTTAGGAAGCTGTGCAGGTCCCCACCACGGGATCCTGCAGCGCAACCTTAGGCTCCTTTTTATCTGATGTCTAAAATACGTCGGGAAGCGGGGCAAGCTGCTGTCAGTCCCAGTTTGTGAATGGTTGTGAATGGGGAGCATTGTGCGGCCAGCCAAAGATCACATACGGCACTTGCACAGCGCAGGCTCTGTCCCTGGGACCTTTGCTTCTCGCAGAAATACAAACATACAAGACGTTTATAGGCAAAGGTTTGAGGGTGGAGGTTAGGAGCAGGGAGGAAGATGAAGGATGGATTCCTCTGGGGGTCTGTTGGTGCTCCCGTGCACACCCTGCATTCCTCAGGGTACTGGCTGCACAGTTCGCATGGCAAGGAGAGAGCGGTAGGTATTGGCATGTGTCTTCTAGCTGCATTTTGGGAGGAAATCCTCTGTTTCTGGTGCATGCGGAGGAGAATTTGGAGTAGTCGTGCCCGGCTGTTTGAACTAAAGCGGAGAGCCCAAGCGCAGCAGTATAGTGGTTAAAAAAAAAAAAAAAAAAAGCAGAGTGATTTTGGGTCATACGCACAGATGGTTCCTGTTGCAGCGCTGATAGGTCCTGTCTCTATGGCAGCAGGGCAGCCACAGCTGGAGTATTGGTTACACTATGGGTAATGCCCTACAGATGTGGGTAAAATGAAGGGGGCCGGGAGGAGAAAAATAGAAATGACGGAGCAGAGCAGATAGACAACCAAACCCATTAAACAATTACATAACTTGGACTTATTTTAATTTAATATCTTTATTTAAAGCAAACATTTTTCCTTGATTTAGAATTGAATGTTAATTTTTATAATCTGTGCTGAGCTTCAGAGTTACACTTCTATACTAAAATAATTTAGAAAAATGAAAGCCATTAAGGTTTGCAGTAAATTTTTGAGTTAGAAAGTTTTCTAATTGTAGGAAGGATGGCAGAAACACACGCTCTGTCTTTGGGCGATAGCCTTATTGGTATGTCCCAAAGTCCCATACCTCATCAGGATCCATTACTTCCAGCCATTACCAAAGGAGCATGCACTTGCATTTACATTTTCTGAGCTGTGATATTGTGCCGAAAAGCTTTGCCTGAGTTACACTGAGCCCAGCATAAGCAACAGATGTAGCGAGAATATTTTGTATTTGACTGGAAGTTGAAAAGGTAGAATACTTTCCTTCCAGACTGTGACTTAAATCTAACAAGAGACGATACCTGCTCATTCGGAGGCTTTTTGGTGATGTTTGGGAAGGCAGGTGGGCTCCAAAGTGGCAGGCAGGGGTACAGCAGGATTTTTAGAAGCGCTTTTGCAGGTTGGATGCATCACGCACTGACATGGGCAGAAATGCAGCAGGTCCAAGTGCTGACCCACGCCAGCGGCTCTTCAAATTTGGGTAACTGAATACTTGGAGAGGCTTGTGTCCCTTGCGGAGACAAGGGACAGCTCATCACATTGCTTAATGCTTTGTTTATTTATGAAGTCAGGGGGTTTAAATGCAAAATATGTTTTGATAAACTCACTGGATTTCAAAATATTGGCTTTGAGCATTGTTAATAGATGTCTGGATTCTTTCCGACCGATACCAATCGGTCCCAGTGCTCTCCTAGTAAATAGAAAATAGCTAATGTTCTAACATGCTAGAAATGTAAACGTTAGAAGTGATTAGATCTGTGCGAACCGCCTCAATAACTGTGTATAGAAATAATAGTACCAGCAATAACAGTGATGGGGGTGTTGGTAGTGAGCATCCCGGTGGTGACGGGGTGCGGCAGAGTAAGCCAGCAGTGATTTTGGGAGGCTCCAAGCCACCCAGCCCGGCTCCAGTGGGCTTGGTGGGTGCTCCTTCGCAGGAGGGAACCGCTCTGAGAGAGGGGGCCAAGATCAACGTCAGCGAGCTCCCCGAGGCACCCAGGGGTGTTATTGCGGGGCTGGGACAGGGGCAGGATGAGAATCCAGGCTGGAGCTTGCAGTTGGAGTTCCCCTGGTCTGAGGCTGCAAGCAAAGCAAATCTGGCATCTGCGATAAGAGATAACGGAGGGCAACAAAAGAAATACCAAGCGTAGCATAAGGGCTGTCGCTGGCTGCAAATCAGGGGATTTGTACGGCACCTGGTATGACTGGCTCCTGGCCCTTGAGAAATAAGGAAACGAGTAACAACAGTACATATTATTTACTGGTTACATCAGGCAGCGATAATAACGATGGGAAGCTACGTTTAGAACTGAAGATACACACCAAGATGTTTTGCTTGCTGATTAAAAATCATCAGTAGCAGTCTTGATTTAAATTGACCTGCCCTGTGTGTAGGGAGTCTGAGCGCATAGAAGTGCTTAAGAATTAAATGGATAGCAGTGATGCCTGGCTGCAGATACCAGCAAGCGGAGGGTAAAGGAGCTCCAAGTGGACGTGGTGTGGCTGCACTAGATAAAAAGCGTTAAAGGGAAGTATCAGCTGGGCTTGAGTGGAGTTTGTCAGAGACTGTAAGTCGGGGTAGCCCTGTCATTTGGGAGCCCTAACGTAGCCTAGACACGCTGCCTGGGGAGACCGCTGGGGTGATGGGCTGGCAGAAGCCACCCCCGGGCTCCTCTGGGCACAGGCGGGGAGGTCTGCGGGAGCCTCCCGTGTCGTCCCCCCCCAGCTCTTGGTCCCTCTTGACTCCCCCAGAGCTGTCTGGCCGAGAAGAGGATCTCGCTTTCCCCAGAGGCATCTCGCCCCGCTGTGGACCTTCAGCTTGTGTTGTCACCCGTGGCTGCCCCGCGTGGGGACACCTCGCCGCGCTGCCGCCCCGTCGGGGTGCGAGTGGGCGGCCGGGTCGGTGCTGGCTGCCGGCACGGCCAGATCCTCGCGGCCGCTGCGGGCTGTGTCAGTAGCAGAGTCATTTTGCCTGCGGATGTGCTTTTTACCTTTTCATTTCTTCAGCAATTAAGCGTTCTTGTCCCTGGCTTTGTCCTTGGCGGAGGTCGGATTTGTGGGTACAAAACGTGCACTGAAGCATCCTTCCGCTCTGAAAGGGGCTCTTTGTGCGCAGGGAGGTACTTCGCCCTTTGTAGCAAATTTCCTTTTGAGAAGTGCCAAATTATCTTAGTCAACACAGTTGAAAACCCTCCCGCCCTGGGGCTGAGGCAGGAGCAGAAACAAAGGGGAGCCGGGTGTAGGGAAGCTGCCCGACAAGGGGGCTTCTTCCCTTTTCACTGCACAAATAGGTCTGCTGCGTCCCCATTGTCACAATCAAAGGGGTTCCTGTAAAAGGCACATGTAAGGGGAAGAGATTAGGCAGAAATCGCTCCACAGGGCATTGCCTGGCCCTCTCTCTGCTTTCCCAAAAGTGTCCCGCTCTTGCAGACCTTCTCCTGAAAGACAGGCAGGCTGGGGGACTCATCCTGCCTCCAGCCGTGGTCCCTCCAAGCCCCGCGAGGTGATGGAGAGAGTGTGCTGGGAATTAATTCCTGCTTTCCTTTTGTCAGTGTCCTAGGGGTAGGCAGTGTAAACCAGGGATCTTCTGGTTTTCATAGTATCAGTAAATATTCTTCCACTTGGAATAATCCCCAGAATAAGATGCCTGGACACTTCCCATAGGGAAGCCCGAGGACAGCCTGAGCTACAGTCATGACAGCAAGATGGCCCACACCATCCAGCTCCTCCAAAGCAAATGTTGTGAGCTAGAGGCTTGTTTTTTGTATAAAATACCAGAGCTTGTAGCCAAGAATCAGGGAAGAGATTGCAGCCATGTTTTGGTGTGAAAACACTTCAATTTCAGACGGAAGCTTTCAAAAGTGCAAGGACTTTTTTTTTTTTGGTAGACTATTTTTGCAGGGAACCTTCATTGGGCTGTCGGATGCTTTTTCATGGCCAGCTGTAAAAGTCAGCCTGCGTGGTGTTGCTTTCAAGCAGTTTGTATTTCTTTCTGTATGGCATTGCTTTTTGCACACGCCCTGTGTGTAGGAACTCCTGGAGCTTGTCTAAGAAGCTGTTATGAGATGTACTTCATCTCAGTACTTGTGAGACGAAGACACCAAAAAGATGGTGACCTACCTGCCTCTGAGTCCCAGGTGGCTCTTGGCGTGAAGGGCACCAGCGCCTCCTGGGCTGCAGGTTGGTTTAGTCAATCTCCAGGGGAAGGATACAGCTTCAAAGGGAAAAAGATGCAGTAAATTGCTGCCTTCTGCTGGTCCCCGGTGCCACTGGATGGGTGCGAGGTGGGGACCTGGCTGCAGATGGCCAGGAAGCACCCATGCATGCAGGGAAGAGGTGATGAAACATGGGCTTATCATGGATTAAGAGTTGTTGGTTGGCCCAGTCTGCTGGTGCCTTATCTAGCTTGGAGGAATTGGGGTGTGAGGAAGGGCTGGGGACGTGTGCCCAGCCAAGGGAGCCTCCATCATGTAGGGCACAGTGGGAGGCTGGTGCATGGCATGGGTACGGTGCCTTTCAGGTGAGCCGTCCTCCATCCCAGCCCCAGCAGCCTGACCCTGGGGGCGAGCAAGCCAGCCTTGGCTCTTCCCTGGCAGCTGAGCCACAAGGCGCTCGCCGGGTTAAGGGATAGTATTTGTGGGATGGCTGGGAGGTGCAGCAGAAGGTGCCCCACCAGTGGAGGGTCAGCACCTCTTCATTTCCCTGGGATGTCCTCCCTTCCCCACTGCTTTGGCACTCCCTCCTGCTGCCCTCCCTGCCCTCCCCTTCACCTGCAGCTGCCCCTGCAGCAGTGAAAATCCCAGGGGAGGCCGGCTGTGCTGTGCCATGCAGCGCCTCCAGTGAGACAAGGTGTTGTACGGATGTTGTCATGCCAGCTGTCCCCCCCCCACCCCTTTGCTTCCAGGGACACTGCGGTTGTATACATGCTTAAGTTGGCTGCTCCTTAAAAATGGAAGATCCCCCTTAGATGGGCATCTAGTTCTTCTCTCCTGGAGAGCACCCACAGAGTGGCCATCCCTTGTGCCTCCACTGGAGAAGATGCAGGGCTGCCCAGAGGTGCTGTGGGCATCTCAGGGTCAGCTTGACTTCCCCCACACCTGGGACTACAGCTTGGCTATAGTGTGTCTGTGCCCACCCTGGGGACCGCTCCTGGGGTTACAGCTGCGGTCCCACTGGGAAGTGACTGGCCAAAGGGAAGAGGAGGGGTCAACTGGGGACTAAGATGCTGGGAAAGTGGGGCTCCTTGTTTAAATGTGCCCTAGCTTTCCTCTGACTTTGGACTTGTGTCTGCAGCCCGGCAAGCCTCAGGCTCCCATCTGGTGTGGAAAAAAAGTAATTATTTTTTTGGTGAGGCACATAGAAGTAGCAGGGACTGTCCTGGAAAAGCTTATGAACAAGTGAGTTATGAATGACACGACTGGAGCCGGAGAGGAAGGTTTTCCTACCCCGAGACCCTTTCTCCACCCCATGCTGGTGTGTGGGAGTCATTAAATTCTGCACTGGGCTGGGGAGGGGAGCCGAGCTCACCCTGGGCTGGGGAGCTGCAGCCAAGCACCTGGGAGGGGGGCTGCTGGCTGTGAGTCACCCCAGCTTTGCCCCTTCGGGAAGCCGAGATGCAGCATCCCTGCCTGGATCCTGTCCTGTGCAGGGCATGGAGATTCACCAGGTCCAGCTCAGGTGCCCATTTTGTCTGTTGTTGAAAGGATCCCCCATGGATTTGCATCGGTTTGGTTGGCTGCCTTCCCTGCCCCACTGTCTGTATGGGGGGGCAGCCTGTGCACCCTGCGTGGGACAAGGGGAGCGGGTGCCCCCTGCACTCCCGCCTGTCCTGTGTCCCCTACCACTGCAACCTCTTCTAGTGGGGGGGGAGGGATGTGCAGGGGGAGGCTGGTATTGGGCTGGTCCCTCTGGTTTCTGCACTTGCTTTGCTATGCTTGGGTTTTTTTTTTTTCCTTTTGCAGTTTTGCCTGGGCTGCGGCAGGGAAGGAATCAGCAGCTGGAGCAGTCAGCAGGTTACAGTGTGCAGGCTAACAAATGTGGATCATTAGCTGGAACAAGTTAATGGTTACTGAAGCACATGGGGTTTAGAGCTGGAACAAGTTAACAGCAACTCAGTCCGATGCATTAAGAGCTTACGCGTATTACAGCTCAACTATGTTAACAGAAAACATGTGCCCTAGCAGGAGCATTTGCCAGAGAGCACCAGAGGGTATGGATATGTGTCTCTTCACCTCTCTGGGGGACCTCTCTGCGCAGTCCCTCTGGGGCCCCTGCTCCCGTACCCACTGCTGTGCTCTATCTGAGCAGCTCCTAGCTGACCTGGCTGCAGCAGAGGTCTCAGGGGTACCTTCCTCCTTGCCACCAGCTGGGCTCCTTGCAGCAAGCACCACCTGCGAAGGGTCAGCCCTCAGACCTGTGCACTTGGGCAGAGTCTCCAGTGCGAGAACAGCCCTGGATGATGAGCTGGGACATGTCAACGGTGCTAACCAGATGCCCCAGCTTCTCCACGGCAAGGCCTGTGTGGTTCATCTGTGTGGGAGGCAGGGCAGTCCCTCCTGAGGGGCTAGGTGAGGGGGAGAAACTGAATTGTGGTAGACGTTCCTGAGAGCCTTCTCCAAGTATGTCATGGGAGACCTGTGTCTATTCCTGGCCTTGCCTCAGGCTACCTGAGAGACCTGGGGCAGGTCATTTTCTTTGTCTGCAAAACGGGTGTTTTACAGCATTTTCCTCAATGTTAAAGAGGGAGAAGATATTTATGGTAGAGAAGCACCTGCATGTGACACTGAGGAGGGCAAGAGCCAGGCATGGCAAGAGGTGAAAAGCCACCAGGCTCCTACTTGTCTTCCTTGTGTCACTGGGGAGTTGGCAGAGGATGCCACAGGCAAGATACTCGTTGGCGTGCCTGCAGCAGAGCCAGCTGCGGTGAAAGGGGCTGGGCTGTGCCAATGGGGACATGCAGTGAGGAGAACTGACACCAGCCTGGCCAACCTTCCCATTTTCGGTCTTGCACAAAGTCAGCTATGCCATGTCCTTGCTTCTCGCGGTGCTGCATGCTGCTGCTTCTCCATGCTGTGGTGTCTTCTGTTCCAGGGCTGGCTCTACCTTGGGGGCAACCGAGTCACCAAACTTGGAAAGAGTTTTGAGATTACAGTTGTTGCAATTGCACGACATGAAAATAAATGAGGAAGCCTTTGATGCTGCCTCCTGCAGCTCCCTACTCAAGACAGTTAGGATGAAGCTAGTTAGAGAAGAGAGTGATTCCATATCATCTAAAGTATTTTGATAACTGTGTGAAAATTATAATCATGAAGGCGTAATAATTATCTGCACAGCCCACAGTTTGCTGCTGGCTCCTGCTGGTCTGTCATAAACAGGATCTGCCCACACAAGTGTGATAACCAAGTGCCTTGTCTGTTCCACGAGCAGTTGCAGAGCTCTCCCAAAACCTAAAGGGCGATGCTTGTGTCTTTATTAAAAAAAAAACAGAACCATAAAACCAGCATTCAAGTGCAAGTTGATCCTGAGATAGACCAGTGAGTAGAGCAGCTGGGAGATCATGGTCCTGCTCTTCACTTGTGCCACAGCCCCTTTGCGGACAGGAGTGTAACCCAGGGCAGAAGAAAAGGGGGGCAGCTGGAAGCGTCCACCACCTTAAATTGCCTCTGGCAGATCTTCCAGAGCTCACCTGTCAAAACCCTGAGTGATATCTCCTACCAAACCACCTGCCTATAAGTCTAAAGGTGTTGTGTCTGATTATTTGGATTGTGGCTCAGGAGGTCTTACAGACAGCAACAGGGACTGGGTGACATCTTCACCTGCCCCGTTTTCTCGTAGGTACCTGCCCAGCTCTTGATACCTCTAGAAGTACACTGTGCTGTGGCACGGTTCTGGGAAACCAGTTAAGTGGTTGATGAGCTGATGGGTAGCAGAGGTCACTTGCCTGATGTGCATCCAGTGAATTTTCCATCTGTCTGAAAGACTGTGCCGGTGGATGGGTTGTGTGCTGGTGGACGGGTTACGAGCCCAGGAGGATCAAACTACAGCCCTCGAGAGGCTAAGGCAGTCTCAGCCAGCTGGGCTAAAAAAACCCCGTCTTTGAGCAGTGTCTTTAGTGGGGTCATCAAGGAGAGAGCATGTCCAACACTATGGGAGGGAGGCAGCATGGCACGCTGCATTTGTTCCTGTTGATTAGCCTGCTGTTCAGCCTTTCTTTATTTTAAAGAGACTTGTTAGCACTGGAAAAACCTCTCCTTTCTCCCACTCCCACTAGCAAAAACTGTCCTGAGCCTTTCTGCAAACTCCAGCCCCAGAGCTGCCCCCAGGCAGGCTGGGCTTCCTTCTGAAGCAACCAGCCTGCGTCCCTTTGCTTCCATAGCTTTGTAATAAAACCCTGCTCTGGAGTTGTTCCTGCCCCATTTCAGTCCAAGGATAAATTTGTTTTGAAAGCTTTCTCCAGATCTTTGCAGCTCATTTAGGTGAATATGGAAAGAAAAGTTTTATGGTAAAAAAAGAAAAAAATGTTCTGATTTCTGTTTTGTACTTGGCTAATTCATAAGTGGGCAAGTTTGCAAGGATCTGCACAGCAGATTTTTAAAATAATGTTGAAGAGAGCTTGGGGGAAAGAGTAGGAAGATGCTTGTGAAGACTCAGCTCTATTCAGGAAAAGATCAAGAGTTCTTCTGGTGGATTCTTGTTTCAGTACAGTGTGGTAAAACTGTTCAAAGGAAACCTAACACAAGCAATAAAGATTAGGCAACACAACCCCCCATTCCTCATAATTATAGCCCAGTGCAATACCAACCTTTAGCAAATACGTCATTTTCTTCGCTGCAGCATTAACAAGCCCAAAGCACAGCCTGAACATTGCCTCTGATCTCACTCCCGTGTGCGCAGGTTTCTTTGGTTCAAGCTGAACAAGTTTGAGTTTACGTGCTCGCTAATTGGCTTGGGATATGTGTGGGTGGAAGCTGCATCCTCTGAGCTTGCCTGCTCAAGGGGACTTGACTGCTCCAGGCTGCTGATGTACAGGATGATGTACCGGCTCCAGCAGTGCTTCCCCTCCCGCAGCAGTTATCTCAGGTGGACTTGGCTCAGGTTTAACCCCGTGATGAAGAGCAGCTCTGCTCAGCAATGGATATAGTTACAAAGAGCGCCGCCGGTGGGTTCACTGGCAAATTGCAGTGCCTACCGAGATGCTGAGGAACATGCTGGAAGGACAAGTACCTGTGGTTGTGGTGGCAGCAGCGTGGTGTCCCTGGTTGCCAAAGGGCAGTACAGCGCAGGGACTAGTCTGCTGGTGTGTTCAGGTTTTAAACCGCTGTAGGATCTGAGGTGTCACATCTTCAATCATTTTTATGTAAGCCTGTGAATGTCGGTCATTTGCTTTCTTAACCCAGGTTTAGTTCGGTATTAGAGAAGTTTGTAGCAAAATTGCAGATTTTAAGACCAGAAGAAATCATTCAATCCTTGAATTTCTTCCCTAGCACAGATGCGGTACATATGCGTTGAGCCCAGTGACATGGGTTTGACTGTCTCCACAAGAGATATTGCTACTTTCCTTGTTAGCTTGTTCCTGTGGTTAATCACCTACAGCGTTAAAAGCACGATCCTTATTCCTCAGTTGAATTTGTCTGGCTTTGACTTGAACACGTTGGTTCCTATTATGTGTTTCTGTTCTGGATTAGAGAGTCTCTTGTTCCTGATGGACTATTGCCTTAAATAACTGGGAAATCAAGTCATTGCTTTCTCTTTTTAACATGGCAAACAAATTGAATTGTACAAGTCTTTCACTGGAAATGTCTTTCCATCCCTTGAAATGGTTTTGCGGCTGCTCTCTTCACCATCTTCAAATTTCTGAGCAATTTTAATAGAGGTATATGAACTAGAAATGAGAAAATATCAGCCTTTAATCTATAGAAAAATGATGTGTGGCCTTTCCCAACACCTTTTCCATACGCCCTCGCCCATGTTATGTACAAAGTAGGCATGACACTGGGGTGAATTGTGGATGAGTTTTTTCTCCTTCCAAACATCTTTGCTGAGCTTGTGCCCCAAGGTGTTTAGGTGGTCAGTCCTACATGCGGGAGAGCCTGGACTATGTGGGAAGGGCTGCTGGGCTGGTAGGGAGGTGCGTGTGATCCTGCTTATAGCCTTCAGTCTAAACATGGTCTTCACAAACAGAAAGTGCATGCTTTTTCTGGAGTGCTGCTCCAAAGTTTCTCTTGGGTTCCTGCCCTAGAAACCCTTATTCCCAGCCAGGATATCCCAAGTGTATGCAAGAAGAGCTGCGGCAATTCCCATTTCAGCTTTTTCCTTTGCTTGGTGCTGGCTGGTCACAGGAGAAGGCTGAAGCTTGTCTGTGAGATACTGATGGCTTCCCAGCACTGCACTCTGCTTCTGTGGTGTGGCAGGTATCCTTCCCTGACGGCAGAAGGACAAGGGAGCTGCTGACGACTAGCTCTGCGACAGTTTGCAGCCTTTCCCCTGTGCTCCATGGAGAGCAGAGTTTTCGCTCTGGACAGGCCCAGCTCTTCTCTTCCCTTGGCTGATGCACTGCAGTGGCTTAGCTCCAGGCTTGACGGCTTTATCCAGCTGTTCCCTAGGCAGGGCAGAGGAGAGGGTGGGTGTCACATGACAGGAGTGTGACCCTCGAGGGCATCAGCCTGTGTGGCTGGCAGGAGTCCCTTGGTGACATGGAGAAGACACATCTGCCTGTCAGGATTGTGGTGCCATGGATGCTCTAACCCAGAGGGAGCACTGGGCCTCATAGGACCTCGCTAAAAGCCATGGCTTGATCGGCTGGGGCAGCGCACTGAGCAGGACCTCGCTCAGGAGGGATATCTTCTGATGCAGGGACAAATTTTAACCCAGCGAAGCCTCATAGTGATGCGGATGTTAGCAGGAGGGAAGGTTTGGGTGGTACAGTGCAGTGACCGTTGCTGAAGGACTCTGGGCCATCCAGGGCAGACACCCCCAGGGTTTCTGTGCCTCCAGAGGATTTGGGAGCTGAGGGAGCTCTGTTCATCCTGCAACACTCTCGCAGCCAGTTCCCCTGGGGAAGTTTTACATTTTCCCTGTGGGAACAGTACTCTGAATTTCTTGAGCTTGTTTGGGCGTAAAATCTGAATTAGGCACTGAGTGTAAGTTTGGAGACTTGGAGTCTGTTCCTGGCTCGCTTGCTCTGATGTCCTTGGGTGAGCTCGGATCTTGTTGCTAGAGGAGACCTCGCTTTCCATGTGTATTAAATTCGGGTTGTCTGTGAAATGAGCTTACCCAGCCCCGATAAGCTCATTGCAAATTAGGCAGGAGCGCCAGCCTCCCAGGGCTGTTGGCAGCCCCTTGTGCAGGGGTTGCGTTGGGCACGAGCAGCTGGCAGCAAACCCAGCACCGGCGGGTGGTGTCGTGCGGCCAGCACCGGGACACGGCCAGGTTTGCCTGCTTGCCCCCCCTTGCTGTTTCTGCTCCACCTGGGCTCCTCCTTGCTCCCTGCTGGGGAGTCCCTGGGCACAAGCGAGGGGCTGAGGCAGCAGGATCCAGGCTGGGGCAGAGCTGGGCATCCTTCCCACAGGTCCTTCCCAAAACCATTGTGGTCTTGGATGGGGGCAAAGGGTGTCAGGAGGGGAAGATGCGGGGGGAGGTGTCTGTCTGGGCCCATGTTTGCTGCCAGCTGTGCCACAGGAGCCCTTCCACCCAGGGAGAGGGGTGAGCCCCAAAACGCTCTCGCTGGGCAGCACAGGCTCCCTCCTCCCTGCAGCCCTCTCTCTGCTCTGGGCCCATCTGGTGAAGTCTGTCACCGGCCCTTCCCTGCGTCCAGCCAGCTCTGGGCAGCAGCCAAGGGACCAGCAGCATCCCTGCTGCTCTTTTCCCTCCCCCGGGAACGGGGGCGCGGAGGGGGTCACAGTCTTTGATGTGCGGGCACAGGGCTGGGGACAGGCTGTGTGCGCTCATGAGAGCCTGGCCAGGCTCCAGCTGCCTTTGAAGTGCTCCAGTGATCAGGATGAAAGGGAGGGGAGTCCTTCCCCAAACCATCTGGCTCTAATTGCAGGTAGAAATGCCTCTCTCCGTCCGTCCCCCCTCCCCGTCCCCCCCACCATGGGGAGGGGGCACGCCGCTCTCTTCGTTAATCCCGCGGCTCTCGGCTGGGCTGGCGCGAAGGGCGAGAGCTTGGGAACAAAAGGGGGTTTCAGCTGGGCAGCCAGAAATAGGCAGCTGCTGGCAGAGATGCTGGGGGTTCGGGCACCTCCGCTCCCAGCCTGGAGCTGCAGGGCCCCGCAGACCTTCCCGGGGACAGCCTGTGCCTCAGGGGTGTGGGGGGGCTTTGCCAGTTGTTCCCATCTCCGGTTTCTCGGGTGCACTGGAGCCTGCTGGCCCTTTGACTCGCGCTCTTTTATGCTGGCGCGCGCCGGGCGCGGGGACGAGGAACGTGGGAACTCAGCGTGAGCCCGGCCGTTTGGCAGGGTTCGCTGGCTGTGTCCCCATGCCCCCGGCCGACCGGCGCTGCCGCCCCAGCCAGGGTCCCTACCTGCTCCCTGCCCGCTCCCCCGGCACCTCCTGGGCAGGGCTGGCCATGGAGCGCCACGTGCCACCACAGCGGCAGCAGCGGTTAGAGCCATTGGCAGCACTGGCAAGTAAGTTTGGTTGTCCTGTTCGGCTGGGCATCTCTTCTTTCCCAAGGAGATGATAAAGATCGCTAGGTTATATCTACCAGGAGTTTCTTTCCATCCTTGCGGCAGCCTTTGGGCAGCATCTGAAATCTCAGTTAAACCTGTTTTGCTTGAAGTCATCTGCTCTAACACCGACACCACAGAAAAATTTATTCAGGTGAGGTTTTCCCCCTTGTCATAAAGCCCTTGTTATAAATTTTTTATATAAGTATATAATTGTTAAAGGTGAGCTCTGGACACTCTGTGACCAGAAGCAGCCCTTGACGTTACCCATCTCCAGGGACCAAGCGATGGCCAAAAAGGGAGAGCAAGAAGTGGAATGGGACAGCAGACGGGTGCAGAGAGGGTGGTCACAGAGATGGGAAGCACCAGCCTGAGCAGACTTGTAGGTTGTTCAGGTGCAGCGGGACTGAGCCCTGGCACAGCACAGGCCACTGGGTATTAATTAATTGACATGTTAATTGCTGCCCTGATGCTGCAATAAGATGGGCTGGATGAACCATTTGGTGCAGGAGACCAGACCCTCCTTTGGTGGGCAGTAGTTTGCTCCCTGCACAGCCACCCTCAGGAGATGTCCTCACCGCTTCTTCCCTCTCCAGGTCTCTGCCTCGTCCGACCCCCGTTCAGCAGGGGATGAGGAGCTGCCGCCATCAAGCAAGGCGCGGGGGCTGAGGCGTAGTGGTCAGGCTGGCCCCCGTCGGCACAGGCGCCGTGGGGTGGCTCAGCAGGCTGCCAGGAGCCCAGCAGTGCCCCAGCCCAGCAGCGCTGGCCGGGAGGAGAGCCTGCCCTTTGTGCTGGACCTGCAGAGCTTGCCAGGGCTGGCCAACGTGGACCTGAGCGCTCAGAACCCCAACATCCAGGTGGGGACCAGATCTGGGTGGGCCATGGGGGGATGTGAGTGAGCGCCGCATGTGCTCCCCAGCCTTATTTGATTTCCTAAGAGAAAGGATCTCATGAGCGGAGTCCATGTAGCCACTGCCCTCTGTCTTCTTGGTAACTACCAGATGCAAATAGCTGGCACAGACAAGCTCCTTGCCAGAGGAATTTGCTCATGGCCTTTTCCCTGCCCCAGCCCCTCTCCGTAGAGCAGGAGCAAATGCTCCTAAAGGGGTAACCTCTCAATTTCTGAGGGTGATGTTGGTCCCTGTGGGTGACCACCAGCCCCTCTGTACCTCCTGCTCTGCCCCTGCTCAGTCCCTCCAGATGAGGTGAGACCTCTTGCGCTCCTCGTGTGGTCCTGTAGCTCAAAGCATCTCTGGTCTCTTGGGCTGGGAACTAGTGCAAGGGCTGGTAGGTCTGTCCCAGGGCTGTGCCTCATATCTGGCTTCATATCTGGCCTCCAGGTGACCATCGAAGTGGTGGATGACCCTCAGGCCGAGATGGAGATGGACTTGTTGAAGGAGACAAGCAATGACTGGTCCCTGACATCCTCTGAGTGGTTGTCCCACAAGGACCTCTTCTGGCCTCTCTTCTGGGAATACACTGACCCTGCTGAGGAGGAGGATGAGGAGGAGGAGGAGGAAGAGGATGACAATCTGGAGGTAGAGGACAGGGAGGAGGAGGAGGAGGAGGATGATGAGGAAGATTACACAGCAGAGTATGAGGAGGAGGAGTCCATGCTCAGTGGAGTGGGAAGTGACTGGGATCAGCAGTGGCCTGGGCAGAAGAACTGGATCTTTAAGGAAAAATATAATTACGGTGAGTCCTTGGCTGCACGCAGCTGCCCTGCGGACCAGTACTGCCCTCCCCTGCCCTGCCTGACCCACAGCCCTGTCTCGCTGCAGGGGAAACAGCCCTGCACTGGGGATCACAGCACGGTGGTGCTCAGCTCCTACTTAAAAAATAAGCAAGCGTGCCAAGGAGCAAGGCTAGCACCTAGCTGGGGCAGCCAGTGGTCAGATACGCCAGTGTCCCAGAGGGAATTGCCCTTGCATGTCATCAGACTGGAGTGTGGACTCTAGTGAAGGCATGCTCAGAAGAGAAATACGGTGTAAATGTTTAATGGCAAGTGCTGCTGCCATCAGCTCAGGTCCCTGCAGCGACACCAGTGCCGGAAGCCTTTGCCACAGACCTGGGCACTCCCTAGGAGAGGAGCTGCAGAGGGCTAGATGGCAGGTGCCAGTGGGCAGACAGGCCAGGGCACCACAGCAGCTCCCTCCTGCAGCTTCCCGGGCACAAAACTAAAACCAGTCAACCTTTGCTAATGCATGATGCTTCATTCATGATGCTTCAGCATCATCGTGCAGGTTTGGTGAGGATGGGGATGNGCATCATGGCCAGTGCATCGTGCAGGTTTGGTGAGGATGGGGATGGGCAGCAATGCCTGTCTGGGTCAGTACAACCATGACCAAAGCTGTGAGAATGAGACCCTTGGCTTGGGGACTGCTTCCCTGGGGTGGCCAAGGAGGACAGGGTTGGCCCTTGGCATCATGTGGCCAGAAACCTCCATATGCCCTGGTCAGATCTGGCACTGCATCCCTGTAAAGGATGTCCCAGGGACAGGGCAGAGCTGAGGGAGGTCCCAGGTGGCTGCTAGCTCCCCTCCTGCTGTGGGTTTGCTGAGGTCCACCACCCTCTGCCTCTCCCCTGATGTGCAGACTATGAAGATGAGGAGGAGTGGAGCCCATGGTCCCCTTGCAGCATCACCTGTGGCAGTGGCAACCAGAAGAGGACCCGGTCCTGTGGCTATGCCTGCACAGCGACAGAATCGAGGACCTGCGACCTGCCGCGCTGCCCTGGTGAGCCCTCAGTCATACCAGTGCTTGGGCACTGTCCGGCCCCGACGTGGGCTGGTCCCCCACTGCTGTGGGTTGGGCGTTGCTTGTACTTCAAGAACTGGTTATGCTTAATGTGATCTGGGCTAATGACCAAGGGGGTTTGTTTCCACAAAGAAGCTCTGATGGGGCTTCATGGCTCCCCAGGCAGTTCCATGGTGCCCAAGGGTGGTAGAGCTGGTGTCTAGCTTAGCGCACGACTCCTTGCACCTCTCTCACACTGGGAGCCTGAAATCCTCTCCTGAGGCGTATTTAGAGCTGGTTCCATCCACTGGGATTTGCATAACCCACAGTCTTGGGTGGGTCTGTCCTGCGTGTCTTGCTGCTGGCCATCCCTTCCAGGCACAGGGCTGTGCCACCAAAGCAGTGTCGGGAGAGGGGGTGGAAGATAGATGGTGTCTGGTGCCCTTATGGAGGGAAAAAACCCACTGCTCCTCCTGGTGTTCAGCCTGGCTCTTTGGTTGTTCTTTTTTTTTTTCTCTCTCAAGGAGCAGAGGGGGAAATGGTCTTCCCTACAGAAGAAACACCTTTCAAAAGCGACAACACCACAGAGCTGTTCAATTCAGGTCAGCCTCTGCCTCTGCCTTGCTCTGGGGGCTTCGGTACCAGACACCACGGGGGGTGTAGCTGGCTGGTGGGGAGGGCTCTGCTGAGGGCTCCCACATCTAGTGTCCAGACCTAAGTCACCCAAACCACTGCCCACGTGCAGGCTTCGACAGTCATGCTGGGAAACCTGTTTCCTCCCAGAGCCCTGGTACAACACAGTCCTGCTTTACGGTGGGGTGGCTGAGGCCAGCCTGCCACATGCCGTCTCCCATGGTGGGGTGCTGCCAGCCCAGACCCTGTAGCGATGGGTGCCCCAGGCAGACCCCCTGCGAGAGGCAGCTCTGCCCCAGCACGAAACCCTTTCCCTCTGTCACTGCCTCGGGGTTGGAGCTTGGCTCCAGCCCATCCCAGCAGCCTGGCTGCTCCTGCCCTGCAGTTGCAGGCTCCACTGGTGGTGCTGGCGAGGCCTCGGGCAAATGGCAGCTGGGCAAAGCGGGGTGCAGGGTGTGGGCTGTGTGTGCCCTCACCCTTTCGGTGCCCTTCTCCCAGAGGTGGACAGCTGTGAGAAGTGGCTGAACTGCAAGAGCGACTTCCTCACCAAGTATGTGAGCAAGGTGCTGACGGACCTGCCCAGCTGCCCCTGCTCCTACCCACTGGAGGCTGTCTACAGTGCCGTCAACCTGCGGGATGAGCGGCAGGGCAAGAGCTTCCGATGGCGGGACGCCAGTGGCCCCAAGGAGCGCCTGGACATCTACAAGCCGACGGCGCGCTTCTGCCTGCGCTCCATGCTCTCCCTCGACAGCACCACCCTGGCTGCCCAGCACTGCTGCTACGACGAGCACACCCGCCTCATCACCCGCGGCAAGGGGGCTGGTGTCCCCAACCTCATCAGCACCGAGTTCTCCCCGGAGCTGCACTACAAGGTGGACATGCTGCCCTGGATCCTCTGCAAGGGCGACTGGAGCCGCTACCACGCCGTCCGGCCCCCCAACAATGGGCGACGGTGTGCTGACAACCCCGCCGAGGAGGAGTACCTCTCCCAGTTGCAGGAGGCCAAGGAGTACTAGCCACAGCCACACTCAGAGGAGCCATGGCCGCTGCCAGCTCCCACCCTGGCCCAGCCTGGTGAAGCCCCGGCTCTGCTCACGGGCTCCTTGCTGGCATCGGGCAGAGCTGGGAGGATGCGCTGTCCATCTCGTCCCCTCAGAGGGGTGCCTGGGTCCCCCTTGGAGTTCTAAGGGTGCCAGAGGTTACCACGGTGCAATACCTGCTGTGCCACCCAGGGTGGTCCTCCACCCTGGGGTGCCCTGACTGGCACATGGGGAGTCACCAGGGATGGGAGGTGTAAAGGGAATGGGGATGTGTGGGGGGGATGCTCCCGCCTGCTTTTATTGTCTATGGTCTTTCAATGCAACCTCGAAAGCTGAGGGTCCACAGGGTGAAAGGGCCTCAGCTCCTGCTGGCTTCATGCCATGTCTGAAGAGCTGGCCTGCTGCAGGCAGAGCTGCCTGCTCTTGCCTGTACGCCTGCCCTGGCACACCCTGGTCTTCTTCTGACACTGGGGGTGGTCCTCCTGAGGGGGGCAGGGCTGTCCCAGCCATGCCTACAGAGCAGGGCCTCCCCTCTTCTCCGTTTTTTGCGTGTGTGGTTGGGAAGGAGCAGGAGCAGGCTTTAGCAGGGTTTCATGGGTCTGGGGGTGTGTGGGGCAGGAGGAGACTGGCCCCCTGGGCTCCCGTGGCAAGACTGCCTTGCCACTACGGTTTTGGCTGTGAAAGGGAACACTGGGTGCCAAAGCCAGTCACGGGCAGATCTCAGAGGAGGTCAGCATGGTGGGGACACCACCTGTGTGCATTTCAGCCCCTCTGCCTCAGTGCTTGAGAGAGCAGGGTGGCAGCACCCATGGAAGTCCTACCACCAGCCCACCTCCATGCCTCAGCTTCCTGGCAGCTCCCCAGTGGGTGCACCCATGATACAGCCCAGCAGGAAGTCACGCGTTTCTCACCCACAGCCCTGCCTGGGGCAGAACGCAGCTCGGCCACCACTCGTGCCATTGCTGGAGAAGAGCAACAAGTACGGGGATTGGAACTCGTCAGGTGCTGCTGGGTGCACCCAGCACTGCCCCTGTCTGGTCTGCTGCTGGCCTCGGGCCCTGCTCCATGCTGTGTCTGCCCAGGTCCCCAGTGAGAGGCAGCCCAGAGAAAGTAAGTCATGGGCGCACCCTGTGCTCCTCAGGCTCGATGCCTGGCCGGGCGGGCAAGTGTGGCTCCAAAGGAGTAAGACACACATGTGCTAATGTCAACACCTGGTGTCTGCAGATCATGGATCATGATGCTCCCTCTTGGTGCTTTGGTCTTGCCTGGGTTTTACTCAGCTTTTCACAGGTCTGTGGCAGTTTCTCCCAGCATATTTTGGGAGCTCCCAAGTTTCCTGCAGAGAAACTAGGCTGAGCACCTCTATTCCTGGACATTCAGTCACTGAACCTGGCAGAAACGGTTCATAGCTTTTATTTAGCAAATTTTATGCATCAGAGGAAATAAAAGAGCAAGTCAAGCACACATAAAGAAGAACGGAGTCATTTCTAGACTAGAGGTTTCACCCAAGGCTGTTGGTTACTCCATGTTTTTCTGCAGGACACCGTTGGACAAAAAAAACATCTGTCTGGGTGCAGAGGTCCTTGGTTGACTGTCCTGTGGTAGTTCTGTCCTTCTTGCAGGAGCTTTCTCCAGGGCCAGTGAATATCCATGGTCTGATAGCTCTTTGGGGAAGCCTTCTGGGAGTGTCTTGCATATGTTGAGTGTATGTTGATCCTTTTGCCTTGGTTACTGATAGAATATTGCATCCTTGGTCATCAGTACCTAAGACTTCATTGCTGGTAAAAAAAAAAGTATTAATGAAGTTATCATTGAGTTATTCTTATTTAACTATTATTCCACACTCATATCGCCAGACTCCAGTTACAGATGCTATCAAAACATAGACAGACACTGTCCATTTCCCAACGGGCATGCAGTCTGAGATGACCAGTGTTATGTAAAGGGTAAGAAGGAAGACACAGCCAAATAAGCATGGAAGGAGACCCAGACCCTGATAAATTTTCATGTTCCCTAGCCCAAACAGTCATTTGCTCACTGGTTTCTGGTCATAAAGAGGTGGTCAAGAAGGGGTGGCAGTGATCTGGTGGCTTGGTTCTGGGAGCTTGGGATGTGTGAGGAGGCTCAGCAAACAGGCATGGAGGCATTTGTATGGGAAGCAGACAAACTGAGTGGTCATGGAAGGATGAGCTTGTTATCCTCTGTCATTTGGCAGAGCATCTTCATATTTCTTCTGCCATATCATATGTCATCATTAACATCAGCAGATTCTCAGAGGAGCTTATTTACCATTGGTGCACAGAATTCTTTAAAATAACCTCCCATTAAATGTGCCTACTGTCCAGTATTGGACCCATACAGGGAAGCAGGACCTCTGTGAACAGCCTTTTTTCGCGGAGACTTTCTATAGCTCAGCCAATTTGTTTGCTAGACTGGCTGCTCTCTGAGGAAGTGCTCTTATAATAAGAACTGTTATCCAGGATTTTGCACCCTCTTCGTCTTTTTACTGAGTATGTCAACCAGTCTAACCCCCAAAAAGGAAACTAAAATTTCTGTAATAAATGGAGTTCCTGTCCAAGGACAAGTAGAAAAATTTCTTGCACCAAGCCCCCCACCCCCCAAAAGCTGGTTGAAAGCCGAGTGGCTGTTCTGCCTCGCTGCCTCTATGGTTTGGACGATACAGGCATGAACTGGAGCGTGAGAAACAAGAAGCAGTGTTGTTCCTCACACAAGCACCTTACACACGGGGAGGCTTTGCGGGGCACCGTGAGAAAAGTAGACGTTAAGCAAGCATTTATTTTTATATCCCATCAAAGATTCTGTCCAGCCCACTGCTATTTAAGTGATGAATCTCTAAGCTTCCACTCCTTAAGTTTATTGTGGTTTTTATACATAATATATATAAAATGTCTTTTATTCCTACAAAATTTCATAGAGAAGAATTCTTTATTCTGATGCTGCAATAAAGCACTTTATATATGTATGTGTTGCCAATGTCATTCAGTTGGGACCGAAATGCATGTTGCTATTTGTTTTGGTTGAGAGGGATGACACTACGTTGAATGCTAAATGTCTTGGGTCCCCAGCCCCAGTTGTACTGCAAAGGCCCTGGTGGCTTTGCTTCCTTCCCTTAGCATTTGATGGTGTCTGACTGCAAGAATCACAGCTAACAGAGACGATCAGAAGCCCACTGCCACAGCCATGGGATATGTGAAGTTCTGCTGAGAGGGAAGGAAGCCTCCCATGAGAAGACCATCAAGGTCAGTGCTGAGAAGCAAGTGCATTGCCTGTGCCTCAGCCCTGACCCCAGATTTTATTCTGTGCTCAGCCCGGCCAGAGCTGGGTGCCAGCTACCAGCACCCTGCTTTAAGCAGGTGTTGAGCATGGGTGTGGGTGTAAAAAAACCCCAGCATCATCCCAGCTGGAAAACTGGTTTGGCAAACCAGCTCCAGAGCCAAGAGCTAATCATAGCGGGGGGATTTGCAAAGCTTTCCAGGGATCGCAACTTTTTGTTGCCATTAATTTGCTGCATAGATCGTGACCACTTCCAAACTCTTGTTATTTCCAGCTGTTTTCCCTCCTTCTCTCTTCCTCTGTTTGCTTTGTGCTGGCTGCACATCTGTCAAGGGTTATCTGCTGCTCCAGTGCGGGGCTCTGCTCTGCAGCTGCCTGGCGCCATTGCTGGCCCCTGCCTGGGAGCAGCAGACAGCTCCTCTCCCTGAATGATGCTCTGAGCTTCGCGCTGGTCTTCTGCAACATCAAAAACATTGTTGTATGGAGCACAAGCCAGGGGCAGCAGGCAGGAAAATCAGCACAGGGAAAATCAGTGTTTCCCTGGAGGGGCAGTCAGCAGTTCCTACTGTGTATATAACATGCCTTTATCCTCTGCAACAAGGTCCTTGCTGTGCTGGATGCTGAGCCCTGCCCCGAAACGCCTGGGCTATAGAAATCCCACAGCCAGAGGATGGAAGGAGGAAGAATTGCTGCCCTAATTCTGCAGGTGCTCAAGACCTGGAGCTGTCACCTGAAATCACGGAGTGAGTCTGCAGCAGAGTCTCAAGCTGCACATTTGCCTGCTGCTTTGAACACAAGACTTCTCGACCAGTTGAGTTGATTGAGTTTGCCAGCCTGGCCTGGAGCTTCATGTGGCTCAGCTGTACCAGTTCCCAGCATCTGACTTGCAGCAGAGCTAGTTTGCACACAGAAGGAGCCGTGCCCAGATTTTGCTAGGCACAACAGTCAGCGTGTGCTTGTCCCTGCTGACCTCCCCTCTTGGCCCCAGACCAGTCAGGAGCAAGCTGTGCAAAGACCTTTTGGCTGCAGATGACACCTTGAAGGCATGGGTGTGTGGCCAGCTCCCTGGGGGGACAGGCAGGGTGAGTGCAACCCATCCCTCAGGAATGAGCGCAAGATTTCGTAGAAACATGTTTACAGCAACAGAGATCCCCTTAGCTGTCTGCTTTCTTTCAGGGCTCCTGGTCCAAGAATCTGCTTCTTGGAAAGCTCACAAAAAGCCCAGCTGGGCCCAGAAGGAGCTGCTATGGGAGGAGAAGACAGAAGATGATAATGCCAGGAGAGTATGGCCAAAGCCTGTGGAGCAGACCTGAACGGCAAGGCTTGCCCTTAGCCTAGGGCAGTTTGCAGTCGGGAAAGGAATGTCTCACTCTCCTTCCCTGCCACGAAGCGGCCAGCTGCCCCTCGGAAATGCCTGAGAGGAGCTCAGCTGGCGGGGCCCGGCCCCTGCTTTGTTCCAGGTCCTTGCAAGCATGTCAGCTATTCTTCTCTCGCTGCATGGGAGCCCAGCAGTAGGGATCACAGCCCCACGCAGCTTGACCGCCACGCACGGGCCAGGGGCCGCAGCAGAACCCATCCGATAGCCAGCATCCTCCGCCACACCAGCCCCAACCACGGCCGGGCTTGTCTGTGCTGGGGGAGCTGAGCAGCAACCAGCAAGGCGCCCGTGAGGTTTCCAAAGAGCCAGGAGAAAATCATGTCCCCATGTTGTGTCATCTGTCTGTCCATTTCCCCCCAACCAGGCATCACCTTCGCACACGGGGATGTACCACAGAAAATGGATTTAGACAGGGTCTCGAGAAACTACACAGCCCCACCACGGGGACGTGAGCAAATCGTTCCTCACTGATGGGTCCTGCTCTCTCCCGGGCTTCAAGATCTCCAGTGACAGAGATGCCACAGTAACCCTCAGCTTTACTGTTCTTGCAGGGGGAAATATTTTCCTAGCAGCCAATCTAAATCCTTCCTGCTTTATTTTAAGCCCACTGCATCTTATCTGCAGTGGTCACAGAGAGCATATTATTGCCTTATTTGCTCCTACCTCTCATGTACTTCAGAATTTTATCATTGCACTCCCTATTCCCCTCCTTCTCTGCCCTCTTCTCTTCTCTAGACTAAAAAAATGCAATTCTTTCAAGCTTTCCTTAGAAGCTGTACTTGTAGACCTCCAGTCATTCTCATTGCCCACCACTGGGTTCGCTCCAGGTAATTCACACCTTTCTTGAAGCGTGGAGCCCAAAACTGAAGCCACGGAGTCTTATTTGGGGCTTTCTTAATGCTATACAGACTGTACAGAAAAAATTCTTCATAAGACCTACAAACCTCAGCCTGCCCAGGCAGCTTTTGTTCTCTTCCATGATATTTTAAATGTATGTTCATTTGAAAATTCACCATAACCTGCCCAGCTTAAATGTCTTTTACAGATGTGCTGCCAAGCCTGTTGCATCCCCTCTTGTACACACATTACTGGCGGTTTCTGCCTCAGTGTAAAACTTTGCAATTCAGTGAGGTCAAATACGCTTTTTTCCCCCCCTCCTCTCCTGGATCACTTTTTCACTTGGTCAAGATCATTTTCAATCCTAAATTTGTCTTCTAAGTGTTTTACAGCAACGGTGGTGATGTAAATTGTTTTGGACTTTTAAGCTATCAGTTATATTATCTTCTGTACTGAAACATATTAGATTCATTACAGCTCTATTAGGCCTTCCCTGATTTACTTATAAAAATAGCATATAAAGCATTGCCTGAAGTCTTAATAAAGCCCAGATATTCTGCCAAAGAAAGGCATTAGGTTGACTCAATATGACTTGTGCTTGATATAGCCGTGATATAGGTGTGCTAATCATTACTTTTTACCTGATTAGCTGTGTGTTTACAGGTTACTGACTGCACTTTTCAGTATTTTTTCCATGAATTGATTTTACAGACTGATCTAATTCCCTTGGCCCTCACCTCTCTCTCTCCCTCCCTCCCTCTCCCCAGCCCCATGCCTCATCAAATTCAGAAAGATTGCTTCACTTTCCCACGTAAGTCTTCTAGGGTACGCTGCATCAGACCCTGTCATGCTGGAAATATCCAACTACTTTCACTTTGGCTTTTTAAAAAAAATATTTTATTTAAGTTCTTTCTGTTTTGCCATTGAAGTAGATTTGGGATGATGTTTCAAAGTATTTTTAATAGTTACTTAGGTTGGGGGCTTTCAATCTCTTTGATTTGTGGCTTGATTTTCCTGTGGAAGTTTCACATACGTAAATGATCAAAACACATGAGAAAAGGCCGAGTGAGTCATAGCGTAGGTCCACCTAAACCAACAGCCAGTCTCTGACCATGGTCAACAGCAGGTGACTAGGAAGGAAGAATAAAGAGGACAAGCATGTATTGCTATTTCCCTGAAGTACTTTCCTTGTTGCCAGCAGCTGGTGGCCAAAGAGGCTGCCTGAGCCAGATGTGATGGCTGTTCTGTTTAATAGCCCTTGGTTGACTTATTTTGCCATGAAGTTTTCCACTCCTTTTCTGAATCCGGGTAAACTTTTAGTGGTACCATATCACCACCTGCAAGAAATTCCAGAATTCACTAAACGTGTTCAGAGACCCCTGTGGTTGGGACGCCATGTTCTGTTGTTTGATGGTTGCTCTTTACTCATAATCTCCATGTGTGTCTCATAAGCGCCCAGCCCGTTAGCAACCACCTTTGAGCTCTCATCACTGTGAAAAATTCACTGTTTAAATTCACTGTTTACTTCCATCTCTGTTTTCTGGTTATTTTAACCTTTGTTTTCTTTAATTCACAAGACTTTCCCTCTTATCCTGCGTTAGTTCAGATTCTTCAAGAGCCTTTGTGCAGGAGTATAGTGGACCTTGCTTTTCTTCCTCATCTTATATAGCCCTCCCTCCCTNAGCCCGTTAGCAACCACCTTTGAGCTCTCATCACTGTGAAAAATTCACTGTTTACTTCCATCTCTGTTTTCTGGTTATTTTAACCTTTGTTTTCTTTAATTCACAAGACTTTCCCTCTTATCCTGCGTTAGTTCAGATTCTTCAAGAGCCTTTGTGCAGGAGTATAGTGGACCTTGCTTTTCTTCCTCATCTTATATAGCCCTCCCTCCCTCAAATAGCTGAAGGACTGCAAACTGTCCGGTTCTCCTGGCACTTCCGAGTAAAGCAAAGGTCCAGGGTTTCTCATTAGCATCTGCATAGCTGCACCAGATGTCAGTGGTAGCTGAAGGAGTGGGTCTCTGCCGAGGGCAGGTGGATGTAGCACAGGGACCTTCACCAAAATGCAGTGACTTAAGGCTCAGATCACCACCAAGTGAATGGCTGAAGTGTCGTAAGGCATTACCACCGCTGTGCCCCGTTAGTTAGCATAGGCTGCCACGCTGTGTGCCTCGGGCTAAGCGCTAGCTCACAGCCTGGCCTTTTAGCACAGCTTTCCTTCGCCAGTGGGTTAGTCTGATAGATCCAGTTGTGAGCAGCAGCCAAGGCATGGTGGCTACACAGCCTGTTCCGCAGCTGCGGGGATGGCGATTTCCAGCCCTAAGGGCAGGGAGCCAGCTGGAGCAGCACCAGCACAGCTCAGGGCTGTCAGTTTTGCTGGAAGAAGAGCCCTCAAACGACTCCCGAGCAAAGCTGGGAGCCCCATGAATGTGGGCTGCTGGCTGAGGCCAAAGCGTGTCCTATTAGAGTAGCAGCAGGATGCCCGAAGTAAACCTTGTTTGTGATGAAAGGAAGGCAATTAAAATTCCACTTCAGCTGCCTTCCTGTCCCACTTCCTAACCTTCCAGCGGCAGGTGATTAGCGGGGCCTGCCTTCTGCCGCCCTGCCTCAGCCGTGCCAGCGGAGCCCCGCTGCAGGCGAGCACTGCTGCCGCGGCGCGGCCAGCTGCCGGCACGGCTGCCGAAGCACAGCCCGATTCAGCTGCCGAGTTTGTCTCAAGTTAACTTAGAATGAGCTCATTTCTTCAGTTTTCAAATCGTTTGGCTCTTCTCTTACCAAAGCCCTGGCCTTGGCTGTGAACACACGTGCTAGCCCTGCTGTTTAAGGTTTCCCATGTTTCTGTCCAAGATTGCTCAAACAAAGGACCGAACACGCACACCACACGGTGACATCGGCGTGTTTACATCGCGTTACACTCTCGCAGCCTACCAGATGCACAGAGTAGTTCAGCTGTGCATATGAATGCTGACAAAACACCCATGGCCCCTTTCCCAGCCAGGCAGTGCTTTAAAGAAGACAGCCCTGCAGGACAGAGGGAAACCCTGCCGTATCTACAGGTGCCCACTCTTCCTACAACTTTCTTTGCGGTCACAGGTCAGCACAGGGATAACTGCACAGTACAGAACTTAGTTTCATACCACGCTCTTGATGTCCGTACACACTTTACCATGAATAATCACTTTGGAATAGTGAGTGGAAAAGGCTAGAAATGCTCTCCATAGTTTAAAAGGTAACTCAATTAATTACATTTGGGTTTTTTTCAAAAGGGCACTGTTTTTTTTCTTGTCTCCTCTACTGATGGGGATGGCTACAACATGCTATTCACATTTAGGAAAAAAAAAAAAATCCCCAAAACAGTAATTCTCACCCAGTAACACATTACTTACTTCTGGCTTACTAGAGGTGCTCTGCAGAAAACCAAGCATGTAAGAGAAGCTCATGTCTCAAAAGGAAAACTGAGCATTTCAGTCATCCTTGAGGTTAAGCAGATTGACACTTTTGTCCACAACTAGATTTCACCCTTATCCTACGAACAAATTTATTGCTTTAGAAGACATCTCTGGGAATCAACTGTATTAGCAGCAGAGAACAAGCAAGTGGTTTTCCCTTCCTCACCAGTCAAAGCAACAGCTGAAGTGGGGTCAGCCAGAAGCACTGCACCTTGTTTATTTTACAGGAATAAATCCCACCCCCATTCAGAGTCTGTAGTTTGCTTTGGCCTGAAGCTCTTGGAGGTAGCTGACCCTAGAACCTGCTAGAACTGTTTTGTGGGTGGGAGTTTCCCTAGCAGTGGTTTGCTCATTGTCTTGCACACCAGTGTTCCTGGAGAGCAGGCTAGTGTAAGTGTAAGAAAGGATTGTGTCAAAGAAGGGGCTGTGCAAGGGAGGAGAGGAATAGCTTGAACAGGATCTTAGATCACTTCAGAAATGGGAAGGGTTTCAAACATTTACTAGCGGCAGATCAAAAGCAGAGAGAAAATGAGCAGCTGCTCCAACTAAAAACTGCATCAAGTTCGTGCTCTCTACTCCCTCAGAAGTGAGGAGTAAATCACATTGGGATCAGCACTCCCCGTTGATCAGTGTTTTTCCTCAGATCCCTCCCTCAGCCTATCGACCAACCCTTTGAACTCAAGCCGATCTGAGGATACAAGTTCCACAGTGGTTTTTTTTAAGTTAGGTTTATTTAGCAATAGAAGTATGTACATGTAAGAGAATCCCCTGCAGCACGAGACATGCACAAAGCAGTGAG
This sequence comes from Anarhynchus alexandrinus, assembly GCA_008711295.1. Classification (NCBI taxonomy): domain Eukaryota; kingdom Metazoa; phylum Chordata; class Aves; order Charadriiformes; family Charadriidae; genus Anarhynchus; species Anarhynchus alexandrinus. The sequence continues at coordinate 1,634,041 of VUYV01000001.1, forward strand.
GGACTGAAAGTGGTGCTGCTCAATGGCCTTCCGCGTCACCTGTCATCCCACTTTACTCGGCAGCAGGGCCAAGATTAGAAAGGGACAGGTGAGAAATTTATCAGTCCACGTGGCAGAGTCTTCAGCCAGAGCCTTCCCAGCAACCGGTATTAAAACAAGCGGGCGCCATAGCCAAATGTCTGTTTAATGCCCTCGAAGTAGTAGCGCTGCCAGCCTTGCTTTGTTCTTTCCTCCTCACTGGCAGGAACGCCCTTGCCTTCCAAGCACACCTCCGTCTCACCACCTTTGTCAGTGAAGTTCAAGGTAATTGTTGCAAAGTGCCCTAGAGGAACCAAAACAAATCTGTCAGCAGTGTGTGGTATAGTACATGCTGCCCCAAGGAGCTGCCCTGCTCCTCCTCTCACACAGCACCACTGAAAAGACTCTTCAGGATCCTTCCCAGAGGATCTATTTATGACAGCAGCAGGCCCTCCTCAGAAACAGAGGGAGGAGAGGGCTCCCTCTTCATGGGGATTGAAGCAGTTGCAGCCAGAGCTGAGTAAGCTGCTACTTCATCAGTCCTAATCCCCAGCCACTGCTCTAAGCAGCGACTGATGATTCTGACCTGATCATCATATACCTGTGGGATATGAAGCTGGGATAAGGCTGGGGCAGCTCCCAGAACACCGTATGCTCGCCAGTCACGAGCCAGAGTGCAGTGTGGCAAATGGGGCCAGAATTCTTCAAACACCTGCAAGGACTGTAATTTGACAGTCCATTTTTGGAGTACTTACCAGCTGGCCAAGATTTAAATCTCCATTTCATAACAAGTTGTTTCTCAGGGACCTTGAAAAAAAGACAGAAAGACTGAGTAGTAATTTTTTGCAAATCCTGCAGTCTAATACAAAACAACTAGAATTGTATTGATCTGAAGCCTTAGAGACCTCTTGAGAAACACATAGAAAAGAAAAGGGATTTTAAGTGTCCTTTTCTTTCCACTCCTCTTCTAGAAGGGTAGGCCACGGTATAGCCCCAAACACTGAGAAAGTGTCCCTGTCCAGAAGACTTTAGTAGCAGGAGGGCTAAAGAGGAAAAGGATCAGTTACTATCAATTACACCCGTCCAACACCTAATGAATTAGTAACATCGCACAAAGACTGGGCAGATACATGACTGGAAGCTACATTTTCTCACCAGACTGAAGTCCCATACATTAATCCATACCATAAGGAACACTTCAATAGCCACAGCGATTATAGATAACTATTGGGCACCAGGTAGAACTCCACTAAGTAGTAGCTAACTGAAGCATTGTTACAGAATTCATACCTCAAAAATAAAAAAGCTGCCCCCGAGCCAGATACACCTGCACTAGTTAGTACTTACTAGGTCAACAAACTCTCCTGTGACACTGCCATCCAGCAACTGAAACTTGCCTCCTTTATCTGCCTCCAAGGCGGCTTGTGCGTGGGTGAAAGCTTGGACCATCTAAAAAGAATCAGGAGATTTGTATTACTTGCCATTATCTGCTCGCAACCTTGTTGCCTAATGCCTCCCACACAGCTACAAAAGTTGTGGAAGAGGAGGTAAGTCGACAGTATAAGGTCTTAATCAAAAAAAGACAAAAACCCTGCCCTGGCCAGAAAAGCAGGATTATAGCCACTACAGCAGCTTTCTGCCTGCCAAAGGAAAATAATCCCTAGCTTCCATAGTCTACATAGCGTTCTGTAAGTCACACTTTGATTTACTCTGTTGATTCATTAATGAAACCTAGTTCTAAGAAAAGGTCATGGTTTTTGCTTTTTCTTTCCTTAGTTTTTTTTTTAAAGGAGGAACAAAAGACTAAGACCACGTTTAATGATACAATGCTGCTCTCTCTTCTTAAATTATATAATAGTGTGCAGGAGAGGGGAAACTATTCCTGAAGTATGCTTTGACTCCACCTAACCTTAAAAGTAAAAAAACCAAAACATAACAAAACCAAAAAGCACACACAACTACGTCCTAAGAGATCTGACCACATGCAGTAAGGGATACACCTACAGATAGGTGCTGATAGTAGTCTGGAACTGGCTTCTGGCTGGCATTAATCCTCTCTTGTCAACTGTGTGAAAAGATGCACACACGATCTTGAAGCAACTGTTCTGCAGACCAGCTTTCTTATTCCATTCTCATGGAATGTGAGTGTCCTACAGAATGCCTCAAAAAGCTTCTTAGGAACAACCTACTATGTGCAAAGAACAATTCTCAGAACAAGCCTGGCATTACCTCCTGAGTAACGAATACCCGGTAGAGCTCCTCAGGAGATGTTAAGAAGGTGTCCTTCAAGCTGATCTTACAGGTAGGGATTTTGACTCCTACAGATTTAGACTGCGATGCGGCGGTACTGCTGCTAGCGGCCGACTGAAAAAACAACGAGCAAAACAAACACACACGTATTTTTTCCACAAAAACCCTCAACAAGTGGTTCACATATCCAAGAGAAAAAACAAAGGCCTTTGGTAAAGATGTAATTAGGTACAACCACATTTGAGTCTAAAAAGCACATTTATTGCTCTGCTTGAATTAAGATGTGCTGCAAATCAAGAGTCAGGCCTACACCACAGATTGCCAATTCCTGAAAATATATATATATCTTGTAAACAGCAGAGGTTGTTCCTGTAAGCCCCGGAATCTAGTACTGTGTATCTTTCTTCACAGATGCAAAAGCATGTGTCGTGGTTTAGGCCAAATTGGCTACTGGGGACCTAGGTGACCCCAGATGGGACCGACAGATGCTCCCCTCTACCCCTCTTCCAAGAGAGGGGNTAAGCCCCGGGAACAAAATTGGTTCTGTTTTACCTCAAACCAGGACAGCATGTTAGCACAGTTTTATTTACCTTGCGGTCTTCTGCTTTAGGAGCCACCTGAGGTGTTGTTTCCATATGTTCACCATTCACTGTGGGCAAAATCATGCCCTGGGTGAATTCTGGAAAGACAGGAATGCGCCCATGAAACTAATGAAAGATCAAGTAAACCTTTTAACTGTTCTTTGAAATACACAATTAAACAGGGCTTCCTGGTTTCTCCCCTGCTCTTGCTAGCACCCACGACTTCAAACAGTTTTTTAAAAACGTAAATGGACCTCTTTTTACAAGTAATTAATTCTTCCTGCCTTCACTGCTCTCCACTGAAGGCCGTATCAGAACTTGTCTACACTAACAGTTAGGAACTTGCCTCCTTTTCCTAGCCTAGACATACCTACCGATCACTATCTTCCACGTGTTGTTCTCATATTAATGTTAGCCTTACGCTTACGTAGCTTGCTTTCTCTCTCACTCTCTAATATAAACAGCAATCACATCTCAGATGATACTTTTATCTTGCTGGTCTAGACAAACCAAACCAGACTGGCTCTCCATTTCTCATATCACTGTAGTACAGAATAAAGTTACTTCCAACTCCATCTTCGATTTTTTTTTGACACCAGGACTACACACAGACACCCAGGGGAGGTCTCACCAGTGCCCTGTCTGGCAGCACTAGCACTTTAATAACTCCACCAGAAGCTTCAATCTCTTCCAGCACCGTGTTTGCTTTTCCTCTAGCTCTATCACTTCTGCCTTTACCAATTATAAAACAGTTTGCTCTTTCTCCTTCCTCTTCATCTGTTCAAACTGGCAAAATTCCATTATATAGCAGAATTTTATTATATGTGTATGATTTTGTACCCCGCAATCCTTAGTTCCCACCTATTCTTATTTATTCCAGCCCACAAGATCATACCGTTCTTCCTGAATAACATTCTCATCTTCTACTGGGTGACTGCATCTCCCACCCTGAACACTAAAGCCTGAACAAACACAAGGGTACAGAAATTTGATCCTGGAAAAACAGTAACCAGTGGTGGTTTGTACTCAGCAAAACTTGAAATATATAGCACATGTAGTGTAATACAGGTAAATGGACATAAAAAGCAACTGTAGCGTTCTCAGCCTGTACCAGAGAACAAAGCCGAACTCAACCAAAGCACACGGATTTAACTCCAATTGCTGGAATCAGATTTATCTTCTAAAAAGAGTAATTTTGATCCAGATGCTGAGACAGTTCATTCAGTGACGCCAACAAAACCTGAAGAGCTATTTCCAGTTGTCGGTTATTCTCAAATCCAAACAACAATAGATGTCTTTATTAGTGTGGCAAAAGAGAAAAACCAACAAACTAGAGAGAAGATATCGCCTTCTAAGGGAGTAAGCAAACTAAAGGCCAGATTGTGCCACATGCAGTGACTGATACTCTGTGTCACTGGGGTAGCAAACCAGTCCCTGGCATTATTTTCTCTACAGCTGAGCTTCAGCATGTGAAGGACATTCTCAGTTTTAAAATGTAAATCCAAAAACGCTGTTTATTATTGGGTTATCACTTAAAACCAATCTTTCTGGGCTGTGCTACAACATCTAGATACATAAGTGCTTCTGGCCAAATGCTAACCATCTTCAAAAGAGACAAAAAAGTTACTGTTGTTGCTCTGACACCTCATTGTTCAGATGGGGTGAGGAACTAATAATCACTCCTCTTGTTAACCCCATCTCTTCTTTAGCATTAGCCCATATGCGTTCCCGTAACACTTCTCCCTCTCAGGTACATACCTGTTTTGAGAGTGCTGATGTAAGTTTTCATTGCATCTCTAATTTTTTTTGCACCTTCTTGCTTCATCAGGGTCTTCAAGTTAGTGTCAGGCTCATCTTTAGCAAGGCTGACATGGATCTAAACAAGAAGGACAAATCCTCAGTACCAACCCAAACCACTCTATGATTCTATTAACTTAAGCAGTCTCTAACACTAAAAAGGCTCTACACAACCATTCTAAAAAAGGCAACAGGGAAGGAAATATTAATGCTGTGGGGATTCCTGTTAGAGCAGCCATGCAGCCAGCAGTATTAGCCTTTAACTGTGCTTACCTCAACTTCATCAATATCATTTTCATCTGACAGATTAGGAATCTCCACATAACCTTTGTATTTCACTCCTGTCTTTGACGTGCCTGCAATTACAATTAGGCTGTTCAGACCAACTTTTCTTACTCTGGTTGTTGCAAAAAGCAAACTTGGATTGTGTCGCAATACAATACTTCCCTTTGTTATTACTTCCCAAAGGAGGGAAACAATAATATCCTTAATCTTGTACTTGAATTTGGCCTTGAAAGAGTAGGGGAGAACATCACTCACCAGTCCATGCCAGCTTGATTGCCCACTCATAGAAGAAGATAAGTTTCCCTTTGCGGTTGTTAATGGAGGCCTCTCCATCCAGTTTGCTCACTTCCGTCACCTCACAAGCCCCTTCCTCGCCCTCCACCCTGACAGGCAGGAGGAGAGTTTTCAGCCGCTCCGTGGACCAGTTGGAGGCATCCCGTTCCGTCCTGCGAGAAAGCCGGGCAGTCTGAGAATCTGGGACAATCCACACCGCCAGCACACACTGGGTCTACCTACCGAGCCTTCCCCCGGTCCTCCCCTCCCTGCCCCGCTCCCACACACACAGCGCCAGCCCTTCGCCAGGGCACCCCCCCCTCACACACACACACGGAGGCGGGGGCCTTTCCGGGGGCATCAGCCCGGACACCCCCCACCTCAGCCCCACCAGGCCCGTTAGGGGAGAGAAGGAGGGATGAGCCCCTCTCCGGGACACCGGCCGGGCAGCCTCCTTCCCTTCAGGGTCACGGGGGCCGCCCGGCCGGGCCGCCCCGCTCACCAGTGCCAGTTGTTGACGTTGGTGGCGTCCGCCCGCTGCTCGACGATCCAGCGCGGGTCTCCCTCCCCCCACTTGGCCATCGGGACCGCCGCCGCCGCCGCCTCCTCCGCACCGACCGCCCGTAGAAACTGCTAGAACCGCCGGCCGCCGCGCCACCTCCCGGCTTCCGCCACCGGCACGGTCCCTTCCGGCGCCCTTCCCCCCGCCTCGCCTGCCGCGCGGCCTGCCTGCTTGGTTCCGCCGCGCCGCCTCTACCAGCTGCCACTCCCGTCTCGTCCCGCCCCGTCCCCACCGGCCGGCGGCTCCCAGAGCTGGCCGCGCCGCGCTTCGCAGCCGCTCCGAGTCCGGCCGCCGGCAGCCCGGCCCTCAGCAACCGGCCCGGAGACCTCACCGCCGCGCGCGGCCCGCTGGGACGTGTAGTCCGTCCCGCGCGACAGCGCGGGGCACGCCGGTACTCGTAGTGCGCGAGCGGCGCAACGGCGGGCCGGGCCGCGGCGGGGAGACTACATGTCCCGGCGTGCCTTGCGCGGCAGCCTCCCTTCCTCCCCTCCCCTCCCCTGCTCTGCCGTGCCCTGCCCTGCCGGTGGCGGTGCCTGGCGTGGGAGAGGTGAGCGGGACCGGGGGGGGGCGGCGGCGGCGGCGGCGGGGCCGGGCGGTGGGACCAGGGACGGTGATTCCCCTCAGGTAGCCGCTCCCCTGAGGCAGGCGCGCGGTGCCGTTGCAGATGAGCAGGGCGAGGGCGGACGAGGAGGAGTACTGGCACAGCTCCAAGTTCCGGGCCTTCACCTTCGACGACGAGGATGACGAGCTGTCACAGGTAGGGTCCGGCCCCGGGTCCGCCGCGGCCCGGCGTGAGACGCCCCACCCCCACCTCCGCCGTGGCCGTCTGAGCCCGAGGCTTCGGCCCCGCGCTTCCCTGAGGGTCTGTGCTTCGTGGGTGGGGTGGATGCTCGCTNACCAAACTGCATCTCCTGCTGCTGAGCTGGTGGTGTCGGTGTCCTTTGGATTCCCAGTGGTGAGGAAGGGCTGTGTGTGTTGAACACCTACAGGCATAAAATACCTTCTCCAGAAGAGGCAGTGGAAGCTGAAGAAGCTGTGTTCAAAGCTCAGGAGGGGGGTGTTGTTTGAAGGTAATAGGAAACAAAGCATCCTTTGCAACACTAGTGGTCTTTATACAAGCTCTTTCTTTCATCCATAGCTAAAGGAATCCAAACGGGCAGTGAACAGCCTTCGGGATATCGTTGATGATGATGATGACGACCTTGAGAGGGTCAGCTGGAGCGGAGAACCTGTGGGAAGTAAGTGCATAAGTACTGCAAGTCATCCTTGTGACAGAGGGAGTTTAAAATTACAACTTAAGTCATGTTGTTTAGTCGAGGTCAGGAGTACTACTTGCTATCTAATCCTGTATATCTAATCTAATTCTAGTCTCCTCAGGTCACATTGTGAGCCACTTGATTTACCTGTGTGAATCCACTGAAAAAAGGCGAGTAGAATCCCAAATTACATAAGAAGAGGAGTGCAGACAAGTGGAGGGAAATCACTGTGTTTTTCCCAGTATGTAGCCCAGCTTAGAGCAGATATCTTCAAGGTTATGGCTTGATATTCATCATGCTCAGCTGCCCTGCAGGATTCTGGGTGATCATTTCCTTCACACTGCTGCCTAAAATAGCACCGTTTAAGCTTCCCTGTGCTTTGTTCCCACAGCACTTTTAAGGAGATAGTCCAAGGTTTAGTGTGTGTTTATATACTGACTCTTATGCTTGAAGTTTGAAAGGGAATTGTAAGCATTAAGCAAATGCATTTCTAGTGATGGTGGGAGTGAGCTTATGACCCACACATGATGCTGTCTGCTGCACTTTGGAGTTCATAAGCCACAGAATATTTGGCACTTGCTAGCCAGTGCCAAACAGTGAAAATTTACATCTGGATCACCCAGAGGACCTTCAAAGAATCTGTTCTTCTTGTCCTATGCTGTAGCTCCTCCATCTGGTTTGGGCTGTTTCTTTTCCCACCCAAGGTCTCTACCTATCCGCTTTTTCGCTCTATCACCCTGTCCTAAAATGTGTGTTGTGCATCTGTGTGAAAAGAAGGGAAAACTGAGTCTCAAACAAGCAGGAGGGAGACATTTGCATTGTTGCCAGCAGCATATGCACATTGATAGCTGTTTTGTCTGTGTGGGGAGGAAAACTGTGTTAGTTTTCCAGTGTTCAGGAAGGTATGTTCTTATGTTTCTGTGATTTGAGGTAAGCCAGCAATTCTCTGTCTTGCTCTTTGTCTTTAGAGCAAGGATTATGCTTTACCCCATACAACAACATATAAATGTTGGGTGGTCTATGCATTTTTTTATATAAGCCACAACCAGCTGTACAATATTGCTGAAATTGACCGTTTCTTGATGAGAGTGTGCAACTGTTTAACAAGCAGTATTACAGGAGATTGGGACTCTGCGCTGCATCTACTTAGTGCTGGGGGTCAAAGTTACCAGGATGTGCTAGTGCAGAACTGACCAGGACACACTTGGTAACATTCCTGCTGTGCCATAAGATCATTCTTTATTGGTTTTCTCTTCCTTTGTTATAAATGACCTCTGTCTGCACATAGGTATCTCCTGGTCAATCAAAGAGACAGCCTCCAGCAGCACTAGCTCGCTGGAGGGCCGAGACTCCAGCCTACAGAAGGGCTCTTCCTCCTATGCTGCTTTTCCCAAACAAGTTTCCTCCTACTCCCTAAGCAGCCTATTCAAAGGTGAGGTTCCTCATATACAATATATGAACAAATAGATTTTTCCTCAAGAGTGTCAAGAGGCAGTTGTGTTATCTTATGTAAATTGGTTTTTTAAGTGTATTCCAAAACAGGGAAGCTCTGATCTCTCCTCAGTGTGGGAGCGTATCTCTCACTGGTCAGAAATGGGATACTGTCTTGTGCAGAAAATCGCATGCTCTTGTGGTATGGGAGGGGGCTTTGGAGATTGTGGCTGCTTAAAAGCTAGGTTCCACAGAACAGCGAGGCAGAGCACAGCACTGTACAGCAATCCGTTTGCATGGTGGGAAAGAGCAGGCTACAAAGGGACTGGCTTGACCCATGTGGTCCTCATTTGATCTTCAGTACTGTAGACCAGACAGGTTGATTAGCCTTTATTTGGAGCTCAGCTGGCTGCTGTTGTTGTTCCTTCAGCAAACACATGGTAGCATAGCTCGTTATGGGGGGAACTGTGCAGCAGGCAGTGGGGAGATGTACGCAGCTTGCAAAAGTTCAGCTCTGTTGCCTCACAGCCAGACAACAAACCAGCTTTTACTTTGTCTCTCTTTCTCTGGGGTGGTTTTTTACTCTCAACTTTGATAATATAGTGATAATGAAAGGCAGCCAAATCTCAGCCCTGGTGAAGGAAGCTGTCCGTGTTGCCGTGGCCTAAGCAATGCTGTGTGCTTGAGCCCCTGCTCTGCAGGTTGAGGAGTGAATTCAGGCTCTCTAACCTCCGTCCCCTGGCCTCAGCGACAAGAGGGCAGATAGGGCCAGGGTGTGATATGGCTTGTGATGCCATAGGCAACTTCAAAGCCTTGAACTGCAAGCAGGCGAGCCCCAGCTGTGCTGGTGTAGTGTGAATCACTATACAGAGCGGCTTGTTCTACAGTGGCATAGCTGCAGTGTGCAGTCTAGACTAGTGTTCCCTCTGCAAGAGATATTGCTGGTGAAGAGACAGTCTCTCATGAGTGTTTGTTTTGATTTCAGGACGAAACAAACTTCCAAGTTTTCAGTCCCTTTCAGATGGTAAGTTTTTAAATCCATGCCTCATTTTGGGAGGGGTGCAGATTTATGTAAACCGAAAAAAGGGATGTGTCACCTTCCTTATGTTGTGGAAAGGGAAACTGAATCATGGGTTGTCTGAAAGTCATTCAGCAAAGAAGTGAAAGAGTTGGCATAATGGTTTGGGGTAATCTGCTTATGTACAACTGGTGACTGTTGGGTTTAGAATTTAGAACTGTTGGGTTCTAAATATAGAATTTAATGAGAATATAAGACAGACTGCAGTGATCCATTGCAAGGCTTAGTCAGACAGGCACACTAATTAGCCACTTGGGTTTAGAGCATATTTGTATTGCTATTTGGTGCTTGAGTTTGTGTCTTCTACCACAAAAACCAAGAAAAGGGTGGTTTTGGAAGTGGGCATGAATCAGTATTTTGATGTGCTACTCAGCTTTGCCTTTCCCTCTCAGCCCTCTCTGACACAGGAGTCAAAAACTATGCCCCAGAGCTGCGCAGGCCGAAAGCTGACTACAAGGTAAGCAGCCTGTTTGTAGTGTGCTGCCAGGAGGACTTTCTACTCTGTTGTTTTCATGGGAAGTGATTAATTGCTATTTCAGACAGCAGAGGGCAATGCAGGGAGTAGGACAGGGAGCTGCAAAATGCAGCCTCACAGTAATTAAGGTGGTCTCTGGTTTTGCTCAGAAGTAGGGAGCTTTGCTGGGGGTCTTAGTTACTCCTTCTAATGCACGGCCCAGCAGTCTTTGTGAAAAGGATTTCTAATACTGTTTTGCCTGTAAGCTGCTTTTATGCTTGGTCAGATGAATTGGCATCATGTGTACTTTTTAAATTTTTTAAATCTAAAGGCTTCTAAATTTATCATTCATGAATCACTGGGATAGCACAGAGAGAGTTGCACAGAGGTGGAGTTCCAGTTGGCAGGAGTGTTCTCCCAGATAGACAGCATTAGGTGTTGCAGAATCTAGTGAATTTTGGGACTGGGTGGATTCCTCCTGCCAGGTGTGAGGTTGTGGTTCTGTGTCCCCAGGACCAGCCAGTAACAGGACTGAGCACATATTCCCAAGAGATACAGACATGGACAATACTAACACAGCTGCCCACGTGGATTAACATAGACAGTTTGATGGTTGGACCCGATGATCTTAAAAGTCTCTTCCAACCTAGACAATTCTATGACAGAAACCAATGCCTTACCAAGAGACACATAAACACACAACACTCAAGCCTGATCCTCAGCCTCCTTTCTGTCTGACCAGAATTGAATTCCACCAGTGAAACATACACACACTCTATGTGTCTTTCCAGTAGCTGGTCTTAGACATCCAGTTTGTTTTGTTGCTGAATCACAGACCTCAGTCTCCTCCAGTTGCTGGCACCTGGACCCTTGGGCCCCTAGGGTTCATGGTCCCATTCTGGCTCCTGGTACCAGACTGCTTATTCTACTCACTGGCTGGTTGAGCTTGAAGTTCACTAGCGTTCATACAAACACATACACTTGGAATAAAGAGCCCACCCACACAGACGGTGGTTAAATATAGAATTTAATGAGACTATAAGACAGACTGCAGTGATCCATTGCAAGGCTTAGTCAGACAGGCACACTAATTAGCCACTTGTTTAAACTTGGCTGGCACCCTGTGGCCCCTTCTCCTTCTATTTTCCCATCTTTGTTCCTGCCCAATTCATTTTGATCCCTCCCTTTCCCTGCTTTTTGTCTTTCCCTGTAAACTTCTGTAATAAGCCTCACACATTTACTCAACCCTCTTAAAACATCCCAGGATTCTCTTTTCCCTATGTCTTATACTAGGTCCTGTCCTCCTTTAGGGTTGCCTGGTGTTTGGGGAAAGTTTCTTTGGTTTACTCATCTTGGAGGGTTTTACACAATGGATAATGACCTAATCTGTCTCATTTGATAGTGGCAAGGAGTAGCCAAGTCAGTGTGCTTAGATTGCACTGATTAGGTTACTGGGTTTTCTCCACCTGTTCTTGGCCATCTGATCCTCACCAGATTGGTGTGTTTATGTTGATTAGCCATTTATCACATAATCTAACAGGCAGTACTTCCTGAAAGCACAGCAGGAGAAATAATTGTGCCCTGTTGTGTTCTGTTCTGTGCCTGCAGAAGCAGCGAAGCAGGAAGGAGAAGGGTTGTACAGCCCCTTAAAAGCAGGCAGGAGCATTGTAAGAGGAGTGGAACAAAAATGGGAAAGTTAGTGGCAGCTTTGAACCAGTGCCCTGACAGGCTGAGGAGCTGCCTCTGGCCAGAGGTGCTGGAGGGAGCCCTGGTGCTCAGGACATTTGACACTCAGCTATCTGTTGACTTGAGAGACTCGTGTGCAGTGGTCCCCTAATAGGACTGGTTCAGCCCTTTTATTCTTTAGATTTGGGCTTTCAATAAATCTTCAATGAATTTAAAATTCAGTGTCCTCAGAGCTGGTTCTGGTTACTCCCTTCCTCTCGCTTTTTTTGAGGCAGAAGGCTGAATTACAACTGCTGGCTTGAGTACCTCATAAAAACTTAGATGCCTTCTTGGAGTCTGAGTTTAGGAGTGGCTCAGGCCACCACCACTTTTTATCCAGTGCTTCCAGATTGTAGTGTCTGCACGTTGCAGGGGAAGAACTTTGGTCATTGCAGCAGCATATTACCTTAAGATGGTCTCGCTACAGGCTTCAGTGCTTTTGTCACATTGTACTAGTCCTGTGTGAGTCTCCAGGCACTTGCCTCAGGCTGTTGTCCCTGCATTCTCCATGCTGCTGTGGAAGGCTCGCCAGCAGAAGTCTGTCTGAATTGTAACAAGAAACTGACTCCTTCCCCCTCAGTTTTGGGTTTGTCAGTTTTGCATGTATTTTTTTTGTCCTTCTGAAAGCAACATTGGAGCTTTAATTTGTAAGGAGGACAACCTGTTGAAATGCACTTCTTATAAAGGATATGATGGCAGGCCTTCTTGAGGCAATAGAAAGATTCTGTGTTAACATTTGAGCCTCTAGTTTCCCTCCCCACCAGCAACCTGAATCAGTGCACCTGAACACCGTAGGGACACATCCTACTAACAGCCACCCTGGAGTTCCTGAATGATAAGTCTGAGAAGCTACACATGGGCCATCACTCTGATCCAGCACAAGTGGAAAGCAGTTTGGGGACTGCTGGCATGATCTGGCCTCTTGAGGCTCAAGAGCTCTTTATTTTTCTTGTGGCAGGATTACAGCAGTGACTGGAGCCCCAAAGATACAGTCAGGCGAATGCAGAGGGGCAAGGTAAGGACTTTCCATTCCCACCTGCTTGCAAGGGATGGAGGGTGGGTGGTCCTAAACTTCTTTACACTTCCCTGTGCTCCCGGGGTGTGTTCCGGGAGCAGGGAGGGAATCTGTGTTGCCTGCAGCATCTAGCAGGGACGGTGCTCTCCCTTCCTGCTGCTTTGCCAGGTGGCAGTGCTGGGATCACACTAGCTCAGGAGCAGCAGGAGACCTTCAGGGTTTTGTTGCGTTGTTTAGTTGGGTCTTCCCCTCATCAGCCTAGCTGACAGGAGGTATCTGCAGTGCTGTGTCCCTCTCTACACTTTCTGCTCCCTGGGGCTGGGTTTATGGAAAAAATCTGAGGGTATGGGGCTTTACTTCCCTTCTTAGTTGGTGGCAAATGGAGGGAGGAAGACAGAAGCAATCTTGGTTACACTGGAGCTGGAATCTTAGTCTCAGCTGCCTCAGTTTGCAGTGATCACACAGGGAGCTTGTGTTTTTACTCTGCATGCATCTTCCCAAAGGCTGAGGTGAACCTAAAGGCTGAAAGAGGCCCCAATTATGGGGTAAGAAGAAGGGAGAAAGAGTCTTACAACTCTTCTTTTCTGGTCTGCTCCATGATAAGGGCCCTGCAGAGTTCCCTCCTCCTGTCGGGGCTGGTGGTTTGTGGTGTGCAGGGAAGTTTTGCCTTGTTGGTAAGGTTGTTTGTGCTGAATGTACAATGGCTGTTGCCTGGGCAGTAATGAGGGCTAACTCTGCAACCCCTGTGGACAGATTCCCAGGGATTGTGCAGCACGTGGCTTCAGCTAAATGAGAAGTTCTCTGTGGGTTGGGAGGACAGTTACTCACGTTGCTTAAGGGCTCATGGGGGGAAGAATAGGTAGTATCTTGGGGGCTGGTTCAGCCTGGGGATTGTCTGATGTCCCATATGCCTACTTACACCTCTTCTGTCTCCAGGTCTGCTCTCTAGAGAGATTTCGCTCCCTGCAGGACAAGCTGGTGCTCTTGGATGAAGCTGTGGCAGGGCATGATGGGAATGTCATTACAGCTGTGAGTCCTGCTGGGGCCATATAGGGCTGGGACTTCCTGGGTGACCCCACAGAGGGTGCTTGTGTGAATGCAGTCAGTTGGCGACCTAATCTTGCAAGATATGGGGTTGTTCTTTACTTAAAACCAGGAGGTTACTGAAAAGTGTCAAAGCTTAAGACTGGGAGGTTCCATATTCCTGCTGGCTTTCCTGCTACTCTGCAGAGTTCAAGTCAAGTTAATAACAAGGAACCTGATCCTTCAGCCTTACAGATCTTTGCAGCAACTTCTTGAAGGTCGAGGTTTAGTCTGCTCGTTGCAGCACGGAATAGTTGAGGGGCCTCTCCAGTTTATCTGGCTTCCAAAGCATTAGGCAGCAAATAAGACTTTGTCAGAGTTTCCGTCATCCAGGTCTTTTAAGCCCTTGGATCTCTCATGGAAGAGCTTTTCTTTGTAAATCTTGGTCTCACTTATCTAAGATCCAGAATAGGAGCTTAGGAAGGCATCCAGGCAGCTGTGGCCCTGGTGCATTGCTTGTCCTGTGTCTAGTGGGTAGCAGAATTCATTTCAGTGCTATAAGAGCTGTGTCTTCAGAGGCCCTTTGCAAAAGCTTCCCCACACCTTGACCGGTTTGCTGTCTGTCTGTCTTAATTCTGGTGAAGACTGATCTGGTCAGCTGAGAGCTGCCTCTCTGTGCTCACAGGTCCTGATATTCCTGAAACGGACGCTAAGGAGAGGTAAGTGTGACTGGGGCCAGGGTTTCTATAGTGTGTTTCAGTTAAGGGCAGAGGGGCTAATTCTTTCACTGAGTGCAAGTCACAAAGAGAGTATCTGGGGTATTGCTACTTTACTGAGCATGAAATACTTTTGCAGTGAGTGTAACATGAGAGGGAGGATGGTGATGCCCACAAAGGCCCCAGAGAGGAGCTTTAACCAGTGGTAGGTGGTAGTGGTGATGGGGTGAATGAAAAAGAATCTGTAGGGGTAGCACACTGCTGTGAATTCAGCTGGCAGCCTGGTGAACAGACTCTCCTCCTGTGCTCTAGCCTCCAAGACTATGCTTTGAGATGGGATAAGGTTGTTGAATCCTGCCAATGGCTTGCACCTCCATGCACAATGCTTAGCCCCCTCTGACTTGGTGGTGCTAACTTACTTTACCTGCCTGTACATATCTCTCTGTCCTGTAGAGATCTTGTTTCGGGAGCTAGAGGTGCGGCAGGTGGCCTTGTGTCATCTGATCCATTTCCTCAAAGAGACGGGTGAGCAGAAGTTGCTTCTGGATCTGCTCAGGTGAGGCTTTTGCCCAGCCTTGTGGTGGGGCTGAGCATGCTGCTAGGAACCTGCCTCCAAGTTAATGTTTGCTCATTCCGTTTTGCAGGTTCCTAGACAGGACTGAGGAAGTTGCTGTGAGTATTCCCAGGAGCAGAAGCTCCCTTTCCTCAGTGAAGAGGGAGTGTAGAGAGCTTTGCATCCCCATTTTGCCTTCTGGAGTCCCATATCTCCCAAATCCATGAGAACAGACTGTGCTTCTTTTCCCTCTCCCTCCAGCTGTCCCAGTACCGGGAGCATTTGAACATCCAGGATGTAGAAAAAAGGAGGGAATTTCTGAAAGGCTGCATTGGGTAAGAAAAAATGCAAGAGGGTGGGAGGGATGTGGGTGCTTCACAGAAGGTGGTAGTTAAGAAAATTAGACCTCTGTCCCAGTGGCACAGCCTATGTAGTTTGAGAGCTTATGTTGGTTTTGGGTTGTTGAGTGGGGTGTTGTGGACACGGTAGACCAGAGAGGAAGAATTTATGGTGATCACTAGTCCAGCAGCTTTTGCTGCTACCTGGGGGCAAAGATGCTTCAGGGACCTTCTGATCATTGACCCTTCAGGTTGTGAAGGATGAAAGCTTGGGTGCCTGAGCACTTGAGGAAATTGGTAGCATCAGCTTTAGGTTGTTCTGTGAGAGAGGCCATGGAATTTTTCCTTCTCTGGAGCCTGTCTAGGAGACAGCCAGTTGGAGAGGGCAGTGGGGCAGGAGCTTGAGTACCCACTAGCCGCTTAGGCTGGAGAGAATGGGAGGTGTTCCCCACATCTGTCTGTGGGGAGCATGTTTGGTAGAGAAGAGCATCCTTCTAAGTGTATTGTGTTAAGAGCTGCTGACAGTGTCTCCTTCCTCCCTGTCTGGCCAGGCTGCCATTTTCAGCTGAGGATACCTCCCACATCCAAGACCATTATACCCTGTTGGAGCGACAGATCATCATTGAGGTATGAAATCTTCCCTGCTGGTCAGGAGATGACTGGGACTAGCTGCAAGATCTCTATCTGTCCCTAACTTAAACCACTTTGGATCTAACCAGCCTGCCCTGGCTAGTGTAGTTTAACTGTTATCCAAGCTGCTTGCCAGCCATGTGTGTGAAATACCAGACCTGAGACTTCATGGCATGTTGAGGCTGTGCTCGTGCTTTGCTATCACAACACTCTCCCCAGGTGTCTACCCCACAGCGAGGTCAGGCAGTTGCCCTGGCTCTTGTTCACCCTCTCTGTCTTTCTGTTTCCACAGGCCAATGATCGGCACTTGGAGTCAGCTGGACAGTCAGAGATATTTCGGAAATATCCTCGCAAGGCTTCAATTCTCAACATGCCACTAGTGACGACCCTCTTCTATTCCTGTTTCTACCACTACACAGAGGCTGAGGTGAGGATGATGTGGGAGAGGAGAAGGGTTACATCTCATTCCTGTAGCCCTCAATATGTGAGGTGATTAAGCCGGGGCATGTTAAGGAAAGAAGGAGAGGAAGATCATATTTCATCCTTCCAAGAGCCCTAGAGGAACCCAGCTCCCCTTGTCCATCTGGGACCAGTTTGTAGTTTTCTTTTGTGCTCTAGGATGGGACATTCAACCTGGGACAGCCTGTCTGGGAGTTGCCTCCTAGAAACCACTGTCTTTTACTTCTGGCTCCAAGCAGCCAGAATTGGCCCTTAATCCCATGAGGCTGAGGTGTGTGGTGAAGTGGTCTTGGAAGTGCTGGAGGTGCACCAGTTGAGGATGTAGTGGAAAACAAACCAGAGAGCTAATGGGGTGGGGTAGTTGTTGTCCTCTGTTGGCTGTTTCCTCCTGTGGCACTGGCATGAGCAAAAAGCAGTAAAAACTAGGGGACATTCACCCATGCGAGGCATGTGCCTTACAATAGGTGTCTGAAGCTCTCTCGTGGCCTATTCTGCTGCATTTGCACTGACTTGCCTGCTCTCTCTAGGGAACATTCAGCAGCCCGACCAACCTGAAGAAAACATTTAAGGTATGTGAGTCTTTGGCTGTTGTGGCAGCACTAGCTTAAAATGTGGGCAGCCAAACTGTATTTAGTGAAGGGGTTGGGTGGGAGGAGCTTGAGGGGCTCAGCACTGAGGGAGGGAGGCATGGCATCCTCCTTGAGCAGGGTCATTCTGGAGACCCAGAAAGGCAAGGGGAGGGAGCTGTGTGGAGGCTTTCACTGCATGCACCCTGGCTGCAGCAGCACTTGCAAATCCTCACCTCATGCTCTCTGTAGTGCTGGCCCTGGCCTGAGGCAGCATCTTGTCTCCTTGCCTGGCTGTTGGTGTGCGTCCTGACAGTGCTGGGGGCAGATGCCATTGCTGTCCAACCCACACAGGCCTTCTGAGCTGTGCTAGTGCTCTGACTGCAGCTTCCTGCCTTGCAGATTCCTGATAAGCAGTATGTGCTGACTGCCCTGGCTGCCCGTGCCAAGCTGCGAGCCTGGGATGATGTGGATGCCCTCTTCACCACCAAGGTGAGCTGTGGAAAGCCTTGCTGGGGACTCAGTTCCAAGTACTGATATCTACTACTGATAGCTGGCTTGTTCTGGAGTTACTAGACAGACTGGTTTTATTTCAGCAGAGCCCAGCACCTCTGCTGGAGGGTGTTGCAATATGTTCCTTCTCTCCCTGCCTAAGACCTCTGCTGGGCCTGGCTTGGCTGCAGCAACAAGGTCAGAGAAGGGGGATGCCCTCATGCTCTGTTACCAAAGGCTTCACAACCAACCTGCACCCAGCCACTGCATGAAGGACTCTGCCAGTGGTGCATGTGGTGGCTGGTGGCATACGTTGCTGACACTGGGGAAAAACATTTTCTTCTGGCTGGAGGGATTGCCCTTTTGGATTAACATAGGTTTTGGCACTCATTTCAGAACTGGCTGGGCTACACCAAGAAGAAGGCACCTATTGGCTTCCACCGGGTGGTGGAGATCTTGCAAAGGAACAATGCCCCTGTACAGGTGAGCAAGGAACTGCTGCTTATGTCCTGCTGCTCTTTGTTGGGATTTGGGGTTTGAATGATTCCCCAGGTAAGCTACTTCTTCGATGAGAATGGGAGGACAGCTTGCCGAGCTGCTGGCTCTGCCAGGTGGTGCAGCACTCAGCTGAGCATGCATCAACAGGAGGTGTGGGTGGTAGTGAGGGCTGGGTCCTAGGTCTGACTGCAAGAGGGACATCAAGCCTAGAGTTGTCTGGGAGCTCTCTCCCCATAGTGCATTGCCACTTTTGCTACGTTAACTTTGCTTATGCTTAATCTGGCTGGCAATGGTTAACCAGATCCACAGGAACGAGGTAGCCTTGGACTCTGAGCTTTGTGAGCAAAACTTTACTGCCTCTGGGGTCCTAAGCAGTCTTGTCCTGGTCACTTGTTGCCTTAGGAAGGAAGGGGTCAAGTCTGTGTGACCAGCGACAGGCTGAGAGACTGGGTCTGTTTAGCCTGGAGAAGAGAAGACTGAGAGGGGATCTTATTTATGCTTATAAACGTCTAAAGGGCAGGTGTCAAGAGGATGGGGCCAAACTCTTTTCAATGATGCCTGGCAACAGGACAAGGGTCAACAGGACAAGGGTCAACAGGCACAAGCTGGAACACAGGAAATTCCATCTGAACATGAGGAAAAACTTCTTTACTTTGAGGGTAACAGAGCACTGGAACAGGCTGCCCAGAGAAGCTGTGGAGTCTCCTTCTCTGGAGATATTCAAAACCTGCCTGAATGCGATCCTCTCCAACCTGTTCTAGGTGAACCTGCTTTGGCAGGGAGGTTGGACTACATGATCTCCGAAGGCCCCTTCCAACCCCTACTATTCTGTGATACTATGGCCTTGAAAGGTTTTGTGACTGGGGTGAGAGAATGAGGCAGGAGGTACCTGCAGAAGGGAGCTGAGACGCTCTTCCTTCTCTCACAGGTGCTGCAGGAGTATGTGCGCCTGGTGGAGGATGTGGAGACACGGTTGAACCTCGCTACCAAATACAAGTGCCACGATGTTGTCATTGAGGTAGGTCCCTGCTGTGTGTGTGAAGAGGTGGAACAAGAGCCTGCTTTTTCTCCCTAGCTTTCTTGTGCTCTGCCACGTGCCACTGCTGTCATGTGCCTGGAGGGGTTTGTTTATCCCTGTGGCCTGGGAGAAGTGATATGGTTCCCAGTGGAAGCCAAGTGAGCCCGCGTGTGGCTCCTAATATTTGTGCTGTGGAATTGTGCTGTGGGTGGGAACTTGAGGGGGGATTGAAGAGTCGCCCGGCTCATCTACAGGGCATCATCTAACTGTATAAGCTGGGTGCTGGTTTTGCTGTTTAGACATACAGGGATCTAAAGGATCGCATCCAGCTGACAGCATACAAATGCAAGGTGGAGCGGGGCTCTGCAGAAGAAGAGAAGATTAACAGCATTCTCAACAACACGGTAAGAAACACCTACTCTTTCTTCCAGAGACTAATCAGAAATGGCTATAGATTAGGTGTAATGGCATGGCTGTTTTACATACTTTTAATTCCTGCTGGGAAGCTAATCTTACATTTGGGATTGCATTCAGTGTAGGAATGAAGGGTGAAACTGATAGAACTAGCACCCTCTGGCTATAGTTGTCCTTGTCAGGGATTGGGACACACTAACTTGGCCCCTGAGGGATCTGTGTTCAGCACTGATGTTAGTCATGTCTCGTTCTCTCTTTTAGCAAATCCGATGGAAGAACTGAGCACCTGTGAAGCAGCCTGCTTGGCCGTTGCCTTGCCAGTGAAAGAGGAATCTGCAAAACCCAGTGCAGCACCAACAGAGCAACTCTGTTAGTACTCATTGCATGATCAACATTCGTCAGTGACAGTGGGTGCCCGTGGCTTGTGGGACAGTGGCATGCAGGCTGGTTGAAGGCAGTTGCTCCAATGTAGCCAGCGAAACCATGGTACTGATCCACCAGGGTTGATTCTTTTTGGAATCTGATTCTCTTTGACTTGGCTGTAAGCCAGGCATCACTTTTGTTTACGGGGGAAGTTGCTGGGCACAGCAAGGTTGTGTTTGCTCTGGGTGGTGCCTGGGCTTATTCTCACCCAGTCTGACAGGTCAGTCAGACTTGTGGGGGTCTCCACCAGCCAGTGCTGAGCAGTCCCTGTAACACTCAAGCTGGCTTGAGCATCACCATTCATGGCTGTGGCTGGAGTAAAGCCTACTGGACTGTGTTCTCCCTGCATCAGAGTGTGTCGGGGGAAAAGGACCAGCTGCACCTTAAAGCTCATTTTTTTGTTGGTTTGTTCCGGCTCACCTTAGAAAAGAGGTGTTGTATGAGCTCCTGCAGAGAGCCAGGACAGCAGCCCTTGCCAGTATCCTTGTGCTGGCACTCTGCAGCTCTTGGAAGATCCCTTTATCAGGGAAGAACAGGCACCTAGTGTGGAGCTGGTCAGAGCCCTGCTTGGTTGGATGGAGAGCAAGGAGGGACCCCTCTCAGTGGGCCCAAACTTGCTGGCCCCAGCAGCTCTTTACTCTGAGAGCGTTATGCCAGGAAGGATTGAATTGCACTTTCTCAGAAACACAACTCCTCAGGCAACTGCTGGCTTCATCCTTCCAGACCTCACTTCAATTCCTTAAATAAAGCTGTCTCTTTCTCCTTGGGCTGTTTATTTCCTTCCCACACTGAGCACTTTGTCACTCTGTTTGCTAATCCTGTGCAATTTATCACACCTCCCACAAAGTGAGTATGCAGGGTGTTTTCTCAGGTCCTGAAAAGCACAGTGTGTGTCACCATGGAGTGGCTTTGCTTGCGGCAGTACCTTATTTCACACCTTCAGTGCCATCATCACAGATGGATTAATGTTAATGTTGTAGGAGAGTTCGCTGCCGCAGGGGTGGGCACACAAAGGTGAAGGTCACATGTAGTGATGTACCAGTCTGAGGGCAGGTTTGGGTTCCAGCCTCCCTGCTGCACTGCACTCAGTTTTTTTCTGTTAGTGGTTTGGTTTTTTTCTTCTTACAAAATCGTTTAGGTTGGAGGGGGCCTCTTGATCATCTAATCCACTCCTGCTCAAGCAAGGTCACCTGGAACAGGCAGACCAGGACTGGGTCTATTTGGGTTTTCAGTATCTCCACAGCTGGAGACAACTCGGCTTCTCTGGGCAACCTATTCCTGAATTTGACCACCCTTACAGTAAAAAAGGTGTTTTCTTGTCTTCAGACAGACTCTCATGTTTCAGTTTTTGCCCGCTGCCTCTTGTCATCACTGGGCATCGCTGAAAAGAGTCTGTGTCCCTTTTCTTCATTCCTTCTCATCAGATACTTGCACACATTGAGAAGATCCCCCCCGAGCCTTCTCCAGGTTGAACAGTCCTAGCTCTTGGCCTCTCCTCATACAATAGATGCTCCAGCCCCTTAGTCATCTTAGTGGCCCCTTGCTGGACTCTCCAGTGTGTCCATGTCTCTTTTGTATTGAGGAGCCCAGAACTGGACATGGCACTGTGGATTTAGAGAGGAAGACTCACCTTCCTTAGCCTGCTGGCAACATTCATCCTAAGGGAACTTGGGTTGCTCTCAGCTAGGGTGAGGTTTGCTGCCAGGCTGTCTTGTGTGCCCCAGGTCAGGATATTGCTTGGTTGTAGGAGTTGGAATGGTGTCACTGGTTGGGATTTATGTCAGGGAGCAATGGGAGAAGCTGAACATACCCTTGGAGGAATCTGGTGAAGCCATAAATTAAATCGTCGCGCCTGTGTTCTCCAAGCATGAGTCCTGGGTGCCCCTCCCGTGGTATGACCAGTAATACAGTTGTGGAAGGAGATGTGTAGGTCCAGCAGCAGGAGAGCTGTGATCTGGCTGTGCCTACTGATCCCCTAACATCGGCGTGCAGTTTACAGGGTGCAGTGCTTCTGACCTGCAGGTATTGGCACTGTCAATGTCCCAAGCAAAGCAGGACCACTTGTAACAGGAAATGTTACACAATGTGCCACATGGGATGGGGTTAGTAATTTAGTTGCTCCTCACACCCCAACACTAGAAGCTGGATACCAGCTTTGTGAGCACCTTCCAGAGCACCAGGATACCGCAGCTGGTGTAAGTCTGATTGATCAGTTGTGGTGCATCGGGGAACGTTTTGTTTGGAACACCAGCTCTGTATAAAGTTAATCGTTATATAGATATTCCTACACAATGCTACAATTTGTTAGCTTTTTATCTTGTTATGCATGGTTAAAAACTCACCTACTGTTTATACCCACACTTGTTGGTTACTGAACATCTGCATTTGCATAAACTCACTGTCAGTCAGTCTTAAATCATTTGGACTAGTTTTCCACTGAGAAAACCAGGGAACGGAGATTGTCTCTAGCACAAAATCGGGGTTTCATCCCAGAAAACACGTTAGGCATAGTGCCCAACGCTTGTGTCTTGTTCCTGCCAGTAGTCTATATGATTTATAATAAGCCAGTCGTCCTCTACTAGCAGGTGCTGTCCCATGTCCCTTCTCAGCAGCAGCCTCTGCTGTCACTAGTCCATCCTCCTCATGCTGACTTGTTCCTGAGCTTCGCCATCGTGTGGGTTGATGTGTCTGCCAAGTATCAGCTCTTAATTGCTGAGCCGCTTTACAGTTAGTGGCCAGTTAGCCTCAGCATGGGTGGTGTGTTTTGGGATGGGGACACCATGCTCCCTGGGGCCTAGCCCTGCTCCCTGGGGTCTAGCCCCAAGCCCCACGGATGCTGTGCATGCCAGGCTGCAGGCATCAGCCTCTGCCTCTCTGGCAATCCCACCAGAGAGCAGGGGTGGGAGTTGGGCTGGGTGCAAGGAGTGGGGTTGGGATGTGCTATCTGGACACGTGGCATGGGACCTTTCCTGGAAGAGTAGGACGGCACATGGTCTAGGGAAACTATGGCTCATGCTGAGCTGATGCCAGCTTCTCTGCTTCCCCAGGCAGAGCAGGAGTGAGAAGGGTTTGCCCACTTCCTTGGGGGACAGCTGCAGCCTGAAGGTTAGGATTATCAGCGGGGGCCACCTTGGCTCAAGAGCTCCTGATGCTGAGCTGGGCTCTGAGCCCCAATACCCATGTTTTCACCAGGCACCCTGAGAGCTTGGGTAAGTACTTCCCAGCCTAGGCCTGGAATTGGGACTTTTAACTGCACTTTTTTCATAGTACTTCAGGCAGAATAATGTTTTTCTGCCAAAAATATTGAAGGTATGGAAACTCAAGGGTTTTTTTTTATTGGGAAGCAGAGGATGCTATTGTAGAAAAGAAAGATCTTTATTTGGTTGGAAACCCACTGTCCACCAAACATTAATTTAGTTGTTTGCTTTATTTTACCAGTCCCATCTGAGTGTGGTGGAGACATTAAACCTATTCTTTGAACACTGGCTAGTTTAAGGCCCATTTTATCTTAGCTTCCATCATTTTTGTGGCTTTTCAAAACTCTCCTTATCATTTGCCAAGAGCCTGGTCAGTGACTGAGACTCCAGGTTCCTAAATATTCACCCAACAGAGAAAACATTTGAAAACGGAGATGTCCCTCTCCTTGTTTCATGGCTGCAGGGTCAGTTGCAGCAGACAAGCTTCTTGCTGGGCTCTGCACGCCCAGCCAGCACAGGAGATCAGCCTGCAGCATTACAGCAACTTTGCATACAAACTGTTCAACTGCCCCAACTCTTATATAAAACAAGACAAGTGGGTAGAACTGTCCTCCAGGGAGATGATTAGAACAATAAAATCCTCATTCTAATCATCTCCGGGCAGAGAGGAAGCAGGGATTATTAAATGGCTTTTTATAGATCTTGAAAACTAGCCAGATCCCAAGGCTCCGCTGTTTCAGCTAAAGGCTTTAGATCAGCCTGCGTGAACTGGGGCCAGGCAGCTGAGGCAGCGGAGATCTCTGCATGTTTATCCCTGGCAGAGAGGCTGCCTCCCCTGTGTCACTCTGCTGCTGCCCTTTGGCATGTAGGAAAGGTGACGGGCAGCAGCCAAAGTCCCTCCGTGCCACTTTGGGCAGGCAGCCAGGGATCCCTGCCTGGGAGCAGTGGTTTGTGTCTCACCTGCAATGTGGCAGAGCACAGGTAACCGTGCAGGTGGTGCCCAGAGGTGCTGGTTGGTCACCTGTGATGGTTCTGTGGGCTCGAGTCCCTTTCTCCTTGCTTATCGCAAAAGACCTGCAGAAGCAGGGGCTCACGTGCTTTTACAACAATGCTCAGTTGGTGGCCTGAGCAGATGTTGCGTTCCTCTGCTGCCTCCCATCGCACATGTTGTCCATCTGCTCCATTGTTCGGCCTGCCATCCAGAAACCCTGCACACTGTGTAGCCTTGCCACCGCTGTCCCTCTCTTCAGGTAAAATGGACCACGTCATTTCAGAGCCTGGACACGCTGCTGTCATTTAGGACCTCATGGGGCAAGCACAGCACGTGTGCTCTTCTTGCCTTTCACAATTTTATTGTGAAATATCACTGCAAACCTTGTCACTTGGTGACTTCCGCAAGTCCCCAACTGCTGGACTCATGGGAACACTTTAGAGTTTCAGCTTTCTGTTTGTCTAGGGGAAGTTGTAGACTTTGTGGCTATAAACCTGAAAACATGATCAAAAGGAGTCGAGGGAGCTCCAGATCAAACACAATGCTGGCACTGAAACCCCGCTCCTGCCAGGGCCTCAGATTATCGCTGCAAGATAACCTGTTGTGAGACAGCGCAGGAAACAAGGTGCAAAGAAGCAGCCTTCAGTCTCCACAGTGAAAAAAGCAAACCCAGTGCACTGTGTTTCACTTCAAGCTGCTGCCGTAGCTCTCCCGAGGGCTCTGAGTGCAGGGGTATGAGCTGTACCCCCACTCCTGACCCCTGGGGATGCTCAGACCCTGCAGTCAGGCCAGTCCTGGCCTTCTGCCGAGGTCACCAGTGAGGGGCCAAAGGTGACGCTGTTCTTCATGCTATGGGTAAGGCTCTTTACTAGTAAAAGGTTTGCAGATCCTGCAAAGGATAACTGCTTCCTCCTCCTTACCAGCTAAACCCAGTTTCTCCCCCATCAGCTAAACCTGGGTAATGCTGGCAGTTGATTACAGGGCTGAGGGAGGGCGGACAAATAGCGGGGATCCAGCTGGAGAGGGTAGAGGAGAGGAAAAAATAGGAGAGACCTTGTTTGAGGGAATCTGCCTGCAGTGGGGAGGGACCTGAACCTTGACATGTTCCTGTGCCGCTGCAGTTGTGGTATGACCTATGTGTACTGGGAGAGAAAGTGCAAGGGATGATTTTTAAACACAAACAACCCCCCCACCTTTTTTTTTTAAAACAGACCACTACATGGCAAAATTAACAATCCTACTGTGGCCATATCTCTATTGGCAGTGTTAAGGCCCATGGATTAACTTTAACACACGGCAATGAGGGTCCATCAAATAGGAAGAACCTTTCTAGCTGGTTAAGATGGCTATTAGAAAGGCGTCGTTATAAGAAACATTAACGGGATGAATCCCAGCAACTGTTGACTCAGGCCTGAATGGTGCAGTGGGATATTCCCTGCGGCTTCCTCCGAGTTTCCCTCAAGCAGGACCTTAAAACCCCCACGGTTTTAAGGTGGGTAAGAAACATTTTAAGGTGAGTAAAAACCTACCGGCGGCTCCGGACACCCTCTCCGCCGCAGCGCAGCCCGGGCAGCGCAGCCCGGGCTCTCCGGGAGCATCCTCTCCCTCTCCCGGTACGCTCAGTCCGGCCACCTACGCTTTCAGGTTGAAGCAACTCCTTTGCGACAGTGCCATCGTGAGGTCGCAGTACCGGTGCTCTGGCCAAGGAGCCCATCGACGAGTCGGGGGCGAAGGGGACAATCCCGGCGGCGCTGCGAGACCCTGCAGCTGTGCGGGCACCGCACTCCTGCAGTCCCCCAGGTAAAAACTGTCTTTCTGCTTAAACTTGGTAGCAGTTGTTCTGAGGAGATGCGCTCGGCGGTTCCCCTGTCTGTACGATTCAAGGCTGGGTCTGGGCTGGCAATAGTTCTGGGAGTTAGGAGCGCAGCATGGGGAAGAAAACCCTCCTCGAGAAAATCTGCCACTGTACAGCCAGAGCTGGAGTGGACATAGCGTGCATGGAAGGAGGCAGTCATGCAAACAAGTGGATGGGCAAAATGAGGCAGCGTGTGTCTCCTTCACCAGTTTCTCTGAGTAGCGCCCCGGGGGTCACCCTTTCTTTCAGCAGCACTGCTTTCCATGTACCTGCCACCAGTTTCTGAAGAGCTACCATTTCCCTTCGTGAAACCATAATAGCTCTGAGGCTAAATCAGCGAGCGGGAGCTGAGATATGCTTTCTGAGCAAGAACATGGTGCAAAATCTTTTCCTCTTCCCTCAGGCACAACTTCTCTTTCCATGGATATGCTGTTCCTATTGCCAACTGCTACCTCTGTCCATCGCAATTTTGTTACACACTTCTGCATGCCCTTCTAATTCTTGAGTTGCTGAATGCTCTTAAAGCAGCTACAGTGCTCACCATGCCATGATGGCTGAATGGGTATATGACTTTATATGCAACCTGCAAAGGACTCCTGTTTACTCAATGAGAACAAGCTACATAAAATACAAGCTATACTAGACTTGTTACTATTAATTTCAGCATCCCTCACCTAAAATGATTCTAGATCAGAGGTTTCAAATAAACCAGCTCTGATTGATTGCCAATGCAATTCTTCACAGAAGTGGGAGATGAGAGTATCTTTTCACACCTGTGTGCACACTGGTAATTGGCATTTGATTTTGTTTGTCCTGAAGGGAAAATAAGAGTCAATGCTAAATGACTGGTGGCCATTTTCTACACAGCCCTGAACAGCAGCACGTGGCAGAGCCTGCATCACCACAAGGTACTGAAATGACCTCTGTTTTCCTGAATGCTGCCCCATCTATTCAGAGCAGAAAACTTCCTGCCTATGGCTTGTGTGCCAGAGTTTTGTCAGCAGAGGTTTTGGCTCTTCAGTGACTCAAGAGGAGTAAGTAAAGGGCTGAATGCTGAAGCACTGCTTGTCTGGGCTTCCTCTTTGCTCTGAAACTTGCCTCATCCTGCAGCTGAAGCACGGGGTGTCTTGTGTTGGAAGGTGCTGAACTGTGTGTTGCCCTTAGGACGACATACTTGCTAGGGAAGATTGCCTTAGATGATGTGTTAGCAATAAAAGACCTGGACTACCATCCCTGGTTCCTGTTTGGCTACTTATCAGGGTTGTCTGAAGCCACTGATCAGGACTGGGGCATTGGACACAGAAAAAAATTTTTCTGTGGGAGTATCTAGAGAGGACAGTTCTTATGGGTAACAAACTTAAGGTAGTTGATGGACTAGACTATTGAGGATGTTAAGTCAGGGGAACACTGCTTGAGGGAAAGAACTCCTGCTTGTTCAGGATTGTTCTAGAGCCATTAGGCTCAGTTTTGCTCTGCATGGCAGAGTAATACCTGGAACACTTTAGATTCAAGTCTCTGAATCTGTTTCTCAAAGACCCAAGAAAGAGACATTGAAGAAAACCGTCATTTGTTAAATTATGAGCAAGCTGCTTCGGACTGTTATTGCCCATAAATATTTTCACTTGTTTTCTCTTCCTAGAACCTTCCCCTGGTTTGACCTGACAGCTGCACAATCGAGGGAGTCTCCCTTTACCCAGCTGCTAGAAAGAGTGAGCTTGTCTGGTACCATCTTGCTCTACTGTACCAGGCATCCTTTGGAGGGTGGCCTACAAAGCAATGTGGGCTTATCAGCACCAAGACATCTCTTACTTCAGCTGTAGTGAAGCCTGGTGTGACACTGGATGACAAGTCTCCATTCTCCACGGCTGCTTTCAACACGTTCTCAGAAATCCCAGAGGAAACTGCTGCCTATGATTCTAAATCCTCATAAACTATAACAAAGCCCATGGCAGAATGCTTTGCTGAGATCTCATCTCAGCCCCCTCATGGGACTGAGGGGTACAAGAATGAGCACTGTTCGCTCTTGGACTCTTTAAAATATTCTAGCCAATAACCCTATGTATACATCTACTTCTGCAGGTTTCACTCTCTAGACTGCTCAGCAAACTTGCTTCTCCCTGGCTGCCTGAGTATTGCTTTATCTTGGTCTGAATTTGCTTATTACAGTCATCTTGGCCTGCAAACTGCTTTAGTTTCACTGGGTTGCAGTTTCAACAGAAAATTGAGTTACAAAACCAAATTACAGTTATTTTGTAGTGGCTACAGCTTTGGCATAGCCACTAAATAGGATTGGGTCTGGTTTGTTTTTTTTTTTAATTTTTCCATGGGGAAT
Organism: Anarhynchus alexandrinus; assembly: GCA_008711295.1. Lineage (NCBI taxonomy): Eukaryota > Metazoa > Chordata > Aves > Charadriiformes > Charadriidae > Anarhynchus > Anarhynchus alexandrinus. The sequence continues at coordinate 1,662,271 of VUYV01000001.1, forward strand.
CTCAAGGAAGCCATTGATGCCAGACAAAATAGTAATGATTTAGTCAGGAGCATGCTTTCTGTTGAGCCAGGCTTTAATCAGCACTTATTCATATTTCCTTGCTGATGATAAAGCACCCCACCACCACAGATTATGTGATACTTCCTTCAAGGAAAAAGAAGCTAACTGGATATTCTGTCCAAATCCACCCAGGACAAAGTATTTTTTATTTCATAAATTCTCTAGTTCAGCTTACAGTATTCTCTTATACTTCCTGCTGTCATCTATCATCTGTTTCTGTACTTTTTACTATGACAAACCACTGCCTGGTTTTGCCTCACAGGAAATCATTTCTGTGGTGAGGCCAGGGATTAGTTGTGCATGTTGTAACTAGGCCCCTCACTTAATTACAATCACTGACAGCAGCTGGCACCACACCTGTATACAAGTTATTGTATATGCTATTTATCTTACATCTGGACTTTACAGTGAGCCCAGTCTGCAGACACTAAAGCCTGGGAGAAATCTATTCACTTAAGCTGCAGGGAAGTTGTTATCAATCACTGGTAATTAAAATATGTCTACAATTGGGAGGGTTTTTTTGTTTGTTTTTTTTTTAATCAACTGTGAAGCAGAAGTGAAAGACAGACAGTGGTACAGTCTGATTTATAAATTCTGCTTCACTTAGTTCCTGGAAGCAAACGAAGGATTGCAGAAAAGAGCTAATGTGGGGGGGGTGTTTGCTGTCATCAAATGGCTAAGAGCTGCAATAGCCTTTTCTATAATCAGGACAAGGTGGAACTGTACCTCCTTGGACAAGCTGCAAGGTATATTCTGCTGTCCCTGCTAGGCTTCTTACAAAGGTGGAAGTGCAATGTGAGTCTCTAATCCTGCCTCTGGGTGCCCTGTGATACAGGGAGAGCATCTGCTCCTACCCCAGTCTGGGCTCGTTGCAAAGGAGGAACTGTAGTATAGGGCTCCAGTCCTGCTTCTTGGACAAACTGTGAGAAAGTGAGGGCATCTGCTTTCTTTCCTGATCGGGACTTTCGCTCCAGGAAGAGACCCATGTTGTCTCTGTATGGGAGGGCAATGGATCTGTTGAAGAGAGGCTCCTCAACCCCCAGCAACTCTCGCACATGTTGTGAAATCTTCTGAAATACAAGACAAAATACCAAAAATTCTCATTTTACAGGGCAATAACTAATACCATTCATTCTGTGTGAGAGCAGCAGCAAAAAGAACTGAATTTCTGAATTTTGGAACAGTTTCACGCTTGAACATGCAACTTGAGAGGGATCTGAACCCATGAGCCCCAGGTGACATTGTAAAAGCAGAGCAGACTGCTCATTCTCCAGATTTACTGTGGGGGGTGGCATCACATCTGGTCTCTTAGTGGCACAAATAGCTCTGCTTTCCTTTTTGCACTTGCAGAACAAACAAGTTATGGGTGAATGAGCTGGAGTCTATTCTGCCTAATGCAAAAACATTGCTGTTTGCTAAGTTATATTGTCAACAACAGAGTCTATACACAGAAGAGGTGGAAAAACTAATTAAACCAATCAGCCATACTGTTCATTAAGAAAATGATGGGTGACTGGCTGTCTGAGCCAGCTGGACCTGGAACTGAGCCTTGTCATTATTTTTGAAGCCACTTCTGAGAATGTAACCTTCTGATTCCGTGATTTTGTGATTTGACTGAAGCTTTGAAATACAATTCACAGGTTTTATCGATCTTTCACAGCATTTGCTCAAAACCTTCCCCCAACTTTGGCTTGACTCTGAAAAGCAGTACCCTACTTTGTGTGATATCAAAAGAACACTGGACTAGTATCTTCAGTGGTTTCGATATTTAAAATACCAGTACAGTGGAATTAAAAACAGCAGTAACTTCACTTGTCCATGCTGTGTGGCTTCCACATAATCCACTGTGTAGTTCTCTACCAAACTGCCATTTCCCCTAAATTGCAAAAAGTTTCTATCTCACTGAGCTGATGCTATCACATTTATTTCTATAGTAACTATCTCAGTTTCGACTGTTCACAGCCTTTCATTAACATTTCTTGTTGGGAAGCTGATGTGCCCGGGATTATGGCCTTAACTTTGCACCTGCTCTAGTAGACACTTCCTGAAAGACCCAAAGGGCCACATCCTGCTCAGAGCTCTGCATGCTTGGATTCTATCAGAGTAAAGTTCTTTAAAACACAAATAACTAGCAGGGTAGGGCATAATCTTCAAGAACACCTAGGTTCCACTGAAGTCTGTGAGATGTTCCCAATTCACTTGCAGGCTTTGGAAAACATTACAGAGACAGTCTCACTTCCAAGCTTGCTGCAGTATGCTGGGTACTGCTTATCCTGGCCCTGAGGAATTTCAGTTCCTACAGGAGGAATGGGTTATAGTTGATATCTGTAACCTGTGGCTTAGTGTTTCTCAGCAGTTACACTACCACCATATATAACCTCTATATCCCAATGCGAGGGTGAGGCTTACAAAGCCTATAAAATTCTTGCATCTTTAGTAAGTGCAAATGACTATAAAGGCTGCATCTGCTTGTACTAGAGATACTCTTGAAGGGCTGCTTTCTGAAAAACTAAATGTTCTCCTCCAACCGACAGGCAAAGTCATGGCACTAGTCAATGTTTTTAGTGGCATATTTTGTTTCAAACAAACAGTTAAGATTGTGCAGTCAGACAGAACTGTGGTGAAATTGTTTTTTGGTGCTCTAGAATAAAACAAATAGTGTTCATACTCTAGTCATTGGAGCATAAAGATTTTTCTCTTTTCCTGGTTATTTGAACTTCTACCTTGTGTCTTCTGGGAAAAGCAACTTTAAATCATGATGTGAAACAAACGATTTGGCTCTGTAAATGCAGCCCTGAGTCACTCTATGGTTTCCATTAAGGAGGGGAAGGAGGGTAATGAAATTGAAGTCAACTTGCTTATTTTCTGAACCTTCAGGAGGCTTTGGAAGGCTAGACTGTAGCCCCGAACTTCAGTCTAGTTAGCTTAACTATCAGTGTTTGTTAAGAAAGTATGTAGGTTTGGAAGGAAAATGACCAATTACATGTTTATAAAATGAGGAAGCGAGGAGATGCTGTTTGTGTTCAGCAAAGTGTAAAACATGGAAGTAATAATGAGTTGCCCTTCTGCTGCTTGAGATTGGTGGCTCAATAGCTGCAGGTTAAATCTGAGGAGATTTTTAGAAGTTCTACAAATCAGTAAGTGGAAAATTACTGAAAAGAAATTCTGAGGGATATCTAGGAAAGGCACATGCATCTTGCTGAGCAATTTCATGGGGCAAGAGGAGCAACACAGGCTTAAAGAAAGGCTAAGCACTTTGGATGCATTTACGGTGTCCCAGAGAGGAGGCCTGCAATCTCCAGCCAGCTAAGGATTTATATTTGAAAAGACTCAAGAAATGTAACTGTTTGGCTGAACAAATTTGGTTGTCCAGTTTCAGGCTCACTCTTTGAATAAGCAATCTGCCTGGGCAGACATCCCATACAGCCTAGCTGGCTCGCAAGAGGAAAGGGTCAGAGCTGGGCTCGGAGGGGCTGCAGAGGAAGCTCGGGGACCCGCAGCCGGCCGCACCTGCATGTGGCCGAAGTCGGTGACGCCGATGGCGGGCAGCCTGGAGCAGTCCGCCAGGATGAGGCGGCGGCCGGTGATGCCGTTGGCCCTGAAGCACTCCTGGGTAGGGGAACGGAGGGAAAGGCGGGTGAGCCGCGGGTAGTGGGTCACCCTCGGCCACTTACCGCCCCCCGCCCCCGCGGCTCACACACATTCACACACACACACACAGAGTTCAGGGCCCACGGTTCAGGCGGCGGTGAGGGTGAGGGTGGGGGTGGGGGCACCCCGCCCGGGCCGGCGGCCCCGCACCTCGTACTGGGGGAAGCCGAGCTGCACCACCCACTCAGCCACCTCCTCGGCGCTCCAGGCCAGGAAGGGGCAGGCAGCCCGCGGCTCCCCCGCGCCCTCGGACTCGGGCTGCGGCCCCTCGGCCGCCCCCGGCCCCGCGGGCACTGGGCTCAACTCCATCGGCGCCGTCCCCAGGCCGCCACGGTAACGCGTCTTTCGGCCCCCCCTGTTCCCATGGCAACCGGCACTTCCTGGAGGTGCACCCCCTCTTCCCTTCCGCCACGCCCTCCGTGCTGTCAGCCTACGACACCGCCTGCCTCCTGCGCCCGGGGGCTGTGCGGAACTAGTTTTTGATTGGCTGCGGTTGCCGGGGGGGAGGCTGAGGGGTGAGCACCGAGGCACCACCTCCTCCCTTCTGCCCGGCTCGCCGGCACCCGCTCGGCTCTTGCCGCCCCTCCCGTTCGGGTGTTTCCGCCGGCGGCGGCCGCACCGCTTCGGCCCCGCTCGGCTCTTTCCGCCGCGGCGGGCTGCCGGCTCCGGCTCTGCGCGCGCCGGCC
>VUYV01000001.1:1666779-1737883 GCA_008711295.1 Anarhynchus alexandrinus
GGCTCTGCGCGCGCCGGCCGCTCGCTCAGCCCTGCCCATGTCGGACGTGCCGGCCGCCGCCGGGGCGCCGGGCGGCCCCGCGCCCCATGTCCCCTCAGGTACGGGCTGGGCAGGGGATGGGGGCAGCCGGGCTGGCCGTGGCGGGTAGCGGCTCCCCGCCTGCGCGCTTCCCTCCCGGCGGCGGCGGCGAGGGCTTGCAGCCCGGCCGGGGTCCCTGAGGAGGCGCACCCTCGGCGGCGGGGCGGGCTGCCGGGCAGTGCCTGAGGCGAGAGGCCCGGGGGCGCCTGCTTTAGCGTTGGCCTTACGGACGGGGAGAACGCCGCGAATTTCCTTTCCGTGGTGGGTTTCCCCGTTTCTGCCGGAGAAGCCTTATTTCCAGTTTGCTTCGGTGAAAATACGGTAGCCCTTGCGAAGAGCATCGTCGGGAATTAGTCCCTGGCTAACGTGTGCTGTGCCGGGTGGAGGCGGTTGCTGGAGGTCTCCAGGGCCGGCTGCGGTGTCTCGGCTTGTCCCCTTGAGCAGCCGGCACCCGCGCTGGGGGAGGAGGTCCCACACCACCGCCGCTCCAGCGCCTGGAGCTACAGCAACAGTTCCCGGCGTTTCTTCCCTGCAGTGGAAAGAGCGAGGAGTGATGGAGGTTTATCAGAGACAGGGTGCTTTCCCCGGTGAAAGAAGGAGCTGGACTACCCCCGCCATGTGGTCTCTGCGGTGGGCTGGGGGCCTGGTGCTGTGTGCCCGAGGGCTGGAGGTGCCTCCCAGCTCCCAGTTGACTCCAGCGGCTCTAAGGTGTATCATCAGAGAGCTGCAAAAGCTGGAACTTGTCCATGCCCGGTCCACCGCCTTCATGCAATCTGACAGCGGGACTGTGGCATGCATACTGCAGTCGTATGGGGACAGAGCTTTCCCAGAGTTCAGGAGACTCGGGGGAGACTAGGAGCCATCTTTATAGACAGTCCTTTTAGCAGTGACCTAGGAATTTCCATCTCGTCAGTGCCCTGTGGGAATGGCTGCATGATTGCTTTTTCCAGGGCTTTGTCAGCCCAGTTTTACATGATGAAATTTGGCCTTGTCCTATTCTAAAGATAGGATTGGTGGTTCCTCAATAAACCCTGCTTCTAAGAGTGGTTCTGCACCAAAAACATGCATGGGTTTTTGTTCTCCCTTTCCTAGGGTTGAGACGATTAAAAAATCTTTGTTCTGCAAGGTGCTAGACAAAGCTTATAACATGAAAAACTGGTTGGCACAGCTCTTCGTTCCACAGCCATGTGACTTTGTCAATATTTGAGTGCTGGCTGTAGTTTTTCCTCCTGACTGCGTATTCTGAAGACTGACATTTATTTCACCTTCTCTCTGTTGTTAGAAAATGAAGACTCAGCCCAAAAGACAGAGCCTGCAGATCGGCTGGTTGATTCTTTGGAGTCCAGTACTTCACAAAGCAGGTAGGAAAATATTTTTGTGTATTGTGGCCCACGTGCATGACAGTTTGTTTCACCTGTGACCTCCTCTATATGGCAGTTGATGCTGTGCAGGTGAAGAGAAGAGACTGGAGACTGAATTGTCTGCTTTGGGACAGTATATACCAGAATCAGTATAGGAGGGGCTGTTCTTACAGGCTTAAGGTTGTTTTAAAGCTTATGAAATGATGAAGTGTAGTTCATGGCTCAGCTATTCAAATCACAGAATTATTCAGCTTGGAAAAAACACTGCAATGTTTTGTAGTCCATTGTAAGAGCTAATAAACTTTCAGCAGAAAATTTTCTCTGTCCTTTCTGAAGGATACTTTAATTATTAAGTGTTTACACTGTGTATAATTCTGGTGGAAGCTGAGCAAGAAAACACCTTTTCCTGTTTTCTTGACAATGTTTTGGTTTTTTTTTCTTTACCCTTTGTTTTCTTTGTCACTGCTTCATTAATGCTGCTGATAGACCTTGTTATCAGATGTTTGGCTTGTTATCTGTTGGGTGTGTGGTGCTTGTGCCCAAGTCATTACATTGGTTACAAGCACTAATACCGTATGCAGCGGAGTTTCTTTGCCGTCATATGTTTGTTGCACAGGACACAATTTCAGAAATGTGTGAGTTAATTACATCAGACAGTAGATAAACCACAACCTCATTGAAAAAGAGGTGGAAAAATCCACCGAAAACCCCAGCAAACCACCCTACTTACTAAAACAACGGTTTGATGCCATCTTGACTCTAAACATGTGTTCTTCCATCTCTTCATTATGTCTTCTAATTTTCTTTGAAGACATTAATATAGACTGTGAGCAAAATGGCCAGAGTAGATGCTGGATACTTGTGGATGTTACCTGATAAATTTGTCTAAGTTAAATTTCCTTTGAAAGGGACAGGGGTGGTGCAAAAGGGTTGTGTGAGGAGGAATCAGCTGAACTCTGTCTTTGTAAGTCTGCTTATAAAGCTTGTGTAGCTCTTTGTAATCTTTCAGTGAGCCTCTTGGGCTTCAGTGGTGTCTGGAGAAAAAATTTCCCAAGCCATTAGCTCCTATGTTGATGGAGAGCCTTTTGAGCAGGTGTGTGCACCTATGGTAGTAAATGACCACCTTCTAGGTGTGATCATGCAACTGCTAAGCTAAAAAAGCAAATAGGCTGGAAAATGATAGCACAGAAGTCCAAACTTGTCCTGGGCTGCCAGAACAGTTGTTACAGATCACAGTGAGAGTTCTTCCTTAACAAAAAAGTCCTCTCCAAGTGTCCCTTCTTTTCTTATATTGTCATCTGCTGCCATTTTTTGTGTCCTAGTATTCAGCTCATTTGAATTGTTCTTACAGACCTTCTGGAAGGTCTTAATGTGGATGACAGTCACATGGAGATGAGGGCAGGATGGGGGTGCAAAGGGCTCTTTGTGCAATTGGCAGGTGCTGACCACAGAAGCTAGTTCCCTTCAGTCCATTTGAATTCGAGTTCCAGAGCAGAGTGATTCCTCTGCTGGCTATGCCGTGGGTGCAAGTGCTGAATTGTAGCGCTCTCTTCCTCCAAAAGGTCGCAGATTGGGTCACTTGTGAGTGCAGGCACGACAGAGGATTCAAAGGAAGAAGCTGGCACTTCGGAGGACCAGGAAGTGGCTGAACTAGAAGAGAAGCTGCCTGACCAAATCCAGTCCCTCAAAGAGGTAGGTGGGTGTTTCTTATGTCTGAGAACAGGGACAGAGATGCAGCAATAATTCTTCCACCCTGCTGCTGTGCTTATGTCTATGGGACTGAGGCTTTAAGTGTTGTGTTAAGACAAAAGTAGTATTAACATAGATTCAATTATATTTTTTTCTATACATTAGCGGCAGGTAAATGTTATCAGTCTGATTTGCAAAATCCCTCTTATATCATCGGCTAGTCCTCGCTTCCTTGCAGTTTTTGGCTCAGTAAGGCTTCAAGGTTATTCTCACCTTCTGCCTCTTGTCTGGGGCTTCTGAGAATTCCCTTATTGCAGATTTATGGAAGAGGGTACTGAAAGCGGCTGTGCCGTCTTTTGTTTCTTTTGGTGAGCAGCCAATTCATTTGTATTACAGGTACAGTTGGGAAAACATGTGCAAGTGGCACCCAGCTCAGGAGCTGTGAGTTTGCATATATGAGGAGAGAAGGCTAGCCCTAGTGGACCAGATGGACTTTTAACTAGGATGCAGCAAATGACAGTTTGATTGTGGCTGTAGTCTAGATGCACACGGAGCTGAAAGGCTCTCCCTAGAGAGACTGTGTCTTGGGAATTCTTTCCAAGAGTTGTCAGCTAAATCTGTAAGGCTGTTTCTTTGTTGAGAGGTGACAATTAACTCAGAGGCAGATGCAAAGATGTGCCTGCTCAGGGACTCCCGGAGAGGCCAAGAGGTGTGTAATTTGTGAGACTAATGCAGCATTTGACTTCAGAGTTCATGGCTTTGGTGCTGTGGGGGAAGTAATGCAGAGAGATGTCTCAGAGCCAGCCAGTTCTTTTTAACAAATAGAAGCTTCTGTAGGGTCTGACTTGTCTTCAGAAAGATGCCTGAATTACTAATGAGTTGTTTTAAATCCAGCTGGGAGCTTTCTTACCATGATGGTCTTTGCAACAATGTTTCTTATGTGCTTTCTGCAGGAATCTGTTGTTCGGATAACCAACTACCATGTACCTCAAGGAGCAGGGGATATAGTAATGATTCAGTCAGATCACACTGGTGCTGTGGATATCCTTTCGGCTGAGCTGGAGACTGCAGACCTTCTTGGGGAGCAGAGGAAAGGTGAGTCCTGAAAGGAAAACACTTGTTGGGGCCACTTTTTAAGTGTCTGCCCTGGCTAGAGAAGAGCAGAGGCTCTCCTGGAGACCCTGCTAATTCCTGCTGGAAATTTGGGCTCTTGGCTAGGAAGTGGGAAAATTTCATGTCCAAGGCTTCTGGGAACAGGTTCCAGAATGCAAAAGTCTTATCGGAAATAGCTTCACTGTTTTCAGATAAGTTTGTCAGTAGTGAAAAGTCGGGTAGGCCCATGATCTTTTCCTTTGTCTCAGCTCAGCCTCCCCCTCTGGCTCCACCCACCATGTGGACCACTGAGAAGACGAAGGAATTCAAAGCCAAGATGGGAAAGGAGAAGAATGGCCGGATGGTGGTGAAGCGAGGCGAGGTGGTGACAGTTCGCGTGCCAACCCATCCTGATGGGAAATGCATTTGCTGGGAGTTTGCTACAGATGACTACGACATTGGGTTTGGAGTCTATTTTGATTGGACCACAGTTACCAGCACTGCCATTACTGTTCAAGTCAGCGAATCCAGTGATGAGGAGGATGAAGAGGAAGAGGAAGAAATTGAAGGTTAGTGCAGAGCTTATAAGGGTTAATTTGTGGTGCTTGTTGCCATGCTGCTGAGAGTGTCTGTCAGATGCTGTAATTTCCATCTACTTTGTTTACTCAGCCCGCTTGTTATCTCTGCAGCCTTTCGGGTTCCTGGTTAGGCTGCGATGAGAAAGCATCTATCCCTTCCTGCTTTGGTGTGTGTCAATAGCTGTCCTTTTCCAAGAGCGTTCTTAAAATTGAACATGTTGAAAAATAAAATCGGAATTCACTTGTTCAACTTCTACCTGATAAAAAGATTAGAGTCTGAAATTTTAACTTGACCGTTTTTTTTAACCTCTCAGACTGAGAAATTTGTGGAGATGAGTAGGAGCAAAAAGGTTTTGTTTCTGGGGTGGTTTTGTTTGGTTGTTTTTTTTTCCCCCAGTATATCAGTAGGCCCTGCTGACTGCATTTGAGAGGATTGCTACCTGTGTCTTTGTACTTGTGAAACACACAGCAATGTTGCCTGTTTTGTGGCTTCAGTGTATGTGTGGCCAGTGAAGCTGGGGGGTTGGTGTCTGAAATTAATTTCACAGGTTCTGCAAAGACAGGTAGGTTCCTGTAGAAGGAATCCTCTTGGAGAAGTGAATTGAGGACATAAACACAATGAGGTTATAGCTAAGAGCTTTCCTGCCTTTCTTTTGCTTCAACTCTATCACTGGACCACTGTTGTGTGTATAAAAGCAGTGAGGTGTCTAAAACGTAAGTCCAGGGAGAGGAGACCAGGCTGGCAGGCAACTGGATACTGTCCCATCGTTATTCCCAAGAGAACTGGTTCTCAGCATGTCCTTTGTCATGATAAGGAAAGCTGGACTTTGTGGGTGGTGTTTGCAGAAAGGTCAGAGCAGATGCTATGGGTAATGCTGTCATAGTTAGCCTTCATATGTCTGCGTGCCTCTGCTGCGTTCTGGTCTTGTGGATCTTTTTCTGGACTACCTAGTGGCTTAACTGGCTCTGGCCTGCTTGCTTGTCTCCTCTCTCCCATTCAGGACTCGCCCCTGTTGGTGATGTGGAACGGGGCTCTAAAAGCTATCTGCGGAACCGCTACGGAGAGATCATGCCCGTGTATCGGAGGAACAGCCATCGGGAGGTGCAGGCAGGCAGCCATGAGTACCCAGGCGAGGGCATCTACCTGCTGAAATTCGATAACTCATACTCTCTTCTCCGCAATAAGACTCTGTTCTTTCATGTCTATTACACTAGCTGAAGAGGTGGGAAGGGGCAGGGACGGCAGGCAAGTAATGGTGAGTGTAGCAGGCTGCCACCCAGCCCTGGTACCGCCTGATGGGCACTGCTGTGTGACAGAACCAAGGCACAATTCTGCCGGCTCCTCTTCAGACACGAACTGGTTTCTCCCTACACTCTCCTTCCCCGCTGTCCCAGTGGAGAAAGGTAGTTGTGACTGCCTGTTTGTCCACAGGCAGCTGCTCTTTCTGTAAAACTTCGGGAGGTCTGGTCTGCGCAGGCATCGGGCTGGGCCTTCATGTCACAGCCGGTAAATGCCCAGAGGCCAGGTTCAGGTGGCCGTGGTTTCGATCTGTTGCGCTGGTACGAAATGAAGTGAAAAAAATCTTCATCTGTTACTATTTTGTGAATAACTTTTCTGACTCTCCTGCTGCATCTGCATCACTAGAGGGCAGCTGTCAGCTGCAATGAGCCAAAAGCACAGCTGGCTTGTCACCTAGCCACTGATAAATCTCCTCACCTACCACCACTACCTGTCACCAGCAGCCAGTGCTTCCTTCACTCGTGTGGGTGGGGGTCCAGCTGGCCAGCAGCAGCCCCTGCTGCGGTGCCTAGGCCATGTGACAACGGGCGGGCCCCAAACGGCAGTCACAGGATGTGTTTGAACAGGGGGTGGGGGGAGGGTGCACACCTAGAAGTCCGTAAGAAGGTTTGACCTACAGATTAAGAATTGGATGTTATACCTGTTGATTGCAGGGATATGTGGATGATTAAAACTTCAGTGACCACCAAAAGTTTTTTCTGTAATCCAGATGTGAAGCAGAAGAAATTACTTGCTGCTGTGCTGAATAAATACAAAAAGGAGCACAACCAATAAATATACAGGAAATGTTTCCCAGTAGCAGCATGTTAGTTCACTGGTGTTGCTGCCAGCTGGATAATACCATATGTAGCAAGGAAAAGGCTCCCCAGAGAAGTGTAGCTTATCAGCTGCTATTGCTGTTGCAAAGGTATTGTTAGAAAAGAACATCTCTGCTCAGAAACTTGACAGGTGTGGGATTTCACCAGTCCTTTCTGTGAATCAGAATCAGCAAGGCCATTGCTAACCCTGACCACATGGTAAAGGATGGAGTTCCTTGGCATGTTTTGGTGGCTAGTGATGGCATTAGTGATCACCACCTGCTCAAGTATTGGCAGAGTTGAACAAGGATTAAGTTAATCCTTCAGAGATGAATTTTAAATCACATTTCTCTGTAACTGTTGTTTATTTTAATACTTTTAACTTGAAATCATTCTCCTTTCTAAGAATACTGCTGTATTTACATTTTGATACCTCTTTGCAGAGACACAAAATGGCTGTTTGCATGGTGATTCTAGTAGAGTTCTGAGTTTTATTTTTAAATCCTCCAGGTAAAGCGCCTATACTTGGCACATTCCCTGTATTGAGAGGGAATAATGGACAAAATTATTTTGGGGCAGTTAAAGCCAAAGATTTCACTCTCGTAGGAGGGCTACATAGTTCCTATTAAGGCTATGTTGTAATGCTGTGCAATTTGCTCCATATTCAAGCTTTTAACTATCTCTGCTTACTTATTCACTGCCCCAGAGCACTTAGTAGGTCAAAATGGTAAGAGAGAGCAGTCAGTCTACAGTAGAGCAGCCCAAGCTGGGAGCAGGAGGAGTGGAAATGCAAAGAACACTGATTGGAGCACAGTGGCTTTCTGGGTGAGCAGGCAGGGAGCAGAGTTGTTGCTGCTTTGGGCCCTGAGATAGGGAGAAAACAGCTGCCTTTCTCAAAAGAGAGAGAGCATGTGCACATGGGCTCTGGGGGAACTGCAAAGCTGCCTTATTCAAGCAGGCGCAACCACAGGACAACCTTGCAGGTAGACAGAACAGGCTTGGCATCTGTCAGAATAAGATGCTCTTTCACTTAGCAGCTTGGGGAGGACTATTCCTTCCTTTAGCCTCTCTTGTGGGAAGATGAAGGGCCATCCTGTGGCCTTTGCACAGCACTTGAATTAGGCCCGAGCAACTTGGATAAGGTGCTCTCTTTTTTTTTTTTTTTCCATCCTTTGTCTATCAAGTTCCTAGACACTAAACTGAAGAAGGCAGAAAATACCCTTCAGTCAGACCACAACGTCAACACTGCCCCACTCAATGACTGCGTTTGGTCCTTTGCTGGGAGATCCACAGAACCCTGCGTGCACTTGCTGGTTAATGTATGCTGCCCTGTCTTTCACCCACTTCACTTTCTAATTAGGATTTATTTCTGTTGAAGGTAACTCTGACCTGTACATACATTAGATATTCCAGAATTATTCATCCTCAGTAGCACAGCTTATTGCAAGCTAGTGGGTTATCGCCACTAAAAATCTGTTTCCCTTATAGTGTGGCCTCCCTGTTGCTAACTCGCAGCTACTTCCCCTTCCCGTCTGTCTGTCACTCATATTAAGGTTCAAAATACATTTTGTCATGTTGTAAGAAGTTAATAAGGCCTGCCTCAATAAATTTGGATTGCTCATTGACACATAAATACTATGTGTCAGTTCTCAAACCATTAGTTAGTGGTTTTAGTTAAGATAAGTTGCATTGTAGATGGTAATCCTATTGTTCAGTTCTAGCTTTCTGAAGTGTGAACAAACCTTTTAATAAGGCTCAGGTCACTTGTTTGGAACAGTGCCCACCTCCTAGTCTCATTGACTTAAGCCAAACAGCAGCATTGAATGTGGTACGTCATCCCAATCAGCATATGCCTGGTGTACAAATGCAGTGTGCCCATAGATAGGCCTGCCACAGTGGAACTGAAAGCGTTCGGTGTGTGTTATTTCTCCACTTAAGTTTCCCAAAAGTATCTGGTATCTCTTATGAACACAAGGTAGTTTTCGGCACAGAATATTTCATCTGCAGGAAACAGAAACTTCACAGTCATACAGGATAATTCCTCTTTTTGTTTATTTTTTTTTTTAATTTCCACATTACATTGGTATGTTGTTTCTCAGGTATTCAGATAGCATTCATTATCCAAGTGACAACTTCTCTTTGGAAGGATACATAGTCTTTATTAATTTTCTGATAAATCCAATAGCTTGGCTCTGTGGCTAGTGATTAACAGCAGCCATTCCCATACAAAATCGAACCCACAGTTGGTTCAAAGAAGTAATCTTATTTCTCATGCATCCTTTTTTTGCAGTTTGGTTTATCTCCTGGATTTGTATCCAATCCTGCTATGTGGCTGAGGCAGTGATGGAAACCCTTATTATTTTAATTGGAGACCTTTGGAACTAGGTCTTGGGTCTGGAAAGAAAAATGAATTTAAAAGGCAGTTGCACTTCAGAGAGGGAAATTAATACTTGAGAAATGAAAATTCCTGCTTTGTTTCTGTGGAAAGAAGATTTCAGATAGGTTTTAAAATGTGTTTCTTCTCCCTGTAAATTTTGTCGAGGAATAAGCTTCTTTTGCATTTTGGGTTTGCTTTTGTAAAAGCACAAAATTGTTTTCCATTTTGTTTTGAATATGATTTAGATCTAGAGATAAGATGTACAGGTTCAGCCAGAGATATAAGACAGTCCTGTAATGCAGGACTTGTATAATAATTAGCTTGTATAATTTTGTATTTATAATAATGGTAACAATCTGTTGGGCAGGTTTTTTTATGTCAAAGAAGGTCATAAGCTCTCCATTGTTTTCTCTTTTTTTTTTTCCCTTTAGGTATAATATAGCAGCAGGAGTTTAAAATGTATGTGTTTTACTGAGGACAGAGCGTTAAAATAGCTTAAATCAGGGACCACTTGTACTGATTTAATTTACTTACAAACTCTTTGGAGGCCTGTAATTTGGATTCTTGTGAAAGGTTATTGGTGTCAGACATATGCTAGTTGCAAATTAATGCTTGGGACCCATTTAATAGTTACATAGATTATTACTGGTAATGAGCCATTTACATGAACAGGTAAGATGAAAATGCATAAGAGAGCTTAGTTAGACTTCAGGTGCTAAGAAGAAAGTTGAGTTACTATGCAACTGAGTCTAAAAGACAGCCACATGCCTTTCTTTATGGCTCTACCCTGTGCGCGTGTCTCCTTGTAATTGTGTGTCCATGTAACCTTCATCTGTGGCCTGCGGTGGGTCGGTTATCGTGGTGCTGGACCTGGTGAGGTGGGTTAGAGGTGAACCTTGTCACGTGTCTAGTTGCTGAAAGACATTAATTCTTGTGGGGAATTAGGGTAGAGAATGAATCCCTAAATGAGTTCGCTTTTATCACCACTGCTTATACCCTTCCTTCTTGTCTCACTACCCCTACTACAGCCACTCCACAGAGGATTTATCACAAGGTGCCTTAGGAACAAGGAGCATGTTTGAAATAAGAGCCATAGATGTCATTAATCCAAGGGATTCCTTCTTGTTTTTCTGTCCATTTGGGTAGAGGGGAGGCACTTGCGAAGGTCAGGCAAGGAAAGCCCCTGTAGGGTGTTCCTGGGGATTTAAGCTGTTCATTAGACTGTCTTGTTGCTGCAAGTTGAGTAGTGGAATGGTGTTTGGGTTTCCTAGTGCCATAAGATCTTTGCCTTGTCTGCATCATATGCTGCTGTCAGATATCAAGGAACACCGGATGACTACTCCTTTTGATATGCTGATGCTAAACCTGAGGACCAGAGGAACATTAGATAGACACAGAAGAGCGTTCCTTGTGACCATTCATCATTTTCTCTAAAAAGAGTGTCTGAATCCAGCGTTGAGAGTGGTGTGTGGTGATGTGTATTGAGGCTGGATAAGAGACCAAAGCAACAAAGTTTTTTGTTGTGTTTTTTTTTATCTACAAATGTGAAAGAAAAGACCGTTTCTCCTTTTCTCATATCTAGGAAAATAATGGATGTGACAATGTCATGTAGATGTAGCAGAACATCTCAGTTGGTAGAACTGAAAACTGGGAACTGATCGTAAGTACATTGGCTAATTAGACTGTGAAAGAAGCCAGGAGTTTAGCAGGAGTCAAAGTGCTACATCATTTATCTAAATAAGTTGATTTGCAGTAAATATCAACTAAATAAAGTTTTAGAAGGTACATAAAATTGCAGAGTTCAAATACATCTTGCTAGCAGGAGAATTTTCTGTGGGGTTATTCCACGTTTGCCTCCAAAGAGTTTCTGGCAACTTATTCTGAAACAGTGGTGCTGTTGCAGCTGAAGACACATCATCAGGCTGGGTAGACGGTGGGTCTGACTCCCCTTGGCTTTTCTGCATTCCGTTCTGGATTTTACATGTTGCTTTCTCACAAGCTTCATCACAAGAAATGTACCCTTTATCAGTCAGGGAGAGAGGAAGAATTTTGTGATCCATCAGTGAGGGTTATCTGGTTTAAGCCCATCTGGACTGGTGTGTCAAGTCCCTTGGGCAAGAAGCTGGATGCCAACCATTAAGCACATAACTAAGGAGGCTTTGCCAAGTAATGACCTTGATGTTTAGGAACTGCGTTTCAAAATTATAAATAGCTGGTGATGGTCTCCCTGCAGCCTCCAGGATGCCCTCCTCAGAGGGAAGCAGCCTGTTCTCAACTCACTGCTCCACGCTGCTAGCATAGTCTTTCAATGGGGAGCAACTTGTAGCTGGTCGTATCTTTTTCAGAGCTATATTCTTGTGAACTGCAATGGTTGTCTGTCAGTCCTTATCTATGTGATGTGAATATTTTTGATGTCCTGTAATTTCAAAGTTGAGTTCTCAGTGCCAACTGTTTGCTTTTCATGTCCTCCCAAGATATGAGTTTTAAATGGAGGAGAGGGTATTTTAACAAAATGCGACACTGAACCTCTTGCTGAAGGGCACATATGAAGACTGTATTTATAGTGTGCTTGCATTCCTTCTATGCTTGGTTTGTATTGTTTATATTTGATGTGTTGTGGCTGATTTGTAATAGTATATTGGAACTTACTCCCTTTAAATAAATTTTTCACTATGCAACCAAGAACTTTGTTTTCTGTTTAAAGCAAGTGAGTGTCTTGATATGAAAAACTGAACTACAGACTTTTAACAAAACAAGAACACAATTAAACTTGGTTTTATGAGCAAAGAAGAGACAAATACTCAAAATGTACTTTGCAGTGTACTGGACATTCTGGTTGCAAATGGATAGGAAAGTGCTTTGTTGTCAGCTGCTGCTGCTGGTTCCAGCCAGGAAATTTTCTGTCTGGTAAAATGACTTGCTGCATTTTTTTTAATTTTTTTTTTTTTAATTCTTCAAATTCTTTGCAACACTTAAGATTATACTGAATGCCTGAAGAATTGGAGAGGAACAAGCAAGTAGCCAAGCTCATATCATGGACACAGGTAGAGTTTGAATGCTTTACCCTCCAGTGCTTCATACTGGTACTTCTCACCTCCATTTGCAGAGATACCATATAATTAGCTATTCTGTTACTTCAGCTTTCAATCTGAAGGATTAAAAACATCTCTTCAGTTACCAGGTGCTGATTAAATTATCTAGAGAAAAGTGTTTGCCCTTCATAGCTCCTCATAGCTGCTTGCCCATCAACTTTATCTTAGTATGAGGACTATATCTACATGGCCTGAAGGAAGCACGCCTGCTGGTGAAAATAAAGAATGATACCTCCAGCCTGGGCCATCCTTCCTCACTTGTCTCATTATGAAGCTCAGTAGGACAAGCGCTGCAGAAGTTCAGTTGTTTCTGTTGTAGTCCTGTGTTTCCTTGGAGCACTTTTATAAAATAATTGATGGGCAGGAGCAATCATAAAGCAAGTTGACCAAAGGGGTAGATGACTCTGCCAAGTTAAAGATGTTTCGTCTTGTTTTAAGGCCACCGAAGAGAAACAGCGCTATAGCTATTAGATTACCATGCACTCACTAGGAATCCTTGTCCTTGTGCTTGGCTCGGGCATATGGCCAAGACGAAAACTAAGCAGCTTGGTGGGGATGCAGGGAAGCAATGTAAAATTTCACGATGTTAGTTCTTTCCCACCTTTTCTGTAATTTTGGGGGTTGGGCTGCAGCAGAACCGCTCGGATCAGGAGCTCCTCAGTGGAGGTCTCTCAGCAGGCTTTGCTGGCCCTGCATGGGAAGTGGCTCTTCCCTGTTTCAGCTGCGCATGGCATCCAAGGTTCTTGGGCTGCTGAAGCCCGGTCATTGCTTTTAGTGGTGTTTGATTATCAATGGCAGTTTTGAGCTTAGCAGAGCTATTTGTTATTACACAGGTGGTATTGGATACGCAGCGGAGTCTGGACATGCAGTAGAGTCTCTGTAGTAACACACATGCAGATTTAATTATCATTTAGGGAGGATCTGGTGCCATCCTGCCTTCTCTTGGTGGTAGCCCTGACTGCGGAGTAAGAGAAGCAAGTTTCACACCCGCTCCTTTTTATGAGAGCTACAAAAAATGCGTACAGATACCATCATTTAGGAATCGGCAAACAAACTATCGTTCCCTGGAAAGGGACGGGTGGCCTGGGCTCTAGCAATCAGTGTAATTAGCTGCGGAGGTGAGGGTGGGCCTGCCTCAGGCCGGCCACAGCTGCCGGCCTTACTCTCCCGACCTCGCCCCCGCTGCCAGGGCCGTTTCCCCGGCACAGCCGTCAGCGGCCACCCTGCGCTCCCGGGCGCCGCTCCTAACGCCGACGGAGGCGGTGGTGCCGGGGCGGACTCCGCAGGGATGCCGGGGGCGGATGGCGGGCGGCCGCCCCCAACTGCGCCGCCACTCTTTAACAGCGGCAGCCCGCAGCCCACCCAGCCGCCCGCCGCCATGCTGCCCGCCCGCCGCCGGGCCCGGCCCAGGCCCGGGGGCAGCGCCCAGGAGAGCGGCCTCGCCTTCTACGTGCTGTGGGCGCTGCGGGAGCCGCCGCGGCGGCTCAGCAGGTGCGGGCCGGCCCTGCCAGGGGCTGCCCCGGGGGCTGTGAGGAGCGGTGGGGGCGGCCCGGCCCCGGCCCTGGTGCCGGCCCTCTCCAGGGGTGGGCTCCCCCGGGGGCGACCTGCACGACTCGCCTCCTCTCGCCTCCCTGCATGAGCATAGCGTGTTTTCGAGCCTTTTCATATATTTTTTGGACCTTCCGTTTTACACCTTGATGATTATCTCTGTTTTCTGTTGTTTTTTCTTCCCTCCCCTCACAGCCAGTCCAGCAAGATGGGTTTCCAGGCTTGGCTGCCCCTGCCCTTGCCAAAGCAGCTGGTGGTGTTCGGGCTGGGAGACTGGAGCTGTTACTCTCCAGACACGAGCATCACGGCGGACGTGCTGGTGTCCCCGGGCATCGCGCCGCAGCGGGTCGGCACGCTGGAGCCTGCCCGCAGGTCGCAGTGGGAGCTGGCACTGCTGGGGTGTCTGGAGGGGCATCCTGGAAAAGCTTTCTGCTCTGTGGGGCTGCCCGTTTGTGCTGGTGTCATCCCAAAGCTGCTCAGACCTCCTGGTCCCCTACCATGGTGTTTCTCTCTCGTGATGCTTTCAGGGCTGGATCTTTTTTGGCTTTGGGGTGTTACCAGCTAGTGTGGGAGCAGGAATTTTTCCCTGGTCAGTGTCACTTGTGGGATGAAAACCCATGGTGCCCTGTGCAGGTCTCTGGTGTGGGAAGGTGACTGGAGGACAGATATTTTCATGGCCTCGTTGAAAGAGATGGACAAAGGCAACTCTGTGAAGCTTGTCCTGACTGTCAATGGACAGGTAAAAGAACCGACATCCTCCTCTCTTCCTGCCCTGGTTCCCAAATGTTCTAACTTCTAAGCTACAGAACTTCTCCCCCATCCTCTCCTTTTCCTTCTCTTTCTTACTGTAAGGCAGAGGTGCCACACGTAGATCTGTTAATGCACATCTGTGCTGAGTGTAAACCCTCTGTGATGCTGTGGGCCTATTGCCTAAACACAGCTTTGCCAAAATACGTTTTGCGTCACAGGAGACGGGCAGCAGAGAGCGGTTCACTTCCAGTTCTGCTTTCTCCTGGGTCTGTGGTACTCACACAGTTGTTTTAGCTTGTGCTGAAGCCCTTGAATTTAGCATCTCCCAGTGCCTGGGTTTGCTTTTCTTTGTTTATTCTGTCAGTGCCGGAGATGAAAGCTGGGCTATTCCCTTGCAGGGAATCTGTCCCTTGCAAAACATCTTTTTGCTTACCCTTTGTGGATGGAGGCCAGCACACTTGGCATGTCTCACTGTCACTGTTTCTGCCACAGCTGCTCCGAGGTGTCTCCAGCAGTACGCCTGCCCGCCCCTTCCTTGTCCCGGAGACCACCCAGTCACCAGTGCTCCCAGCAGATGATATGCCCCTTGGCCGGGACCTGGAAGATCCTGATGCAGTATGTGTACCGTGGAGCCTTCCTCTCATTATTTAACCTGCTTTGTATCTTCTCCCTCACTCATAGCTGCTCAGCTGATGTCTAGCAGAAACTATTTGCTGCCACTCTCTTAGTGGAGACCTGGCTAAGCAAGTTTTGGAGCCAAAGATTTACTTGTGCTAAAGAAAGTGGTACTCTCTATTGAAATGCCTTTGGAAGGTTTGAATTTAACAGCCCTTGGTGGGATGATCAGTCAGCCTGGTTACTCCTAGCACAGATGGCCTTTCTGCCTTTCCAGTTGCCTTGTGCCAGCTGTGCCTTTCTCAGCCTGCAGTTTGAAAGTGGAGCACTGGGCATACAGCAGCAGGTAGCTGCATTGCTCAGCATATATTTGGCAGCTGATTCTGTTGGCATGCTGGCCCATAAGACTCAACAGGAAGACGAGAATGAAAACAGTCACCACATGAAACTAATCTCTGGCCCAGTAATAGACAACTCACAGGAGCCTCAGGTCTTTTTCTTCAGAGCTGATTTGACTGGGACTCTTGTCACAGGTTAAAACTCAGAGCTCAGAAGTGACTGCTAGAGCATCCAGGCCTGGGAGGAAGGATGTCTGCCCACCTCTGAGGACCCTGGCAGTACCCTGTGCACTGAAGCCACCATCTGGCAAGGCAGAACCCAGTGAAGCCTGGAGGAAGAGTCCTGTCCACCCCAAGAAGCCCAGGAAAGTTTTATTTGAACCCACAGCATCTGAGAGAGATCTCAATGAAGAAGGTAACTCTGGCAGCTTCCAGGTTTATTTTACAGGTCTTGTTTGAATGATCTCTTGATGCTGCTGGGCAACAACTTCCCAGCCCATTTCTCTGTATACCTCCAAGGCAAGATGGGCTTGTCTGTCTTGGCTTGTGAAATACCGAGAACTGCTCCTTAGTCCTGGATAAACTGCTTGATGAATTTTTGCCTTTTGAGAAAATGCCAGAAATACAACATGGGATACTCTTAGTGCCAACACTCTTTACCATAACATAATATGCCTACCTTTTAATATGAGTAAAAGTGCTGTATAAATGAAGGCAAGTATCGTTAGCCTTGTTTTACAAAAGAGTAAATTGAGGCACAAGGAAGTTACCTACTGTGATGTTGTGTAGCCTCTCTGTTAGTCTGTTTGTTCTCCTACTAACAGCATACCACCTGCTCCATAGAAGACATTGGTTATTATTAAAGTATAGCAAACATGAAAATGAATATATGTATAATGAATGTAATTGTACTGACTTTTCAGTAGTGAGAAGGTATCTGTCAAGGCGTTTGTAAACAAAACTTTTTGCTTATGGAATGTGAATTCCAAGTCAGCTCCAGGGTGTGACCAAGTTTCTGTGTAAACGTTTGACAATAACTCAGTGGTCCTCATGAAGCAAAGTGACTTTTTGGGACTTGGCTTGCTTCTCACAAAGGCAAATACAGCTCCATCGTAAAGTTGCTTCTGCTGTAGGTAGTGTGAGAAGGGGGGAAATGAGCTTCCGTCAGAGGGGTAAAATGCAATGGTGACACCATGATGGCAGTCAAAGGAAGTGTGTTCTGCTCTTACCCATCTTCTGCATTTCTTCTGATGAGACTTTCTTCAGGATTCTTGGTCTTGCACCTTGTTTGTGGCAGTGAGGTAGCTTTGTGGTGGGGATTGGAGGAAGGAAGGCCAAAGGGCTCTTAAACTGTGGAGCTGAGCGCTTTCCAGGATATGTCTGCTGGCTGCTTTCTTTATGGGGCCATCTCTGTGTTTCCTCTGCAGATCTGGCGGTGGAGGAGTTGCAAGGTGAGGATCTGGTTCCTCGAACCTGGTTTGTCTTTTCAGCTACTTGGCAATGCCATTCCCTTTAATGTCACAGGCTTCTTATGCTTTATCCTTTATCTCCCCAGTGATCAAGAATAACAAGTAAGTTGTGTGTATATACTGTTCCTCTCCATGCAACCGCCCTCAGTATAGGTGCTTCCAATACTGTCAGGCTCTCCGGTATGCTTCTGTAGCCCCTTGAATCTCAGGCACACCGCTGGGTGCATAGCCCTTTGAGGCAAAGGGTAGGATGTGGAATAGACTTGGATTTAAAAGTATTTATTAGCTGCTCAGCCAACCACAGGGGCCTGGGAGAGGAAAGGAGGAGGAACAGAGCAGTATGAGGAATACATCTGGAAGCAGCTCCAGGCTTCTGGTTGCTGTATCTTAGGCACTAACAAGCTGTCCCTGGGTAGCCCTCCTTCACAAGGAGTAACACAGGGGGATAGCACAACTGGGATATCTCTTCTGGGGATGGGTAGTCAATGGGGGCATCCAAGCCTGTCTGAAGTGGCAGCCTGTTATGCATCCTACATCCAGCCAAACTCTTTGCTGGCTCCCTCTGCTAGCAATGTCTCTTTTAGTACAGCAATTATTCCCCAAAGCCAACAGAAAATCTTCCTCAGGGAGCTATGTCTCTTGCCACCCTAGAGTGAAGGGACCTGGGGCCCTTGCCTTCCCATCTCTTCCCTCTGAGCCTTCAGCTGCCTTGTTCTCCCCAGCAGGGAAGGGAGCTGGGGGTGTCTCTTCTGACTCTGCTCACAGCCCTGTGCTTTCCCCTCCCCAGGCAGTCCCAGCCCACGGTGGTGCCATGCCATGTGCCTCAGTGACCTGGGTACAGCTGTTCTGATTGGTGGAGAAGGTGTCAATCAGCAGTCCTGCAAGGATTCACTCTGGAAGCTGGAAATTGGTGGGGACTTTAGGGCTATCAAAGGCAATGGGGGCAGTGGGACTTAAGGACAACTCATGCAGACGGGAGGGGGTACCCAGGGGTCTGTGCATAAAGAGGGGACAGCAAAGTTGTCACATCTTCTAGTATGGTCACCAGGCTGAGCTGACAGCATAGGGTGCCGTGAGAGGCTGTGGGGTTGTATGTGGGAGCCCTCTAGGAGCTAAGGTGTAAGTTCTGGAAAGAGTTGGGCGAGTTTTAAGGTGTAAAAGCAAAACCGTGGTTTGCAGTCTGTGTGTCATGACTGGTAGTGAAGTGTGAGATACAATTCCAGTGCCTTGCAGCTTTCTGCACCTCACCAATCCTCTCTTCCACCTTACTATTCCCTGCCTAGTTAGTGTTCCCCTTCATTCCTTAAACAGAAATGTTTCTGTATGAGTCCCCTCTGCCCTGAATCAAAGAAGAGGAGGAGATGAAGGGAGCAAGGTCTTGAATAAAGATTTTATGGCATATTCTTTAAATCTGGAGAAATCAAGAGCACTTTTGAACTCCCACACCATCTGTCTGGTGTTGCTCCTACAGACAGTGATTTCTGGCTTCCCGTGGGTTTCCAGCTACAAAACGCCATGCCATTGTGCTTGCATGGTCACACAGCTACCTATGACCCAGACACCAAGCGTATCTACGTCTTTGGGGGCATAAGAGAGGACAAAGACTACAGTGACATCTATATTCTGGACACAGTCACCTGGAAATGGCTCCCCGTGGCTGTAAGTACTGCATCTCTTCCAAGACAAAAGCATGGGAGAGGTGGAGGGTCCTGCCTGAATGTGGCAATCAATGTGCCCATATGCTTACTCCAGTAGTCTTAGACCACTGTTGCTGCAGGTTGTCTGAGATGCTTAGTTGGGATTGACAGATGTAAGAAGGCTATCTTGAAAGGCCACAAGCTTGGCAGAAACCAGGGGCTGTGCCCACAATGAATGAATCAAGGTGGAAAAAATGGTTTCTGCAGAGTGCTGTGTCTGACCAAGGTTGTGGGTGGGAGGTACTGTACAAGTGGCAGAGGGAAATGGCCTCTCATTTTACACAATGCTGTTGAGAGCTTCACTGGATGCTCAGGTGAAGAGCCATTCTTCTTAAATCAAGTACTGCTCTGAGCACAGCAGATCTCCAAGCTCGTTAGTTACTTGTCATATCCTTGCAGAGGTCCCTGTCAGCGAGGGACTGTCTATCTTTTTCCTGGTTAAGTCACAAGATGGCTTTTATGGAATAAGCCTGGATGAGATGTTTCTGTTTCTGTGCTCTGTTGTCTTCTGAGGAAGCTGGGGTAGGAGGTTGACTTCGTTCTCTCATCAGAGTATTCTGGTGGTACAGAGTACACAAAAGATGTACTGCCTACCTGTGTGGCAAAGATCTGGCTGGGGAGCCAATAAAGTGTAAACTGAGACTTTTGAACTTGCTGTATGATGTGGGCCCCTTTCCTATGGGTTACGCAGCAAATAATGCACTTCTTGTAACAAATATATGTTGACCTTTTTCCAGGCTAAAGGGAGGATACCAGTGCTCACCTACCACAGTGCAACTATCTACCGCAAGGAACTCTTTGTTTTTGGAGGGACTTTCCCCAAAAAGGCATCACTGGCAGTTGGACCCTGCAGCAATGTGCTTTATGTCTTCAATCCAGAGCATGAAATTTGGTATCAGCCCATCTCAGAAGGGGAGAAGCCTCTGCCTAGGCTTGGGTGAGAGTGCTCTTATTCCAGCCCTCCAAAATAGAGCAGGAAGCCTCTGCTCATCTTCCCTCCCAGCCCAGTGTAATTTCCTAAATATTAGACGATTGTTCTTCACCATTTGCTCCTTAAGATAGGGCTATGTTTTGAGCAGTGTGACTCCCAGTACCTCCTGTCATGAGTCCTGATGGAATTCTGTCCTTGGGCTGCGGTGGCTGGGGATAGAGGCAGGTGTAGACTGAGGCTATGGTAGCCCAATTGCAGAAGCCAAGGCTGAAACATCAATTTTGGGAGCTCGCTGAAGATACGTTGTTCACTTGCTTCTTCTCTGCCCAGGCATTCAGCTACTCTACTGAAGAACAAGCTGCTGATTTTTGGGGGTCGGAGGAGTTCTCTCTACTACAGTGACATGCACATCCTGGATCTGGGTAAGAAAGTCTGTGCCAGATAGATGCCTTGGGAAGGTCTGTTCAAAGGCAGGGATTGGGGAATGGGGCATGCTTGATGGGAAGGTAGCATTAACATTATAAAACCTCCTGACTAGGCAATGGAGATGGTAAACTATGGGATAAAAAAAAGCCTTTCTGGGGTAAGAGTGAAGGGAATGGGGAAAAACAAGAGACTGCTTTTTTTTGCAAGAAGCTGGGTAACAGAGAATGCAATGTTGCTGATGTGGTGGAGTATGCAAGTTTTTGTTTGGTTACGAGGCAGAGCTTTTTGAACACTTCACCTGCCTTTCCCCTGGCTGTCAGGTTTCATGGAGTACACACCAGTCCCCCTCCTCGCAGGACAGCCTTCTGCACGTTGGTAAGATCCTATTGCAGACCCAGGAGCTATCTTCTTCCTCTGTCCTTTCTCTTTGAAGCCAGGTTTAAATGATGCTTGTGGTCAGACCCAGTTGCATATCTCTGTCCCACTAGCCAAAATACAGTGGATGGCCCCTCTGCTGTGGGACCAGAAATTCCTGTGCTGTCCTAGTTGGTGCGTGTAGAGGGGTGGTGGTGGTGGGGTTACAGACCCCTTAATCTCCCTGGAAATCTGCCTTTCAGGCTAGGGGAAGTTTTCTGCCATGTGCTAGCGAACTGTATTGCCTGCTATTTGCTCTCCACAGTACCTGGAGTGCAACAGACACACAGAGAGGAAGGAACTCTTCTACCAGGACTATGCTGGTCCTAAAAGGATGCTGTTGCCCACTAGAACAATGATCTAAATCAGACCAAAGCCTAGCTAGCCTGCTGTCTCGCTCCATACAGCAAAATGTAGGAGTTTTGATAGCTCCTTCTGAAATAATGAGGTGCTTTTCAGGCCTGATTATGGCCTGACCTGCAGAGGCAAACAAATAGCTCTTTCAGGGTTATTCAGCAAGTCAGGGCAGAAGAGAAGTAGAAGTTAACTTCCATTCTGCAGCTTAAGCCCCTGCCCTCCTGCTGAAGTCTGCTCATCCCTGCCTATTGCTGACTGAGGCAACCCCAGCAGCTTTTGCTGTAGTCACCTTTCGGGTTTTCTTTGGTCGCAGTTTTCACGCAGCTCTGGCTGTGTCGGACCAGAAGGTTCTGATCAGTGGAGGCTGCAATGCCAAGGGAGCCCTGCAGGATGCCTTTGTCTTCCACCTAGGTGAGTGACTCTCCCTCCTAGTTTCCATAGCTGAAGATGACTATTGGGCTGCAGTGGTGTTTCCCTTGCACTAGGAATGGGTTTGTCAGTACTGATAGCTGCTTTCAACTTCAGATACTCTTTCATGGAGCACGGTGGTCCACCATGACCTTTGCTCTGTGCCCCGAGCTGGCCACACGCTGCTTGACCTGACTCCTGCCCACCTGATGGATGAGAACAAGGAGAACAAAGAGGAGCATAACCTGCACACGGTGTTGGTCTTTGGGGGATCCAACTGTGCCGGGACCTTTTACAACAGCACAGTCAAGATCCAACTGGACCTAGGATAATGCACAATACTCAGAATGAGCCTGGAACAGCAAGGGCTCTTCACCAGCCTGAATACAGACACGCATGGCAATAAATGAGTCCAAGCAATGTGGCAGTCCAAGTATCTATATGTAGGTGAATGCTACCTTGGCACAAGAGATCACGGGCTTGTAAAGCCTTTCTGAAGGCCATGGCTATTGCCCTCTTAGGGCAGCTGACATTTAGGATCAGACTGGTGGAAATTCCCTCCCATATCCCTGACTTGGTGTCCGAGTTTGGGTGCCAGAACCTTCACTGGGATCTGAGCTGAGCCTGCACAGGAACACAGTCACAGGCTTCTGGGTTTCCCTTCTTGCCCTACAGGTTTCTGGGCTGGAATTCTTGGGGTGCTTTTGGCTCCAAAGGTGACACGGGTGTTGGGCTTCTTTTGGGATGAGTGGAATGGGATTTACTCCTGCCGCTTGGAAGGTCCTCACAGTGCGAGGCATACAGGTGTGATTCTGGTTTGGAGGGAATCTGGGGTGGGATTCCCTTGGGAAACAGTCTGCAGGTGAGGACTAGGAAAACACCTAGAGCGGTGTCTGAGGATGGGAAAAAGAAGAGAACACCATCATTTTCAGCATATGGGAGTGAGCTGGTTGTGTCTTGCTGACTATGGCACAACCACCGGCTCTAGACAGACCTTTATTATAAATTCTGCAAGACTGCTGCTAGACATAAAATCAGTTGTCCTAGGTAGTAATTCTCTTGTCATTGCAAGGGGTGGCAGAGTTGCTGACTGTTGGCTCTTGCAAGACCCATTGGGGCCCAAAAAGGGTTGGGATTAAGCCGTCTTCTGTCAGAGACTACCTCTTACAGTTTATAGCCATGGCACTGGTGATTATGCCATAGCTCTGAGGCAGATGCAAGGACAAGCAGGCCTGCTAGGTTAGTAGCGCACTGTGTACACTGGTTCCCTGATGCTCTTTCTGTAGCTGGTAGAAAGAAGCTGCCCCTGTGGGGAGTCCAGAACTGGCTCAATGCCTCACAGTTGTTTGTGGCCACATTCCCTGACCCAAAGCCATACAAAGGAGACTTCTGATAATTATGGATGCTTCTGCTTTAATCTGCTTCATGGAGATACATCAGATAGAAAAGAACATAGTCAGAAGTAGCTGCAAGTTTTCCAGCACAGGCATAGCTCCTGTAAGTCATCCAGGCTACCAGGTCCTCTGTCCTTCTTCCCATCCAGATGAAAGTGAGAAAATAGCACTAGGGCTTCCTGCTGGCACTGAAGTCCTACTCAAGCTGCAGCTGTTGTCCTCTCTGACGCTCCAACTTACTTGATTTAATGAGTAGATGGGCTTCAAGCTCGCAGCTCTGCAGGAGTATCTGGCTGCCGGGATGGGTGGCTTACTTTGAATGCCTCTAACTCCAGGAGAGCTTTGTTTATTCTGGTTATTATGGGATATGGACCCATGTCCACTTTGAATCTGTAAAAGGAAAAGAATTTGTGAGTACTCGAGTCAGACAGCCAGTGCAGCAGTGAGCAGAAGAGTAGAGCCATGTGCTGTGCCTGCCCAATCTGGAAGAATCTCACAGGCTGGGGTACTTTTGCATTAAGAGAAAAGGTTCATCCTTGTAAGTTTAAAAACAAATGCTAAAGGAAAAGTTAGTTAGCTCTTCCATCTTCACTAGGCTTTTACATAGTGTGCAGCACAGGGTAAGAAGGCACTATGCTTTTCCTGGGAATCATGCAGCCACTAGTTGCATAGGTTTAAGGCTTTCAACAAATATAGTCAGATTAATCTTTTCCCCCTGTTTGCAGTGTAAATACAGGGCAAACGGGGAGAGAGGATGTGGAGTGCGGGCAACTGTAGCTTTTCTAAGGACGTAGATCAGGTTTCGTTTGGGGGCCTCTGAGAAGAGAGCCCAGCTCCTTATTTCCAAGAACTTCCAAATGAGAGAGTATTTATGACATATGAAAATTCATGCAGAGAAAAATCCATAACTGAATAGGGCAGCCGGGGGGATGCTTTCCTAACAGGCACAAGGACCAGCAGAAGGTAAGGTCTGACAACCCAGCACAAGGAGTAGATGCCCTTGAAGAGCACCTTGAGTTTAGCCTTAATTACCTTTCAGCATTGAAAACTTGAGGCACCAAGCAGAGATCAGCCATGGAAACCTGCAAATGTAGCAAAGAAAAAGGGGTCAGAGTAACTCAGAGCTTCACTGTGGTGGCAGGCTTTGACAGCAGGGTAGAAATTATTTTACCAGCCAGTACAGAGGAGTTGTCACAACAATCCCGTTCTTTAATCCAGCATAAATAATACGACAACAGTACAAAGAAAGGAACTTCATAGGAGTCACTAGTAGAAGCAGCCATCTGCCTTTAGGGAGCTTCATATTTACCAGCGGATCATCGTGACCTCAAGGACACGGTGCTTCTATGGCAACTGCCTCTGAACAAACAATTCTGCTGGCAAGCTGCAGAGGGAGGCGATGGAGGGAGGGGGGAGTTTGCATGGCTGGGAAAAGATGAGTAAATTTTGCTTGTTTGCATTGCAGGAGTATCAAGCAGCTTCTGCCAATGTCAAGACCTGATATGCGATAGGGCCTTCGCACACAGGCTCAGGGACTTGCAATCTGAAAAGAAGACTCAAGGACAGCATAGCTAGCTGCCTATCCCCACAGAGGCAGCTGCCCCTACCCAATCCCCAGGTCACAAAGCTCTGGGTGCCTTTTAGAGCACACATTATTCTCCAGGATAAGATCTCGTAACTAGCTTTTGCCCACTGATGGGTCCAGTTCCATAAGGCTCCTCCTAGTAGGCAATCCTCTGCATCACAGAATATTGCAGGAGCCTTCCTTTTTGCTAAGCTTTTATAGGGAAGATCCAATTGCCCGCCAAACAGGACTACTAAATGAAAGAGGCCTCTAGCTTAGTAAGGGTCAGAACAGCTTGTGTATGAGCTCTCTGAAATGTGTCCACGTTAACATTGGACAAATGGAGCAGAAAAATAAACTGCAACCTGGTTAACGGTTCCACAGAGCAGAGCTAAGAACTGAACCTGTGTTTCTTGAGTTAAGCTTTGCCCCTACAACAGGACACTTTGAACTCCAAATCTCTTAAAGATGAAATATATATTATCTGTTTCTACATCCTCTACTAGCAGCCAGATCCTAGATACAGCTGCAGAATGTGGCCATCAGCAGGTTATAGGCAGGGACAATTAAACATCTCCATAACTATTTGCAAGTCAGTAATGGCCTAGGTAGGATACATGCAGCTTTTTTTCTTACGGTGAAGGTACTACATGTAAGTCCTGGCACGGGGTGGGGTTGTGCTGTGTCTCAATAACTAATTTCCTTTCCTATTTTATGGAATATACTGGGGTTTTCAGTTTTCCAATGGTGCACAACACTATCTCAGATACTTACTTCATCCCCCACGCAGTATTGCCCAGCAGTGTGCTGCAGAATCTGCTCCAGCGCTGCCAAGAGAGGTGGTATACTGGAGTGAGGCATTGGAAACTCATTTGAAAGGGACATCAAAGACCTTTTAGACTGGGAATTATGAACAAGGTCATTTTGACCCTGAGCTAAGTATGAAAAAGGAGCAATTTGGAACAGAACCTAGAAGGAACAGAAATCTTACAACAGCATAGTTATGGGAGTCTTTAGTGTCCTTCAGCTTTTTGGGACCCAGGGTGATTTCAGCTGCTTCAGGCAATGCACCTGAGATACTAAGAGGACAATGTAGAGATATGTGAGTGAGGAGGGGAAAAATGCAAAGGTTTGGTCAGTTTGTGTCTGTCCAGAAGTGAAGATGGGCCTGCCGTTCCAGCACATGGGGGAAAGGGTTCGGAGGAAACAAAAAGCACCCTGTTTTTCCCAGGGAGGTAAAGAAATACTCTGCTACTTGCTAGATCCTGTGGGAGTTTGCCATCTATCTTTATCTGTCAGATAGACATCTGCCAGATATCTTTTGTCTGGTTACAAAAGCATATAAATATAGATTGATAGAACTTTAAAGCAAAAGGCACTAGTTTGGGAGCAGTTGGGTGGAAAGCAGAAGTGCTGTCAGCCCTCATGCTTCAGGGTGAATCAACTGCTGTGGGGTACAGGATGGCCCCAGGCTTCCCTTCTTCCATGTGCAGCAGTGGAAGTGCCCTGTAGACAGCATCTTTCCTTGAGACCCTGGAGACCGACTAGTCCTGGACAAGGGACTCTGGGCAGGAAGAGCACTGTCCCTGCCTGCAAGGCAGGACCCCAGCACGCAAGCCTGGAGATCTGTTGCTGTGCTCGAAGAGGAAAGTAGGACCCCAGTGGTACAGTATTTTGAAAGGTCAGTTGACATGCTGATTGTTTTGGATGTGGGACGCACCTTGAAAGCCAGATGCGATGCAGTTCTGAGCCCATTCCATTTTTTTCTCCCCCATTTGTTTCAGGACGCTCAGGTTCTGTGAAGGCAAGCAATCTCCAGGTTAGATTGACCACTGCTGGCTGGATCTTGCCCACTGCCTCATCCAGCGGAGGAGAGGGGAGATGAGGAGTTGCCAAGTCTAAACCCCCAGCCCAAATTCAGCCAGCTGGGTCAGCCCTGACCTCGCCCTCACCAAATCACGCACCCTGCTGTATCTCTCTCAGGACTGTTCCCCTGTAACAGCTGCCAGGGTATCCCTTTGCCCTTGCCCTCTGGGTTCCTAAAACATCCTAGACTGAGCAGTGAAACCATATGGGTTCAGCTGTTTCTGGAAAGAACCTTGGGGTACTATAGAATTTTCTTTGTAGGAAATATTGTATTGTTGTCATTGGCAGATGAGGCAGAGGCTAAGCAGAGATTTCATCTGCTAACACGGAGTCTTAAGGTTTGCTGCTCTCTTGGCTGGCAGCAGTTTAAAGAGACCGAGCTTTTCAGAGATACAAACTCCTGGAAACCCATCCTGGTTTTCTCATTTGCATGGATATGACAAGGCAATACCTGGAGTGGCTGAATGCCAGAGACAATGTGATCGGCGATCATTCTGACTTGGGCTCTCTTCTTTGGATCTTGGGGCAGGATCCTGGGGTTAGGACGGGTGTCTTCTAGGTAATGAATTATAGCTAGCTGTAATGAACAAAGAGGTAAGGGGGGGTTAGTGGAGAGCCAAGGAGAAGTTCACATCCTGAACACCTGGGAAAGGGGAGCTGATCCAACAGCTTTTGAATGAAGTTTGTTACCAACCCAAGCAACAGCATATCCTCTTTGATGTCTGCTTGGGACATTGTTGTCATTTAGCCCAGCTGTAATTTCAGGCAAACCCTAGCACAGCCTTCTAAGTCAGACTACAAACTGCTCAGTGAAAGGTGGAGTTACAACCCAAAGCTGAATTGAGCTTAAATCCTTGACAGCGGTTTCCCAGCAGAGACTATTTGCCCCCAAGGGGGATTGTTTATCACAAATGCCATCTCTTTTCCAATGCATAGATGTGAGCTCTGTGGGAAAAGATGAGGCAAAGCCATCCCCTCCAGACTGGGCAGCAGGCTGGGGTGAATGGTTAACAGGGATGTTAAGCTGTTAACTCACCGACTGAGAAAGGGTGATGCCATCAATTTTCAAGGCTGGGACTTGCTGCATTGGATTCATTGCCTTGAATTCAGCAGAGAACTGTGGAAACAAATCTGAGATTACTGCAACAATAAATACTTCTTCCTTGTTTTCTTCCCCCAGAAGCTAGTTACCAAATTTTTAATTTTATTTTTTTTTTTTTACTTGGCTCTCTCTTTCTCAGTACTAATATTTGCATTAAGTTATGCTGTACTATTAGCCTACAGCAAGCTCTCACTGGGGCTCAGGGATCACTGCACCCAGGGCCAGACTGCCTTACTTCTTGATAAACCATCAATACAAAGCCCAGGATGGGTGGTACTGCAGCAGTGTCACTATTACTGTTCTAGTTCTCCAACTCTGTCCATACTGGCACATGGAGCCGGTGGTACTACTAGGTGCACAACTCCCTGCTATAGCCCCCCGAATAAGTTCTCAGTGAAGACTTCTTCTGGCAACCCACCCCTTCCTTTGGCAGGCCCTTTGCAGACCCTTGCTATATCATTTAGTATCTTCTGGACACACATCCTCTGCCACATGCACTTTCTGGTGCTAATTGAATGAAGTCAAGTTTGTGTTTAAATTGCAGTGCAGCTTTTCTGAAGTCTGTGTGCCAGATATGTTCGGTTATATCATGCTAAGCGGGAGCAAAAGATCTTCAGCCTTATGAAATTCAGTCACTGATGTTTAAGAGAGGAGAAAACCTTTAGTCTTCTGCGGTCATCTTCTCCCTGTCTTGCATGCCAGGGAATACTGGCTGAAAGCAACTATTAATTACAGAGGAGCGGTGAGGAATTCAGTGACTTTGCCTGTCAACTTTCTAGTGCTAATCCCAGTTCTCCTAATGATCCCCAAGTTCATTACCCCTGGAGAGAGCAATGATAGCTGTATCCTTACCTGCTGCCCCCCATCCTTCAGGAGGTTCACTGGCACCACGTCATAGGAAATCCCTTTCAGCGCCAGTGCTAGGGAGAACAGAGTGTACAGCTTCAGACAGGAACACTGAGACCAGTTTCATTGGTAATGGGCTCAGGGAAATGTTACCATCTCCATTTGAAAAAAGGAATGGCTTTAAAACAAAAGAAGACCCTATCCCTCAAGAAAGGCAGCCAGAGTCCACCAAGAAGATAGTGCTCTGGCAAAGGAAGGACCAAAGCACTAAAGATCTGCCCTGGCAAAAACACTGCATTGTTCAAAATAAGCTTTGCCACTCTTTGCAGTGCAGCCCTGACTGCTGGGGCTTATACAGGGCAGGAGAACCTGGGCTCACCTGCAAATCCTTGCTTAAGACTGTCTCAGTCCAAGTAGGGACCATTCCCAGCCCTGCTTCACTCTCAAGACTTGGGCAAACCAGAGTCTGAGGCAGTATCAGTGTGAAAACAGAGTGTAGGGCTCTTCTAGATAATGTGGAAGAAAGAGCCATCTGCATCATGTCAGCTTTACAACAGGAGTATTTCCCTCTAACTAGCTGCAGGCTGAGCGAAGCCCTCCTGTCTGTTTGCTCCCTTCCACCTGCTCCAGGTAGGCTGTCGTATTCCCTTCCTTCCCACTCCAAAGAAGGAGAGGGAAATGCCTCACTGTTCCAGGATCATGTTTGCAGATCTCTCTCTTAATAAGTGACTAATTAATTGGGTTATTGAAGGGGAGGATACTGCAAAAACACCAAGACAATAAGACAGAGATCAACACTGGATCTTACCGATTCTCACTCTCCAGGAGCAGGAACTTCGGAAATAGCTATAAAGTATCGGCTGAGAAGAGAAAGAGAGATAAAGTGGTTATATGGTGGGGACACCAGAGCACTGTAAGAAGAACAATGCATGAACAGAAGGCATTTCAGGAACTGTAAGACAGGGCAGAGCGAGGTTTGGGGGACAGAGGGCTCCTTTCTGAAAGTGATTGTTGCTGTTTTGGGTGTACAGGTAGTGTCACTCTCTTTCATGTTGCCGTCTGAATATTTAGTTGCAGCTGATGTTTCCAGCAATGCACAAGTGACCTTAAAATAATCCCCTGCAAAGCTTCCCTCTTTGTCCCTATTGGATGTTGCCAACTTTTATCCCATCTTGGACTTTTTAAGCAAATTCCCCACTGATTATGTCAAGCACCTGCACTGGCTATTTGTGTGGCATAAAATGGCTTTTCCAGCCATGCAGGGCTGTGCCAGGTCTCTTTCCAAATGAGAAGAGCTACTGCTGTTCCAGGTGAATGCCGAGAGGGCAGACAGCTCATCTCTACCTGAACTCCAGCACTGAGGCAGCTTTCACGGACCCTTCCACCCTGTCCAAATTCTCACCTTTTCAGATGCCATGGTCAGTGTGTGCAATCTACTGCAGGAAATAAAAACAACCTCTTCGCTTTCCCTTTTAACTCAGCTGGGATGGGGGAAGGCTACTCTCCTAAAGCCAATAAGAAAAGGACTATGCCCCCAAATCTGTGCCCAGAGCATGAAAATCAGCCAGTCAGATTCAGTCCTGAGCAACTGCAGTCATGTGCTGTGCTGCAGCCCCAGCCCTGATATCAGAACCATTAACCAGCTTTGAGGTTGGAAGCACATTTAGGAACCATCCTTATTTCCGTAGCTTTTTTTTTGTCCAGAAATAAATAAGATAGCTAGAGAGCCTGTCAGGCTCTCAACACTTGCCGATGCAGAAAGATAGCCCTGGGGAACAAAACAAGGAATCTGAAGCCACGTGCAGAACTTCTGCTTCACTAGGGAAAGAGGGCCAGCTCCCTGAACAGGGGCTGCCTTTGCGGGGAGGTCCCTCAGGGTACCCCATAGCCCTCCTCCCATCAGTACCAGCCAGTGCAGAGGGTTTTCTACATTTCTACGCGGCTGCTCTGCTCCCAGGCCAACTTTGTGCAAAATATGAAACTCGCTTTTTTGTATGTTATGGTCTTTTCTTTCCACACAGGAAATTGGTACTCATGCATGTCTCTAAATAAACCCATAATCATGTCTCTCCTTTCTTCCATAGATCCCATGGCATGCCAGGGATCTCTCTGTGTCTCCACCCTCCCAAAATGCACAGAAATTACACCAGAGACTGACAGTAAGACAGAAAAAGGCAGGGATTCACTCGCTGACACACAATCTGTCATCAGGAAATCAGAGAGACCCCGAGGATCTCTGCTCCAGTCCTACTTGTAAACTCAATGCTTCTCTTACTTTACTTTACTTCTTACTGTAAATGAAGCATACATTTGATTAAATTACTCTAGTCAAAGTTTACTGGAGAAATGGTTTCTAAATGAGGAGAGGAGCGATGGCAGTATTGGCAACAATTTTGAGGACAAAGTATTTACTGATTTTCTTAAATTCTCTGCTTGTGGAATGAGGGCGTTAGAAATCTCAGCTATGCTTTTTTTTTTTTTCAAATATCTAGCCCACTGGGTTGCAGTGAAAGAAACAGAAACTATGACTTCAAAAGGGAAACATACAGCATTCATGACATACCATTTCTACTTGTTTTTCTCAGGGACCTTGCTCATGATTTTTTGGCTCAGAAATTCATGTCCTTTGCCACATTTGTTTTGGACTCTGGCCTCTCAGCTGGCAGTAACATTTCTCCAGATCCTCTCTACAGTTTTTTGTTGTGTTTTTCAGCCTGCACTATCATTTGTAATAAATTGGGCTAAGCTAATTGTTTTGCTCTGTAATTTCAAGGCCCCCAGGGATTTTACCAAAAGGAGCATGGAAAACAACCCATCCCTCAGCTGGGAACTGTGTCTCCAGAGGCTGCGGCCTGGAGCGATCTCTTAAGTTCATGGTGTTTTGCTCCCAGCGGCAGGGAAGATCACAGGCAAAACAACCAGCTAAGTAAAGACCAGAGACAGCAGGGATGTTTTGTCCTCAATGGACAGGTCCCAGAATGACGTTGTATCTAGTCTTCCTCAAACTAAGAGATGAGCATGGGCCAGGGGAATAGCAGGGAAGAACTGCCTCCATTTACAGCCCCGCAGGGTACAATCCCCATAAGCTGCAGGTTAGACTGGCTGGACCTGGGAGGATAGCAGGGAGACAACATTTGCTTCACGTCTACTGAGATTTCGGGTTTGGTTCTGTTTTCATTTCCAGCATCAGCGGTGCAGTGAAGAAAGCTTGGGCTTAAATCCTAATCTAATGTAAAAATCTGGGAAATGCAGTTCACACTTTAGTAAAATGGGAAAAACACCCCAAACTTGGTGTGTTGAGCCCTGAGGTTTCCAAGCCTGTCTGGCTTCAGTATGGTCTCCTCTGGACACCACCTCCTTCCAGGCTACGTTTGGGATGCACTTATAATCACAGAAATCATAGCATGGTTTAGGTTGGAAGGGACCTTGAAGATCATCTAGTTCCAATCCCCCTGCCATGGGCAGGGACACCTCCCACTAGACCAGGTTGCTCAAAGCTGCATCCAGCCTGCCCTTAAACACCTCCAGGGATGGAGTTTCCACAACTTCTCTGGGCAACATGTTCCAGTGCCTTACCACCCTCAGAGTGAAAAATTTCTTCCTAATATCTAATCTAAATCTACCTTCTTCCAGTTTGAAGCCATTCCCCCTTGTCCTATCACTACATGCCCTTGTAAAAAGTCCCTCTCTGGCTTTCTTGTATGTGCCCTTCAGATACTGGAAAGCTGCTATAACATCTAAGGTCTCCCTGCAGTGTTCCCTTCTCCAGGCTGAACAACCCCAACTCTCTCAGCCTGTCTTCATAGGAGAAGGTGCTCCAACTCTCTGATCATCTTCATGGCCCTCCTCTGGACTCACTCCAACAGGTCCATGTCCTTCTTATGTTGAGGGCCCCAGAGCTGGATGCAATATTCCAGATGGGGTCTCACAAGAGCAGAGTAGAGGGGAGAATCACCTCCCTCGACCTGCTGGCCATGCTTCTTTTGATGTAGCCCAGGATAGGAATACATGCCCTTGTAATAAGTCCCTCCACAGCTTTCCTGTAGGCCCCCTTCAGGTACTGGAAGGCTGCTATAGGGTCTCCCCGGAGCCTTCTCTCTTCCAGGCTGAACAACCCCAACTCTCTCAGCCTCTCCTCATAGCAGAGGTGCTCCAGCCCTCTTGGAAAGGCAAAGTCTTTTCACCGCTTTCCTGGGACCCATCACCCCAAGCGGCCTGCACAGCCGGACTGACGGGGAGCAGCCGCTCACCTGGGACACAAGAGAGAAACCCGCTCCTTGGAGGCCTGCCCAGGGGAAACCTCCGTGTCTGAAAGGCACCGCTCATACTCTGCTGCTGTGAAACGTAAAGGTATAAGCAGAAGGAGGAGGTTTGCTCCTAAACGCTCAGAACCCTGCAGCGGGCATCGGCGTTAGCAGCTCACGCAGATAAACTATCTTAAGTAAACACCACCACTGCTTTGAAGGGCATTAGTTTTATTCAGCGAGGGGGCCACTTCCTCGCTCTTCACCGAGACGGCGACGTGGGTGCAGGACGGGGCGGCGGCAATCTGGGCCTCTCCGGGGGGACCGGGGCACAGCCGCCGATTGAGGCCGCAATACCGGTCAGCTGCCGGGGTGGGCGGCGGGGCCAAACCCAGCGAGGCCCGCGCCGGCCGAGGGCGGAGAGCCGCCGCCCCCCAAGACACCTCCCCCGCCCCGCTCCCTCCATCTCGGGCGCCGCCATCACCCCCCGCTCCCCTCCCGCCCGACGGGGACGCTCCGCAGGGAGAGCGGGGAGGCAGCCCCGCGTACCTTGGCCGCGGCAGAGCTCATCCCGCGCCGCGACCCTCCGCGGGGGCTGCGTCCCGCCCAGGGACCGCCGCAGGGCCGTCCCCTTACCGCCCCTCGGGGCCGGGCTGTGGCTGTGGCAGCCTCCGCCCTGGCAGGACTACATCTCCCAGCGTGCCCCGCGCCCGGACTCCATCTCCCAGGATGCGCCGCGCCCGCCCCGGCGCTGCCGCCCCGCGGATGCCGGCGGCGGGGGGCGGCCANCGCCGCGGCTCCGGCTCGGCCGGCGGCGCTGGCCCTCGTCACCCTCCTCAGCTTCGCCTCCCGCTTCCACCGCCTGCCGGAGCCGCCGCACGTCTGGTACGGGCCGGGGCGAGGCCTGTGCCCCTCCGGCGGGGCGCTGCGGGCCCGGCCCGAGCCCCTGGTTGTGGGTGGGTGTCCGCCTCCTTCCGGGAGGCGTCCCGGGAAGAGCCGGCTGTCCTCCCCGCGGAGTGCGCCCAGACTGCCCGCCCGCGCCCCGTCCTCAGGCACCCGCCCGCCCCTGCCTGGCCCGGCTGGGGACGGCTCCGTGTGTGTTCCAGGCAGGCGGTGGGATGGGATCCTGGCAGCGAGGGCCGCAGGGAAGCGCTGCGCTCTCTGCCCAGCCCTCTCCCGGCCCCTTCTCACCGCGGCTCTGGGGATGTGTTGCAGAGAGGGGACCCCGGGTCTCGGGGAGGCGGTTTTGGGGGTCTCTGCGTTGCAGGCTGACTTTTTAACATCTCTAAGCACAACCTGGAATCAGAAGGGCAGGCTAGAGGTTTTGGAGTGCTAGTGTCAAACTCTTCAAAAAGGGCCCTGTGTAGAATAGCTGAGGTACCCTCCATGATTTCCTAGTTAATTTAATGCATTGTCTCATATAGAATGTATGGCACTAACGCTCTACATGATGAAAAACATAAGTAAAAAGACCTTCCTGGATTTTTTTTTATTATCTTTAGTATTATAGCAGGTTGTTTGGTGTTTTGTTTGTTTGTTTGTTTTTCCAGTTGGGATGAAACTCACTTTGGGAAGATGGGAAGTTACTACATTAATCGGACCTTCTTCTTTGATGTCCACCCCCCTTTGGGGAAGGTAAACTGCTCTTCTGTTACATGTTTTAGAAGCCATGGGAGTGGGCCAACAAAAGGCTTCCCCATCCTTCTGGCTGAAGGGTGTGATGAACACCAATACCTTTCCTAACTGTTGTTGGCATCGTGGTAATTTGCTGTTCTCTATCCAGAGCCTCAACTTGCATCTTTTATTCTTTATGAAAATGCTTTGAATATGGGAAACAAAACCGTGTTGCATGTTGGATGTTTGAAAGACTTGACATTAAAAATGAATGTGGCACTTACATGGTTTGGAGGGGGTATTTAATAGAAACCTATGGTTTAAAGGAATCAAACAGTTCCTGATAGCTTGTGTGTAAATGAGACTTTTACTACAAAGGACCCTGAAAACCTTGATTTGCTATTCTGTAATCAAAGAACTTGTTCTATCAACAGTGTGCAGTGTCGATGAAGGTGCGCTCCTCCTGCCTTGGAAAGATTATCTTCCTTTCAGTCTGAGTCTCCTTAAACTGTAGGAATAGGGAGCTATGGGAGAATCTACAGAGACAGAATTCTCTCTGCTAAATACTACACCTGGTATTTCTCTTGAGCTTCCTTAGAGTCAGCAGCCAAAGTCTTTTTGATGCCTTCTGATTTTGCATTTAGACAAAGGGCAATATGTATGCATGTCAATTCTGTACATAAACTCTTCTTTGGATGATGTGTCTGAATTAAGCAATTATCCTCTGAATCAGACTTGGCTTCTATAAAAATCTTACCTGCTGGCAATTTCCCTGACCAGTTTTTTTTTCACCTTTCCTCTTCAGATGCTGATTGGACTTGCTGGCTATCTTAGTGGATATGATGGTACATTTCCTTTCCAAAAGCCAGGGGACAGATATGAGCAGCACAACTACATGGGAATGAGAGCGGTAAGGCTAGTATCAAGCTGGTTAGCACTCCTGTGCTTTTCAGTACATGGTCTTACGTCACAAGAACATCTATCCTGGATCAGATCAGAGGTCTGTTTAGCCTTGTGCCTTGTCTTTAAGCTCCTTAGAAAAGTGTTAGTGGTTATATTGTGACTAAGTCTTAATGTCTGGCTGTGAGAGGCCAGGTAAGAAAGTAAGGTGATTATTGAGGCCAACCCTTGCTGCTAATTAGTGGGACTACACTCCAGAGTGGGACAGATATCTTGCCTGTTCTGCAAAGGGAACATTGCTCAGCTTGGGCTTCTGCTCACTCCATTGTGCCTGGCTGCTCTGGTGGAGAGCCAAGGATGTCAAAAAGCCAGGATCATCCACTGCCACCTGCGGTTTGCCAGCACCAGTGACACTGAGTTGAGTAAGCTGATGGAGTGTGTAGGGGGGGAAATTACTATGCAAAGTGGTATTCTATCTGAAACCCTGGCTGTACTGCTCTCTAGGAAGACCAAGAGCCATAAAACTGACAGCAGATAACATGGGCCAAAAAAGGAAATAGTGGCCAATTGCTAGTGCCTAGAAAGAAGGATTAAAAACTGGGAAGGCATATTTTCTTGGTTTACTTTCCAGATCTCCAGCAATTTGTGATTCTAGATTTCCCGGAGCCAAAGGTGGGAGAAGTGCTAGAACCAAACATTGAAGAGAACAAATTTTACTGTGATCCTGCTTTCTTTTGTTTTGATTTCTGTTCTTCCTTCTCCAACTATTCTCAGTCTCATTTGTGTAGAGGAGGTGTTACTGGTCTGCTAAAGATGTAAGGTACAGGTATATTTTGTTCTTAGATCTTGTTAAAATAAGTTGAGTATGGTGGGTGTGTAGTGCACCTACTTGACATAACTTTTTGTGGATATCTAATGTAGTCTAGCACGAAAATGACCAAGTGTTGTTACTGACACCTCTATAGACAGAACTGAGTAAGCAGCTGTTCTTCTCTGAACAATATCTTTGTTCATTTGGCTTTTGTCTGATGTTCTTAGTGAGTCAGTTCAGCTACTGCAACACCTCCTGTTGTTGGTAGGTGTGGAATATGAAGGAAGGGAAAGCATGTGGGTGCGTGTTCACTGTGGGGAGGGTTATAACTTCTCCTGTGATCTTCTTTTCCTGCAGTTCTGTGCATTCCTTGGCTCCTGCCTGGTTCCCTTCGCCTACCTCACAGTGTTGGAACTGTCAAAGTCACTGCCAGCAGCCTTACTCACAGCTTTCATCCTTATTTTTGGTAGGTGTTCCTGCTACAGCAAAATTGAGCAGGTTAATTGTTCAGATAATTTAATTTCTGGATTATCACGTGTTACCTAACCAGGGGATATTTGGGTTAATGAGAGAGGTTCCTGAAACCAAAGTAGTTCTGCTTTATATATGCGAGGCTTTTTAATTGGTGGTCCCCTTGAGAATTTTACAGTCTTGTTTAGTTTATAGGTGCTTCTGTTATAACCATAACCATGGTGTTGGACTACATTTCACCTCAATTTTGAGAATGGTTATAAGATGGATGGTCAGGAATGATTTGCCCGCTAGTGAAATATTGATGTCTCCCCTATGAATTATAAAGGTATTTAACAGGCTACTGCATTACTGTGAAAGAGTTCACAGCAAGAAATTAATAAAGATCCTTGTTGAATTGAGCCAAGAGGAGAAATTAACATTGCAAACGGTGTTACGCAAATTGGGGTGTTGTGAGGACACACAGATACTGACTCATGGAGACTTAAAATATCCAAGTCATATCCATTTTTTATAGGTAACATCTGAAAGATGACTTCTTGTGTAGCATCCTCTGGCACCATGCTTCTGCCTTAGTAGGTAGATCATTGCTGTCTGTAACGCCCTCCATCTGAATATGTTAGCAGCACCTCCCAAATGGTGTTTCACAGATACTGTTGTACTGCCTGGTTTCTGTGAGGGTTTGTTGTTTTTTTTTTTTTCATTTGTTACCCAAGTAGAAGTTGAAGTGTTCTGATTTGCTTTTGTTTCTAAAATTTCCCTTGTTCCCTTTGTACACTGAGGAAACTGGCTTCTTGCAATCTTAGGTTCACTTTGGAACCACAAGCCTTTTTGACATTGTGTGTCTGCTTGCAGATACAGGCTGTATTACTTTGTCGCAATATATTCTGCTGGATCCCATTCTGATGTTCTTCCTTATGGGAGCTGTTCTGAGTATGGTGAAATGTAACAGCTGTGCAGATAGGTAAGATCAAGATGATAATTTTGTTAAACTATAGGTACTCAACTTTTCACACAGATAAAGTACTAGAAGATGTCTATCACTTGGTAGTCTGGGTGAATGGCTGAGATGAGATTGTTTCAGGTAATTTGGAGGTGAAAATGGCTCATGGCAGGGGAGCGAAATTTTTTTTCGGAGGGTTTGTGAAACTAGGGAGGAAGATATCGTGGCTGGGGTAAACCAGGAGAGAAACTTAAATAGATTATTTTATCATGAAAGGAAATTTCAGCAGAAATGTTGTTTATGAAGCTGCAAATCTTGAAAATGAAGGTTAAAACTTTTTAAAACTTGACAAAGGAAAGAAAGCTGGTATAGGGCATTGTAGGTCAGAGAAGGAGGAATGAAGGATGGTTGGAGCCTGTTCAAGGTTTTCCTCCTTAATGGCAAAAATACTGATTTGTTATCTTGAACCAGTCACTTTGTCTCCAGGCTGGAGAAACACAGTTTATCTGTGACTCTAATCCTATAAAGACGTATAAAATCCTGCTAGGTGAGGTAAGTAGTGTAATTTGTTGGGTTTAGAGAAATTGGTACCAAAAATTTGAGAGAAATATAGCCAGGATGTTTCTGAATAAAGCAGTTAAGTTGCTCAGGGTATTTGCTGTAGACCCATCCAGAGGCGAATGGTGATTTGTAGGTATTTGGATATGTCAAAAGGCTTCTTTGTGGCTGGGCTGTACAGAGTAGTTTCCTCACAATGCATCCAGAATTCAGAGACATAAAAAACTTAGAATACTGTGTTATATATGAGCAATTTTTGTTTCACGAAGTGTTCAAGAACTGATCATATAAGTCTTGGTGTGACTGCAGCAAAAATGGCTAAAATGCAGCCTGCATTGTCATGTGGGGCCATCCTCATCTACAACACACACCCCAGGGAGTGCAAGCACTATGTTACAGGGCAGTGTTTGATCAGCTCTGTGTGCCTTGACCTGAACTTATTTTTCATGTCTTAGAGCTAATCCTGTTTTCAAACTAGTTGATTTTATGCAAATTAAAAGCCAGCTCTAGCTATTGCATTGCTTAGCAGGTCATGGGGATTTTGTCTAGCCAAAATACAAGCATCAAGGCATCAGGAGTCAGTAGGAGAAGGGTTTTAAATTCTGATGTCATCTTTTCTCATCTTTTCTCTGTGGTTCAATTTTAGTTTAGTTTGTAATTTGTTTGCTTTTTGCTGCAGCTTTCGTTTGTGCTTTGGGTAGATGTTTTCCACTATGGCACTTCTGCTTTAGGAAAAGTAGCTGTTCATTTTCTCGTGTTCTCCCCTGTGTTGTTAGCCTTCTGAGAGATGTAAGTTTGCATTTTATGGAGCAAAAGTCCAGTTTCTATTTTCAGACCTTCCATGTGTGAGACTTTCTTCACACTAGTGTTTTTGCTTATAGCTGGTGTCTATGTTTTCTTCCTTAAAGGGGAGATCTAGGGCTGCCCAGGCTTAAATGTTGGGCCCTTCTGTATCACGGATATCCTTGCATCATTCTAAAATTAATGAAAAAAATTATATTTCTATTCCTCATGGGCTCCTGAGAAGAAGATGGAATGTAATTTTGCGGGGTAGCTAATTTGCTGTTTGTTTTCCTGATCTCAGATGTCCATTCAAGTAGCCATCGTTTATTTACTGACCTGTTCTATCTGTCCTGCAGGTCATTTTCTGCCTCCTGGTGGTTCTGGCTGAGTCTGACTGGCGTGAACCTTGCTGGAGCAATGGGGGTAAAGT
Source organism: Anarhynchus alexandrinus (assembly GCA_008711295.1). Taxonomy (NCBI): domain Eukaryota; kingdom Metazoa; phylum Chordata; class Aves; order Charadriiformes; family Charadriidae; genus Anarhynchus; species Anarhynchus alexandrinus. The sequence goes on from VUYV01000001.1 coordinate 1,705,623, forward strand.
TTGTTGGCCTTTTTGTAGTACTTTTGGTTGGCCTGAACACAATCTATGACCTATGGGACTTGCTGGGGAACCTCAGCCTGTCACTGGTGAGTGTCAAAAACTTTTCTTTACATTAAGGGTGTTTTTGTTTTGTTTTGCTTTCTTTTGCCTTTGTAATTCTCCTAGTTACTGTCAACCATGGAACTAGCCAAATAGTGACACTCTGTCTGCAGCAAACAAGGGCATCTGAGGTGGATGATGATGGTTGAAGATGAAGGTTATAATGGAAAAGCTATTGCCATATGTTTAAAAAAACCCCGCGTGTCAGCAGGATACAATGTCACAAGAGCACAGCAAAAAGGTTGTTGCTTTTTCTTGAGAGAAACTATTACCTTTCCAGTTGGATGAATTTTATTTCAGTCTAGGTTAAAAATGCTCATTGGGAACGGCTGTACAATGGCCCAAAGCATGATGTTGTCCAACACTGTTACATGACCTTCTGAGGAGTACGTGCTACCTGGCAGACAGACACATCTTGCAGCACCTAGTTTGCATAAGCAGCGCAAGCTCAGGCTCTGCTTCATGAGAATACGGGGGCACAGGCCGCATAGCAGTGGTGTGCTATAGTCCATCATGAGTCATAGGCATGCTCTGCAACTTGCAGTCTCCGTAGCGAGTCCTAAGGATGATAGCCTGCTCGATTTTACACACATTTAGTTCTTATAAGCTCTAAGAAATTTGTTAGTGTGTTTGGGCGCCCTGTTCTAATATATTGCATTTTATATTTGGGGACTGTGAAATCTAATATTTGGAGAAATACCGTGGTGTACCATTTGCTGTCTTGAAGCCAGCAGGAAAACAAATTCTTCAAGCACATCTTTTAAAAGGTGTTCAGTTCTCCTTTTGTTTCAGCCTCCTCTGAAGCTTGAAAATTCTCTGTCTTTCACTTACTGGTTTTGTCCTGTTTGTCTCATAAACAGTGAGGGTTTGGGGGGACTTTTTCTGTTCCTGCTGTGTGATTGGTTTTCTCTGATTAATGTGAATCAATATGGGCTGCAAAGATGCAGTGTTCCAGCTCCAGAGAAGCAGTTCTTGAGCAAAGTCAGTTAATTGCATTTGAAATGGAACAAATCCATCATGTCTAAGCTTTCTGCCAGCAGACAGCTGCACAGTGATTTCATTTGAGCTGCTGGCAGCAAAGGCAGCAAGCCCCTGAGTGTTAGAATATGTAAAGAAACTTACTCCAGAAGGTAGATGCTTTCTGAATAACTAACTATTTGGCAGCCTTGCTGCTTGAGGAGGGAAAAAAAAGAAGTGAGGATTAAACCTCTGAAAGCCTGAATAACTTATCTCTGCATTTGTTAGGAAACTACTCATGATTATTTACATGCAAGGTTTTGGGGACTAATTTGATTTCTAGAGTTCTCAGCTTATCTTGGTCCACTGTTCTGATTTGCTTGATGTTGTCCTTCATGTGTGTTTTCTTTTTTGACTTTGCATTGAAGTCTGTAGTTAAAGAAAACCTTTTCACAAAGGTTGAAGCATAGTGTGGTCATTCTGAGCAGGGAACTGGAGATTAGTTCATATGCCTCTCTGCTGCATAAATTTGGTTATGTACCATCAATCAGCATTTTTCCAAGTGCCCAGTGGTGTTCTGCTCAAGTACTTGAGCTGAGCAACTGTTTCCTTTGTTGACTTCAGTAAGTTCTTAGTTTTGTAATGTGTTCAGCTCTTTTTCTGTTACTTCTGAAATCTTTGGATCCGTTACTAAGGGACAGAGGATAATTCGCTTAATGGTTGTATGATAGGTACCACGTAAAAAAAATACAGAAGATAGCAAGTACATCTGCCTTCATCCGCTTTGAAGTTAGATGTGGACATTTAGCAAACAATTTTTGCTATTTAAGGTGTTTTCTTCTCCCACAGTTTTTATTACCCACCCTGTATTTTAGATTTCTTACTCTGCTACCGGCAGTGTCAGGAGGATGTGAATATGTAATTGCATCTTGGGCATCTGTGTACAAACCACCTTTCCAAGGGATTTAAATAAAATGCTCTGTTTTTTTGCTGAGGCAGCTAGAAACACTCACTGGTTTTGCTGCTGACTTTTTTTGTAACTTCTGCCTGAGGAGCAGCAACAGAAGTTGCAGTGTGAGAGCATCCTTGCTAAGTGAGCTGATTCCTGTGAATGCAGCATATCGAGGTCCCCAAGAAGTCCTTACTGCAGCCATATTTGCATAGGGGGACTTGTTGGGAGAATTCTTTCTAGTAGTTTGTGCCCTCATGTTTTCATTTTCCCTTTTGCTTAGCTTTGACAGTTAGTATTCTGGAAGACATCTCCTTGCTGTGATTTTGTGTCAAGATGTGTACCACTCTGATGAACAGTTAAGATCCTTGTTTTCGAAGTATTGTCAATGGGAGCTGCCCAACCTCCTTTGCCAAAGTTAGGCATGGCCAACATTTTTGAAAGTTAAACTGTCCTATTGCCTGTTTTTGTCTTCTTCCCAAGACCCTGAAATTTCAAGGTACCCAAGCTCAAGCTTTTGGAGATGTACAGCAAGGTCTGCCTAAGCTTTTACCACTCCCTAGGCCTTTTTGAGGTAATTTTGCACCCTGCTGGTCTTGCTTGCATGGTAGATTTTGCTATAGGACCACTGCTCAGAGATAAAGACTGGAGATGTTCCTGCAGCTGCACTGTTTGATCCAGGTTGTGTTTGTTACAGGTCATGTTTGGGAAGCATTTACTGGCTCGTGTACTCTGCCTCATCCTGCTCCCGCTTGCCCTCTACATGGCTATATTTGCTGTTCATTTTGCAGTATTAAATAAAAGGTATTTCATAATATTTTCTCCAGAAGAAGAATCACTTGTCTTTGCTTTGAATTAAAGACTATTGATTATGGATTTCTCCATTTTCAGTGTCAGAAGCACAGCCACAAGCTGTGTCTTTGTTTAATTCCCTTCCCAGATTCCTGCATTGTTTATAGAGAAAAGCTCTGGCCAAGCTGGCAGTGAAACTGAGTTTGAGCTTAAGACTTTCTGAAATGCCAAGCAAGTATCCTAACCAAACCCTGTCTCCTTTTATTTTCCTCCTCTCTTTCCTGGACCTGAAAATGTCTCAACTCCATTCTTTTAATTTTTATTTTTGTAATAAAGAAAAAAAAAAAGGCATTGCATTCCTGGAAAAAGCTTTGGCTGCGATTTAAAAAAAAAACAAACAAAGAAAAAAAAACTGAGCGTGCCCCAAGGGAGGACTCTTCCCTGAATACCTGCAACTAAGGGATGCTTTTTATGTGGAAGGAGCACAACAGCTAGTAAAATGGCCAAGTAACGTTTTTCCATATGCCAGCATTAAGAGATGAGGTGACTAAGCATTTTGCCATAGAAAAGACTATAAAATTAAATCTGTTATTTTTCAGTTTAAGTCACCTGGTCTTACCACTACCCTCTTAGCAGAAATGAGACTTAAGGAGGCACAGAGAGAGTCTTTATTAGATATAACCTGACAGTGGGTCAGTTTATTTGTCATAAGAACACCTCCAAAGATAGTTGATGGTGCTTTGTGCAGTGTCAGTGTGTACATTTTTGTGACCTCAAGTCCTCGTAGCTCTGGACAATTTCCTACAAGGCTGTCTCTATCTGCTGTGATTCACAACATTAGAGGTGTGTGCATCTAAGGGAACTGCAGTCATTCTTCTCCTGATGCCACGTCTGGTTTTATCTTTTTCCTTCTGTAAAAACAATTTGGTAATGTGTGACAGAGCTTTGTATGCCTGTTTTGCCAGACTTTGAATTGTCACATTCTTTGCTCTCTTTTGTAGTGGTCCTGGGGATGGTTTCTTCAGTTCAGCGTTTCAGTCCCAGCTGATCGGGAACAATCTTCATAATGTCTCCATTCCAGAGCGTGAGTGTCCAAAAGAATAAACCACTTTGAGTGTTGTCAATGTATGTGGGGGTTTAAATAAAAACAGCATCTCCTGTGAGCCAGTGCAGGATAGTGCAGGTTATGCTTTCAGGGTCATGGTCAGATCCATGTTGTTCCACTGTGCAGTTTTATATATTGACAAAAAAGAAAAAGGCTGAAAATAACACCATGTGTAGTGCAAGGTCACTAGCTGTTTCATCATATTCTTTCTAGAGGGAAAAATGCTATTTTGATGGATTTGACAGTTTTGTGTGCATGCATCTTGGTATTTTTTGGCTTTTATGTTGCTTGAGACAACAAAAAGAGATTTGTCTCGTTCACCTTAGGTCTATTAGATGTTCAGATGTGGGATTTGTTTCCAGAATGTGTGTAAATGAAAACTATCAACTTCTTTGTGATGCAGCTTGCCCCTGGTTCAGCTGTGTTGTATTCAAGCACACATATGAATTTAGGGCAAAGATGGCTCTGTGGTCATTCCCCAATCCTCAGGTTGGCTAGGGACTACCGAGCCTTTAATGTGGTTTAGCTTTCGAATTACTTCAGCTTTTCTCTGGCTGTTCCGTGCTTCAGAGCTGCCACTGGAAGAGCATCAAGTCCTTTCCTACTTGTATTGGGAGTCTGCTCCCAACCGAAGGAAGGTGTCGGAAGCCAGGGTATCAGCTCCCCTATCCAAGCTGAGCTTGCTTCCCTTCCCGCTTGTAATGCTCTAGGGGTTGGGTGATGGAGTGCTTCAAAGTAGTCACATGCTTTTCAAACTTGATCACATTTTAGTTTGACCATATACTCTAATAGAAAGCTATCTCAAACCTCTCATTATTGAAATTACATACAAAAGAACAAGCGCTTCTGTTTATGTTAAAAGTAGGTGGGAGAATTTTAAGTGTTTCAGCCAAATGTTATGTAACAGTTTTACTGAATCGTGGTTGGGGATGGAAGATAAGCTTGCAATGAGCTGTGTGGAGTAATGTGTCAAACAGGAAATGAGCTTTCATCTAAACAAAGCAGGAGTATGCATGCCTAATTGGAGTGCTGCAGACTAGCTGGGGGATATATGCCTTATGCCTTTTTTCCACCTTCCTTCCCATGTAGACTTGGCGTACGGGTCTGTGGTCACAATGAAGAACCTTCGGATGGCAGGGGGATACCTTCACTCCCACTGGCACCTCTACCCGGAAGGCGTTGGGGCTCGCCAGCAGCAGGTTAGTGTACGGTGGTAGTACTGCCTCTGACTACAGCCATCGACTCGCTCCCATTGCACTTAGCATTAGGTGCTGTGGTGACAGCAGCTATGTATTTACTCGGCATCTGTTACCCTCTCAGTGCCACAGCTGTGCACTTGGCTTGCAAGTCTGAGTAAGAAGGATGCTTGAAGAGAGCCTGCCACGTTGCACCAGAGAGGTGACTTAACTGCAAGAAGGCTTCACTGTAGTAGCAAGACCACCCTCCATGGATGGAGGCCAAGAGGACTTAAAAATAACTTTCCATAATGAAGTGCTGTTGTTACCTCAAGGAAGGCTGTAAAACTTTTGTTTAAAACAAATACATTACTTTATCTTACAGGTTTCATTGCTGTGTTTTAAAAGCAACAGAATAGGGCTGCTGCATGTTGTTTTCCCTCCTGCCACGGGCCTCTGTGAACTTACATGAATTGCTCTCCTTTTGTGCCTTACTTTCCTCATCTGTCACCAAAGAATTTGTAAGGCTTTGCTGATTAAATTAGATACCTGTACATTCATAAGCTAGCCATAATTAGACTATCTGAACTCTCTAAGGGCTTCTGATTAAATGATTAAGCAATAAATCAAAATAAAAATCAGAAATCATGTAACTATCGCTAATTAAGTAGTACAGAAATTAAGTGATTTTTTTATTTTTGTCCATCATCATCAAGCTTCACAAATCTTTGCAGCTTCTGCAGCTTTCCCAAGATGTATTTTGCAGTTTGCATGTTCGTGTCTAAAAATTGTTCTGAGCTCCTTCAAAGAAAGTTGCCAGAGAAAAACAAGTGTTTGTTTTGTAACTCCTTTCAGTCTCTGAGGAAGAAGTTTTCAGAAATGAAAACTTTTTCTCAATCTTCTTTTCCTGCTGTGCTTCCCAACCAAAAATTCTATTACTCTCATGTGACATTGATGTTTATTACCGTAGATGGAGATGTCATACCAAAACTGGCTCAAGGATAGGCAAAATTCAAGCGCAGAGCATGCGTTATGACACTAAATGCAGGGAAGGGGGATTTGGAGAGGACGCTGGTGGGAGTTTCCTTGAGGGTAAGTGGGAAAGGGTGGAGATTACTCCCCTGTGCTCCCTGCCCTGGAGATAAGACAAGGGTAGGGGGCTGGGACAGTTTGGGGGCTGTGGAGAGGGGAAGGGAATTTAGAACTTGGAGGAGATTTAGGGAGGAAAAGACAGAGGCAGTGATCTCTCTGCCTCCTCCTTTCACTCCTCTCCTGATGATGCAGCCTCAAGGTATGAGGTTCCACCTCCAGCTCTCCTTTTTTCCCCACCCTCAGACACTCCTGTATGTTCTGCCTCTCACCCACCCACTGGGCCATCTGCTTCCACCTGAGTGGGAGGCACTGGTCTACGATCCCACAGGGCAGGTCTTGCTGCTGCTGGAAGAGGAGAGTAAGCAAAGGGGGCACAGTTCCTCGTGCTGCTTGGAAAGGTTGCCCTCAGGGGCAGCACCCTGGGGCCAGATGGTCTCCCCTGCCCATGATAACAGTAGGAGCAGTTACTCTGTGTGAGTCTGAGCAGGCCGGTAAGGATTAGCTGGGTAGTATGTGTGGCTTTAAAGTTGATCCCCGAATCCTTCTTACCTTGCCTGAATCTTTCAGCAGAAGTATTATGATTGTCACGGGCAGCCTGTTGTCATAAATCTCTACCACTGATGCCTGTCTGTAAAGCCAGTGCTGTTCCCATCTCCTGGTTCTGGTACTGGTCAGTGATTATTCAAAAAGTTCAGGTTTGGATATCCTGTTGTAGAAGGAGCCTCTGAAGTAGGTGTCCTCTCCTCCTCCTGAAGCTTGAGAGGAGGTCAAGGTGTATGGTTGGAGGCTGTTACTCGTTGCACATGAACTGCCATTAAGTGTAGTGCTCCCGAGTGTATGGGCTATACACTGAATAAAAGGTGTCATCTGGGTTAAGGAGTGGCCAGTAACTGACTTTCTAGGGGGTACTATCGTAAAAGTCATCCTAGGATTTCTGTGTTATTGGTGCATTCATTTGGGGCTTCGATTTGCTGGCGGATGTGCGTCTGCTATCACCAGTTTTTTTTTCTTGTTTGGTAAAATAACTTATGCTGTGCTTTCAGGTCACTGCCTACTTACATAAAGATTTGAATAACCTGTGGATTATAAAGAAACATGATTCAGATACAGGTAACAAATACCAGTAAAGTGCCTTTAATAACTTCTGCTTCAGATTTTCACTTAGAATATTCTGAGTTCCCTCCAGGGCAAAGTATCCTTCATGGATATGAGGGGGAGAGGAGGAAGAACAAGGGGAATCTGGCTCTGTCTTGATTAATGCTGTTTGTGTCTACTGTGTTTTTGGTTTTTCTCCAGATTGTACAGCTGAAGTAAATAAGCTTTTCTCAGCTGAAGGTTGCATTGACAACTTTTCAGCTAGGTAGGGCTGCAAATAACAGAGAGGAAATTATTCTGAACTCAGTATTTTGTGGAATTTATTGTTGTGGCTATGGGTCCTGGAGGAGTTAGGTCCTGGTATGTTCTGATACATTGTGTTCAACTGATTTGCATGGTGTTTGCTTGGGACAAGATAGAGTACTGAACACGAAGATCTATGATTTGTACATACATCTGTTGTTTTAGAGTATCATACAGTGTAGCTGAGACATGTTTGGTGTGGCAGAGTTTCCTTTCTTCACCTGCAGCACGTGTATGTAAAAATTAACAAGAATTGTCTAAACCACAAAAAATTGAGATAACCTAGATATAACAAAATTATGATCAGTGTTGCAAGAGTCATTGTATAGTTCATGAAATAAAACCAGAAAATAAATATATAGTTTTGGTGTTCAGTTATCCTGACCAGGCATCCTCCTTATTTAAGGGCAGCATGTGCTGCCTGGGGCCATGTTCTTTAGAGTAGCCCTCAGGGCTGGTCTTTAAACTAGAGCAGTGGTTTACACCAGGCTTAGGGTTGACACAAATTAGTTTGCCTTGTATTGTCTGCTTGAGGCATGAGCATTCCCAGGAAACTTTCTAAGACCCTGATATGTTTGTCAGTGCATTGATATGATTAATTTGCCTTCCTTCAGCAGATCTGTCAGACCCCTCGAGCCCTGTGGAGTTTGTGAGGCACGGAGATATTATTCGTCTGGAACATAAAGAGTAAGGATGATTTCTGGGATTCCAAGATTGAATAGAATTGGTGGGAGCTTTGTACTGCTGGAGATGACATAGTTAGGCCAGCACAAGCAGGCTGTGTGACAGAGGTATCTGTATATCTGCATTTCCAGTGTGGAGGTTTTTTTCATTGGAAATACCTACCTAAGGAGCAGAGGGCTTTGTTCATCTGTGTGAGGTGCAATATTAAGGGTAACTCCTTTGCAAAGAAGCAGTTTCAAAACCCTCATTCTGTTGCTTGTCCCCACTCTCTTGAGTTTTCTAGACAAATAGTGTGGGGGTTTTGTCAGTGTACTGCAAGTGTCCTGTTCCTATGTGCATAGGCAGTATCCCCGTGCTGAAGTTCTCAACAGCACTGAGATCACAGCAGTGAAACGTTTTTAACAAAAATGTCGGCTGGTGCCTTCCCCTCTCTGTACGGAACACCTGAGAGGGAGCAGGGGAACCCTAGTGACTTGATATTTAATTTTCATCTAGTCTAATGTCACTGTGCCACAATGCTCAGTGCTGTCACAGCTTTGATTTCTTAACAGAAGCTCTAAACTTGTGAGCCTGGAAATCATGTCATATTGCATTCAATATTGCGTGTTCACAAATCATTGCTTAGGTTTCCGAAGTGATTTTAAGATTTTTAAAAAGAAATGCCTTGAATTTGGGGGTTTACTGCCAAATATATGATAATGAAGGTGATAAAATCTTGATTAGGCAATGCTGGTTAGGTCTTTATCAGGTCTCTGGAATGGGAGGTGAAACTGTGGTGCTGCAGGAAAAGTCCGGCAGGTGGCTCCCGTCTCCTTGCGTACGAACTGCATCCAGTGTGGGCAGAGGGTTTCTGTGCAGATAAGGCCGGGCTGGATGCAGCTGTATTGTTGGCGGGGGTGGTTCATTGTCTAAGTGGTTTTATTAAGGACTGATCAGGTTATGGCCAGGTTTTTCTGATTGCCCCAGTTAACAGTCCCTGCTAGGGCAGGAGGCTGTTTGTCTGCACCGTGAAAAACTGGTGCGAATGGATGCCACTGATCTTGCCCGCAGTAAATCTGTGCCTGACTAAATGGTATGATCTTTCCCTTCAAAACCAAAACTGATAACCAAGAGAGGTCAGGATCTTCCTTTGCTTCTTGCAAGAGCAGGACTGTTAGTCCCACCATTAAAAATACAAAAACAAAACCAACAATGTATTTTCCACTTGGAGGTGGTGGATTATAGCTTGAGGGTTGGATTTATTCATGCTGTCCTCCTTTCCTGGCACTGCCCAGTGGCATAAGCTGAGTTGCATAGTAGAAAGTGGCAGTTTCACTCTGTGGCCTCCATTGCTCCTGCCCTGCCCTTGGCTGGAATTGAGTGGTCAAAGCGCTGGCAGCTCTCTGAATGGCCTAGAGCAAAGTTCTTCTCACAAATTGACTGAGACATAAAAACAAAGCAAGGTTTGACTTTTAATTTCATTTCAGAACTTCTAGAAATCTTCACAGTCACCAGCATGAGGCTCCCCTGACAAGGAAGCATTTTCAGGTCACTGGCTATGGAATAGTAAGTGAACGGCAAGATAAAACAAAAGCTCCTTCTTTTGGGTAGAGTTCATACCATGCCAAGGGGATTTATTCTTGCTTTTCTAGTTTGTTAGCCAAGGTGATAGATGTGCATCTACCATACTGGAGGAAAAACTGATTTAGTATGAAATAGCTTATCTCGTATTTAAGGTCTATTTAATGTGAACACAGACAAGAAAATAACTTAAGCTTTTACTGCCAGTCTAGCTTTGGCAGCATTCAACTCCAGAAATGCCAAACTGAGCAACCTTGAAGTTGCTCTGACAAGTATTATTTTATGTATTTGGCCTTGTCACATAGACAAGTGCCTTTTTTTGACAGAATGATGACAGAATTTTGAATCACAAAAATGAAATCTGCTTTGAGGGCTGAATTTCTAAATGCAAGGGGCTGTTGCCCAAACCCTTTTTGTGAAGCGGCCAAGTTACCACCGTTTAAAATGTAACTCTGAGCCACAGTCAAGTATGAATTGGAAGCAAAAAAATTTAAGGTTGGCAAGATAAAAATGTATTTGTGAGTAGTTGTTCATATCTAGAATCATCTCTTCCTGATGGGGAATCTCTTCTGTGAATTCTGAGTGAGGGTGGCCTGGGCTCCTTTGTTTGCCTTTGCCACCATTAGAGCTTCAGAAGTTTCTGTTTGCAGTGCTTCAATCCTGTATGTCTTCTAGTTGGATTTTTGGGGGTTGTTTTTGCCTTTTGTGTTTTGTTTTTGTTGTTTTTTTCGTCCTATGGTATGTTTGCATGATAGAATGGAACAGGAGACTCCAATGATTTCTGGCGGATTGAAGTGGTTGGCAGAAAAGCTGGGAAGCTCATCAAAGTCCTACGGAGTCAGGTCCGGCTAACCCATGTGGCCACAGGCTGTATATTGGGCTCTTCTGGAAAGACTCTGCCAAAATGGTAAATAGCTTGTAATCCCCCTCCACCCCTGCAAGGCCTTGAAGTGACATATTCCTTTGCTCAATAGTACTTTTAAACTAAGCAATAACCACATTTCTTCCATTTCTTGATCTTTGAAAGTATAAAAAAATAACTAGCAGGTACTAAAAATATAACCGGGGGGGAAGATCTGGGTTAGGGTTATGCAGTCTGCTACAGTGAAGGTATACAGCTCTGAAAATCATATCCCTTCTAAGAGATCCAAGAGTGGCATGGGCATAGATCTTGTCACCTGGTAAGTCCAGGAGGGGATGACAGACATGTTCTTCAAGGCCCATTTTATCCTCAGGATTCACAAAAATCGCTAGAATCTGGAAGAGTTCATGCTGTTCTGTACCATAATCCTCCAAATTCCTTTTTATTGGTATTAATTTCTTTTGTGCTTGGAAGACCTTCTGCCATTTTTGCGTGCAGCATCTGAAGCAAGGGCAAACAGTAACAAGCTGCTATTAGCAGGGGTTGTGATTTAATGTGTACTTGGATTATATATCTTTGTCATTAAAATGAGGTATATGCAGAGAGATCCAGCCTAATGCCAAGCAAGCTGCTGTATCTGCAAAGCTGTACTGTGTGGGTTGCTAGCATGGATCCTGAAGCAGCAGGCTGTGCGGTCATGTCGCTTCTGTTTCCTGAGCAGCCTCCGTTAATGCTAGCTTAGGTTTCCCATCACTGTGTTATGTTAAAAAGGGCTTCTAAGGAATCCTGTGGATGCTGAATCGTAGTGAGCACAGGCAGATACCACTGGTGACTGCCTGGCCAGGAATGCCAGTGCCATTTAGACTTTAAAACAGTAAAACTGGGCTCATGGGTAAATAATATGATTGCTTTAAAAAAAAAATAAAATCACTGCCTCTGTCAACAGAGTTCCACCAAGGGGGGTATATATCTTTTTTTCCCCTTACACAAACTTACCCTGTGAATGGAAGTTATTGCCACAAAATATTGATGACATTAAGAGCTCAGGGGAAAAAATACTTGTTAACCGCAAATAAGCATGGTGAGAGTATATTGGATTTTTATATTTTTTTAGGCATTTAAAAGGGAGTAATCACTGTCCTTCAGAGAATTAAGTGGTGATTAATTAATGGAATTAATTAATTAGTGGAGTTAAGTCTGCTAAGTGGTGATTGATAGAAAAATCCGTATTAATCTGTCACATTACAGCAGGGTTTGATGCACTTTCTCACAAAGTGTTTGATGTGACCTGCTAGAAATAGGATGACAGACTAAATGAACAGTTGGTCGGATCCTCTAAAGTCCTTCTTTTGTTTCTGTAATACAGTTCCTGTAGGCATGGATTGACTTAAATTAACGGTAGTGATTTTCTTCAGGAGAGAATGTAAGGGTTGACTTGAAGTAGTTTCTAGTTGTCAATGTGCATCATCTTCAAAAATCCCACTGCTTATGTATGGACCTACGTTTTTCAGTCATGCCCAAAGTGAGAAATGTGGTTCAAATATTCAGTAGAATTTTGAAGTTGGCTGCCTTGCAAATCTGTTTTGGTTTCTACATGGTGCTTAGAGAATGTAGGAGTGTGTAAGAATGCAGCTGCTGGGTTGAGTGGTATGGTAGGTGTTACAGGGAGGTATAAAGCTAAATGGGGGAAAAAATCAGTCGTGAATGGGAAATATTAAGTGATCTTTTGCAGGGTGGTGGCTAACTGTTCTGCTGTTCCTCAGGGGTTGGGAACAAGTGGAAGTCACCTGCACACCATACCTGAAGGAGACTCCCAATTCCCTCTGGAACTTTGAAGATCACATTAACCCTAAGTGTAAGTAATTTATTTCCTTTTCCTTTGAGAGGGCATCTTGGCTTGCTGTTAAAGGAAGGGATGAGCTATTGGCTGGCAAGAACTGGCATTCAGTGTTTGGAATTTGTGTGTTCTTTCCCAACTGAAGCACGAACTTGCTGAACTTGGGCCAGTTGTTCAGAAATGCATAGCCTTTTTCTGCTTCACTGTTTGTACTGTAAGCTGGTGATAATGCTTCAAGTGTAGTGGAAGTATGAAGACTTTTTTAAGGATTTTGAGAGCTTCATGGGTAACAAAAGTGTGAAGTTCTATAGGCAGTGCAGTACAGGCTGTTATTTTTAACATCATTGATTTAATTGGAAATTATTGTCTTTGATATGAGTGTGTCATATATAGTTCAATGATTTTCTTAAAAAGCTAGGATCCACCCTGTTCTGGTGTATTTTTTTCCTTCTCTTACCAAGGGCATGCTAAATAATGGCTTTGCGGTACCATCAAGAAATGAATAGAAGTGTGAGAGAGAACCAAGTTTGCCAATAATGACAGATGGGCCTTGCAGCCTCATCCAGGAGTTAGATGTGTGTCACAGCCTCATTTGGCCTGAATTATTCCATACAATTTTCATCCCATGAATTACAGATAACTTGGGCTCAGTTGTGAGTTATTAAAAAAGCTAGTGTTCTTCATCTTCTCGGAGCGACTGTATGCAAACCAAAGGAGAGGAATCCTGGGCCATTGACTTGGTAGAATTCCCTCTTCTGTTGTAATGCATTTTACATTCCCACACTCATGACTCATTTACAGATAAACAGCAGCCTATGAACAATATGTCTCTAATTTGCGATAAACGATCTGTTTATTTCATGGACTTTTAGCTCTTTCTCTTGCTCCTGGAAGTAAAGGAGGAAATCTAGGAATACATCAGTTATGAAATTCACTGGGGGGATACTTTTGACTGCAAGCCTCTGTGTTTAGAATATGAATGAATTGCGTAGGGAATTAAAAGAGGTGCTAGAAGCAGATTTGTCATAGGAGGAGAGAGTTTAGTTTATTGTGAAGGAGGCAAATGAAAGTAAACCATACAGACTTCTAATCTATTTTTCCTCTCTTTTTCCAAAGTGCCCAATATCAGCCTGGATGTTTTGAAGCCCTCCTTTGCAGAAATTCTGCTAGAATCCCACATGGTTATGATCCGGGTAGGATATCATTAATTCCAGAATATAATTTTCTTCCTCCTTTCTCTTGCATCAAAAAGAAATAGCGTTTTCTGAGATATCTGGGTGATGGCTGCAAGCTAGGGCAGAATTTACATGCCCCAGCAACATACTTGAATTTATACTTAGGAAAAGGGGTGGTCTTGCAGCTAAATCTTCCAAAGATTTGGAAGCCTTGGGCTTGATGCCTGGCTGTGCTGTTGGTGTTATCTAGCTACAGCCTAACTATGTAATCCCTCCACTGCTGAAATTTGGTCCTGTAAAGGGGAGTTGGAAATTTTCCCTACCCTACTGGAAGGTTTTAAAGTTAAATTAATATTAGCGAGGCAGCTAATTAGATAAATGAACACATAGGAGAACAATAAATGTTTGTATTGAAAATGAAAAACTTCTACTTTTTTTAAAAAGATCATCGAGGTGCCGTGTTTTCTGCTTTCCTCTTCCCAATTTATCCCTGAATATAAAAAAAAAAAAGAGCTGGATTTAATATTTTCAAGCTGGACTACTCTTGCAGTCTTTCCCCCATGATTGTTCTTTGTGCTCTTGGCCACAGCACTTCTGCTTCCAGCTCCTCAATCCTTCATCTGAAGAATTAGAAGTTATGTTTTGAGAAAGGAGTCTAAGGTTTTATTTGCTACTGTTTGTAAAGCTCTTCTCAGATTCTTAAAAGAAAGACGGTAGTAAAGCAAATTATTATTAATGCTAAGCATTTCCATGGCAACCAGTGATAATGCTGTCTCAGGTAAGGAAGCACCTTCATGAGTTTCCATGGAAATAATCTTTCTGAGGCTTTTATTTCAGAGTGGAGGGAAACCTGTTGAAGTAGTCTCTTAATGAACAAAAGTCTTGCTTATGCAACACGTATACTCAGTGACAGAAAAGCTGGAGAAGAGAAATGAGAGAATACTGCCTCTAATGGTACCCAAAGAGCATTTTCTCTTGCACAGTAATATTAAAACATTAATTGTCCTCATTGTGGCCATCTCCGGAACATGATGTGTTTATGTAATCAGAAAACAGCCTTTACTCATGAAGAGTATTCACGTATGTTTGTGTGCCCAGACATTTCTGGGCAAGCTTTGTGCCATAACTGCATGCTCATTTAAATTTTGTCTTGACTTATCTGTAGGGAAACAGTGGCCTCAAACCAAAGGATAATGAAGTTACATCCAAACCTTGGCACTGGCCGATAAACTACCAGGTATATTGATCAATCCACCTTCCTTTCTGTTTTCAAGTGCTTTTGCTGTGCTTCTTGAAGCATAGCACCTCTTAATTGCATTGAAGATGTTGTCAGCTTTATTTTGTAGCACCTGAGTTGCATGGATGAGAATTTGTCTTACCTTTGACACTGGGCAAAATACAAACTGGATTGATGCAAACCCATTTTACGCTCTTCTGGTCTGTTTCCTTAGGGCCTGCGATTTTCTGGTGTCAATGAGACTGATTATCGGGTTTATTTGCTGGGAAACCCGGTAAGTTGGAGTGGGAGGCTCCAAGCCTTTAGCAAATTTTAGCTTACTCTTGCTTCTGCCAGTGGCAATGATTCTCTTCCTCCTACTACTTTTGGACTGTCTCTCTCTCATTGTACTCTTATGCTTGCATGTAGCTTTTCATTTCCTCTCACGTGTGCATTCCTATGTCCAGCCTAAAGTCCCAAATCTATCTTTTTTTTCCTATGTAGGTGATTTGGTGGCTAAATCTGGTCACTATTGGGTTGTATCTTCTGATAGCAGTTTCCACTGCAGTGACCCTGAAGAGAGGTGTCCAACTGACATCTGAACTCAAAGGTAAGGTCAGTCTTACTATCCCTCCTGCACTATAGAATCTCAATTATAACATCCTGGTTTCCTGATACAGGAAAGCTCATCTTGAGACTCCTGTATTAAAAAAAATATTTTTTTATTATATTAAATAGGTTTTTTATTATATTTAATAGTTAATATTATATTAAATATAGTTGAACAAAATATACTTAAGGCAGCTGTATGTACAAAACACTAAGCTATATAGTGGTTTGAAAATGTGACACTGAACGATGTGACTGTTAACAAAGGGTTCCATACTAGAAATAATCACTCTGATGAACAAATCTTACTTTTTGAATGGCAGACCATTCCTGATAAGTTGCTGAATTTCCTGAGCCTGTAAAACTTGATTGGAAACCCTCAAGTCAGCAAGGGCCCCAAGACACCTACTTAGCCAAAGAGAAGAGCTCTGGAAGTGACTCACAGGGAGCAGATATGATCAGTGGCTCCTCAAAAATCTTGCCACTCCTTTGCTGGAGAGTACAGAGCTGGCCTGCCAGCTTTAGCTGGCATCTGAAGGTGATTCAAAAATACGAGTCTCCATAGGCTTTTGCTGCCTTGCTTTCTTGCAGGAGACAAGGGCTTGGATTAGTCTGTAGCTCACATTCCAGCTCTGCTCTGCAGGTGATCACCCAGCCTAGCATCAGAGTTGCTTATGAACTGCTCAAAAGTCAAGAAGTTGGCCACAATTGCTGTCAGTTACATTGATTACTGCAGCTTAGAAATGAGCAGCTGCATATCTATTGGAAAGCCTATATTTGGTCTGGACATAACAGTAGGAGAAGGTGGTAAAAAGTATGTCAGGGAAACTTTCCTGATGCAGAGATCTACTGGTCCCGTGCTTTTTAGCATGTTCTGCTTTGCAAGCTTCTAAGATGTTTTTTCTAGTAGAGATACTGACCCCACATAGTTTACTGATAATAGGCTTCCTTTTCACAAATGCCTTTTGCGAGCACTTTAAAAGTGTGTGGATGGCAGGACTTTGTATCCCAAGGGTGGGAAGCCACTGAACTTAGGTTATTGAGCAATGTCCACAAGGAAAAGAGTGGGAGCTTCATACCTCAAATAGTTTAATAGTGAACAGTAGAGATCTTCAACAATACTGCAAGGACCTACCTGTATTGGCTGTAAGGGAGACAGACTGGTTGAATCAATGCCCTGCTCTCAAGCCCTGCGTGTGCTCTGTGCTACTGTAGCATGCATGGTGTTTTGAAATGAGAAATGTTTTCCGGTATTTATGAAAAGCAAATGACAGATGCAGGAGATGCAATGGTCCTTTATTATGTCCAATGCCAAGGTTGTAGAGCCTAATAAGTCATACTTTGACCAGTAAACTTTTTCCAGTTTACATCAATGGTTGCTGCCTTTTGTAGATCTTTGTGGGAAGTGAATTCTAAAATGTGATGTGAAACTATTCAGCTGCAAAATAAGTTATTGGCTAAGCTGCATGCAGACACCAGAGCTCTCAAGTCTCTTCCCCAGGCTTTGGAAGCTAGGCAACGTTTCTTTCCAGGAAAGGCTGGCAAAGTGATCATCTCGATGGCTTGCAGTCTCTTTGCAGAGAGAATAAAAAATACCAGAAACTGGAATGAGATAATTAGTCTGATGTACGTCCTCAGAAACTGCAAGTTTAGTCTTAACACAGAGCATGGTCAACCTCCTGCCAGTCTTTTGAGAATTACACCTTTGTATATCTTTTCTGATAACTGTTCTCCTGAAAACTGTTAGTATGTTTACAAAGAATGCAGTTAGGATGTTGCAGAGGCTTGGAGCAATTTCAGACCAGTACACGACTTCTTGCAAAGATCATTCCTGTCGAGTTTATGTACTGTGATAAGGCTTGCAAATAGGAACTGTAGTTGAGTTTTTCTCTGCTTAAGTCTGTTTATTTGTGTTCCAGAACTGTCCAGAGTCGTGCTACGTGGTGGAGGGCAGGTCACGCTGGGCTGGCTCCTTCATTACCTCCCTTTTTTTATGATGGGCCGAGTTCTTTACTTTCACCACTACTTTCCTGCCATGCTTTTTTCCAGCATGTTGACAGGTAAAATACTAGAGTCTGCGAGAAGACAATTCTGTTAAATGGAATGTTTTCAGATGAAACAGTGTATCTTTTTAATAGGTTTTCTGCTTGCTTGTGCAAAGTCCTTGAAAACGTTGACTAAGACAAAATGTTTTTCACAAAGCAGCTCGCAGTGCCAAATTGTCTTTTTTTCTTACCACCCTGAAGAGGCAGTCATGTCTAGTGCTTAGGGCATTTAAGTTTAGAGACATGATTCCTATTCTCTGCTGTGTCACTGTTCTTACATATGCTTTTATACAAGTTACTTCCCTTTGTTTGCTCCTCCCACTTTTCTGTCATGTCTGTTCATAATTCAGTCTTGGTGGTTTTTCCTGTAATTTTGTACCAACTTAGCATTCTGGGGCCCAGATCTCTTTTGCTTTATTCAAATGGAAAGGTAGGAAAAAAAGAAGCTACTGCTGATAGAAAACAATCTCTATTGTTTTGGAGGTTACCAAGATAAATTAATTTAAAAATTGACAAGGTTTTCTGGTGTTTAACAGAGCTTTGTCAGCCCACTGTATGGTTGAATGTAGCAGCTCTGTTCTTTGGCCTCTGTGTTGCTCCTGACTTGTACATCTTCCTTCTCCTAGGAATCACCTGGGACACACTACTGAAGTTCTGCGCTGGGTTCTTGTCACCCAGCACTACAGCTAGAAACGTATATGGAGGGGGGTTCCTGGCACTGGTTCTGCTCATCCTGTACAGGTGAGTGCTTAAAGCTGAACTTTTCCTGAATGTGTGACTGTCACTGTCTCAATGGAAACCTGTTAATTATCCTTAGCCTTTGTCTCTGCCTCTCTTCTCTGCTGAACTTGTCTGACGTCATCAAGCCCAATCCTAAACCCTCAAATTTTATTAGATTCAGCATCTGTGTCCCAGTACTGAGTTATAAAACATCTTTCCATTGTAGGGAATCTTTCTTTTATCCCAGCACTCAGTATGAACGCTGTTCTCCTCCAAACCCACAGCTCAGTGGGTTTTGATTCTAGTCCCAGTGTCAGATGGTGCCACATCCCTCAAATACAGGCAAATTCTTCATTGCTTTAGGTTTTCTCAGCTGGCTTTTCTCCAAAGCTGTTGTTTTCTAAGAGAAAATACCACCTATGCTAAAACTGTGTAGTATGTATTGTGTTCAGCAGAGATTAGAAGATCCCCAGTGGATCTTAGAGCAGCCCAAAACCAAAGGTACCATAGGACATCTGTATGGACTAATCTGCTGCAATGTTTTTGAGATGGAAAACTGTTCAGTCCTTGATGGGTGCTTGGTTTCCTTCCACAGCTTCTACCTCTTCCATCCTCTGTCCTATGGGATGATAGGACCCATGGCCTCTGACCCTAGCAGCCCCATGGCAGGGCTCCGGTGGATGGACTCCTGGGAGTTCTAGAGCCAGCAAAGGGAGCTTGGCAACAGCGGCTGAGAAGCGTGAGATCTGCTGTGTGTCAGGCTGATTCTGGTGCTTTGGAGACGTGTAACTGTAAAGTGTCCTCTCTGGCGAACTCTGGCAATAGTAGCCCTGTTGCTTTGGCGTTTGTTTGCACTGTCTGCATTGGAAGATGCAGAGGATGACCATGAGAAGGTCCTCTTAAAAAGACTCATGTCCCAAATCTTTAGGTTATATTTCTGGGCAACTGGCTGCTTAAATCTCAATTCTTTTGAGCAATATCTATCAGTCAAACAGCAGTGGCATTCCAGCAGTCAGACCAGTACAAGTTGGAGGCTGTGTGTATGCATGTTCATGTGTGTGTGTGTGTTCCTTCTGGCAATCTAAGCATCATTGCAGTTTGAGAGCCAGACAGTGTCTGAGACATTAGGACTTTTATCATGATTAACAATCTTTCTTATGGCAAGGTTTTTGAAAGCTTCATGTAAGTATCTGGGGACCTCCATTCTACCCTGTCCTAGCTGTCTGCATTTTTTTTCTTCTGACCCTGAATTTTTAGAATTTGACAGAAAGGGGTCTGCTTGAAATCTCCTGAGCCACTGTGCCTTGCCTATCTCCCAGGCCCGTTGCAGACAGAGGAGATGGAGATTGCTTTCTGGTCACCTTTAATCATAACAATCGCCTAGCAGGCCTGCCCTCAGAGCCAGACTGTTGCAGCTCAGCACACTGTAGCTTCTTTGCAGTTCTGTCTGAAACTGCTGAGGAAATTACAGTGGAAGTAACAGGCGATGTATTTTCTGCCCCAGTATGCTGTGAAGACCGGGTTCTTGTGGGTATGCTAGAGACTGAAATGATAGCTTGAGAATTTTATGGACAGCTGTCAGTCGTGTTTTGATCCCAGCTATTCCGGTACCAGTACCTGGGCTTTTAGGGAAAAGGCTTCATCTTAATGAATGTGGCATCTGCAAAACTGGCTGTCAGTGCCACAGTATCTGCACACTGTATTCCAGCAAGTTCCCTCTCATAGATGGCTGACCATTAAATTACTGTATTGAAGAAAACGGGAGGCCAGGCAAAAAATTCTTTGTCTGCTAAGTGTCAAGAGCCATTGGATGTTGAATCCACCCCTTCCAAGAAAGCGGAATTATATTTATCAGGTGCCTTTCTCCTGTCTTAGGTCTATTTTTGTAAATGTTCCTTTTATTCCATCTCCTGCTCTTCACCCAACTTCAATTTCTTGTCACGGTTCAAGGTTGCTACCTTGTAGCATCCAACGTGAATGACACTTAGGCCCCAGCTGTGTTCCTGTCTCAAGAAGTAATGTTTGCAAAACTCTTTTGTGTATGTTTCAAGGAACTCAAGCCTTTTATTTCAGAGTTCTTGCTATGCTTCTCAGCCTTGCAACAAAATTACAGGTACAGGGAGAGCAGCAGGTGAGTGTGTCCGTCTTTAAACATGAATTGTGCGTTCATTTCTCTTGCCCAACCTTGAATTCTAATGTATTTCCTACAACACAGAAGGGCTGTGTTAGCATAGTTGTTCTGTAGGGGGGGACTGACACTCCAGTCAGACTCACTTTCATTCCACTTTAGTAGAGATCCATAGCATTGTTCAGTAAGGCAGCTGCTTGCTATTGTAAGGGTCTGTCACATCTGTCTCCACAAATTGACTCCTATGGCCATTAACTCAGATGGTATGGACCTATGCTTTTGATTCTAAAGGTTTTGAGTTAATCACCTGCTGGTAATACGTGGTGGGAAGTCATTGCGCTAATTAGCTACTGGGTTTGATGATGCTTTTCCACTTGCTATTGCAGGAAGTGCTCCCACTTGCATGAGCCAGGGCTTCACAGAGGTGATACATAGGCAAGAAGGATGAGGGAGAAGGCTGCAAACTTCTTCAGATCCTGCTTGATCTGACAGCAGCTGTGAATTGTTAACTGTTGGCAACGTGGCAGGCAGACGGTGCAGTGCTGACTTTGTAGCAATGCGATTTGGCATCTTCTACTCTTGGTGAGATTATCTGCTTAATACCTTGCTATCCTGAATATGAACTTTCCCTAAGGTAGTCCTATTGCCATGGGGAGGATTTGCCAGAAAAGCTGATAAAAGCCATGATCTGAAGTGTAGTGTTTTTCCCAGCACATACAATCACACGCTTGCCCTTCATACAGAAAGAACAACAAAGAAAATTAAGAAACTTTTGAGTGTTTTGGAATAGCAGTTTCTAACACTCCATATTCTTAATTCATAATTCCCCAATTAAATCTGTGGGAAAGCAAAGATCGACTTAGTAACCTTGGTTACTTCATTTGTTATGAAGGGGTCATCTTTGTAGGAGCTGCCTGTGGAAGATGAGCTAGTGTGTTCCTTGGCCAGGGTCCCTCTATCCTTTATTGCTAATGATCTTTCGGGTGGGGGTTGGCGGCTGAGCTTGGGGATTGGCCAGCTGAAGGTGGCAAATGTCTTGCTCCCATCCCACCTTCCTGTGCACAAGCCCAGCTTCTGTTTCAACATAGACAAACGATTATTTTTCTCCAGGACTGCCGTTTCAGAAATCCTCTGAGAGCACTTGATTGGTGTTGAGACCAATCTATTTCTTAGGCCTTGTGTGCTAGTAAGGGGGTGGAGGCATACAGTGAAAAAAATCTAGCTATTCCACAAGAGGGAGCAACCTCCAGCAGAATCTTTTTTTTTTTTCTTTTTAAATTTAAAATCTGGAGTTAAAAGTATTAAAAGGTCACATTTGAAGACTAGAGGGCAGACATTTCCTCTGGACTTCAGGAGTTGGGTTTTCAAGTAAGTGTAAATTGATGTTGCTGTTTTCTTTCAGAATAAAAATACTGAAAAAATATTTTAGTTAGAATTTGACTTTCAATATTTGCTTCTCAAAACAAAACCTGTCAGGCCATAGCTGGAGCATAATAGTAACCAGTATTTTGTGAGGTCAATAAAATACAATAACTGGGATTCCCTTACTGACTCTGACTTAAAATGTCTGAGTGGTGCAGATGTGAGGCGATGGGTGCAGGGCACTCTTTCCTTTCTGAATGGAATTTGGGCTGCTTCAGTTCGGTTCTTCCATTTGTGCTTGTGGAATGAGTTCAGGTTCATTTTGAGGACTGCTTATTAATCTTCTTCCCCAGTCATGTGGAAAATAGCTAACGGTGATTTCTGAGGCCAGAAGATGCTGTTCTCTGGAGCAGCTGCTCTCTTTGAACTTTGCTTGATGGGGCTCCTTTTATCACTGGCAAAGTATTTCATCAAACTGTATCTGTGGAATCAAATCACAAAAAACTGCAGGCTGCCACATTCCCTGCTTCAAATTCTTTTTTATGTGTAAACTCTATTCTCACCTCTTCAGTCTTTGGAGGATAGATAGAAGGCCTCTAGCTCATCTAGCTTCATCCTAGACACTCCATCCATCTTAAAAGGTTTCTGTTAACAGTCGCTTCAGGACACCGATGCGCACATACCTCTTCCAACAGCAGGGACTGGCCCATTTCCAGGAACTGGGCTACTCATGCTATGAGACACAGATGTGACTGTGAGGAGGATTTGAATGGAGATTCCTGTGCCAAGGTTCCCCTTGGTCCAGGTGGAGGGCTTTGGTGTCATGCACTGCTTACCAGCATTGTTCACAGCCCTGTGGGTGGGACAGCCACCAGCACTGTCTTGACTGAAGAGTTTTCTTTTGGCATCTTGGTTGGAAGGGCTTATTGATGCACAAAGGGCATTGACAGGATCTGTCTTTTTATATCTCCATCCTTCCTTCTGCTTCTTCAAGTATGCCCAAAGTAAAGACATGTCTTTGCTTCTCCTCCAGCTTTTAGGTTGTGCATCAGTTTCTTACAGATGCCTGAACAAGGGGTAGGACAGGACACCTCATAGCATCCGGAGTGGATGAATACCTGTCACATGCACTGAGAGCAAAACCAGAATCTTGTTATGGAAAGGTAAACAAATGTGTTATTTGACAGTTCCCTCCTGTATCCCTCTGAGAATTATTTTCAAGGGACTTGGGAGTGAACCAGCTGTCAATGTGGAAGCACAGGCATTACCTGAAATTCTCCATTGCCACGCTTAGCGGCTTCTCTTGCAGAGGCCGTGCCTGTGTGACTTACCCTCTGGGTTGGCACTCTGCGCACAAGTACCATTATAACACTGTTTCCTCCTCTCAGGATCCTGCTGGCAATGTGAATATCTCCTTAGTGGTGCCCTGTGCCTCTGCCAGCTGGCAAATATAGGTAAGATTTTTCGTATTTTTTGCCCCCTTTACAGCAAGTGACCCCACACATTGGCAGGTGTGTGTCCTGAAAGCAAAAATGTTTGGACTGTTAGAACATCATAAGGCTCTTTCCTGCTGGGAAAGGAAGGCAGAGGAAAAGAACACCACCTCCATAGCACGCTTGCTCTCTTCGGGGGACTCTGGGCTGCAAGCAGTCAGGACTGAAAATTGTCTCTGTCTTTAAAGTATTAAGACCTTGGTTGCATGGTTGGTTGTGAGTTGCTTTACTTTTTAAACTCCCTTACTCTCTTTACTTGAATGTCAAGGGCTATGACTGTCACAAATAATATCTGAGGTAGGGGACATACTAGCACAGAAGCCACTCCAGCTGAATTTGTAATTGGTCCTAAAACTTTGCCAAGTGAGTTGTTGTGTTTTACAAGAGGCGCTGTTCAGAGCCATCCTTGGAGAACTTGCCCCTGACTGAGCAAGAGTTTGGAGCAGCAGTGAGAGGGGTTCTTTTGTAATTCTGTCCTGTATTCTGAACCTTTCTTACTAATGCTGTGTGTGTGTGTGTGCGCGCGCGCGTACATTTCACAGAATCACAGAATTTGTCCATGAACTGAATGTCTTCTAACTAAGGTGTAATTATCGCACAATACAGCGTGGATGGGAGAATGTTCCCTTGAGCTATAAATGTATTTTGTATAGGAGATCATGGAAAATGAGGTAGAATTTGGAATTTAATTTTGTAATAAATACCTCTTCTTTCAAACATTCTAGATCTTGGGGTTTTTTTTTCTCCTCTCCTCTGTCCCTCACATGTGCACTTGAAGTAACAACATGAACTTTAAATGGACCCATTGGAGAATTTGATCTAGGACAACTTTGATCTACATTATCTTGTAGCACACAAATGTTGCTGGACTGCAATTCTAGGAGGCCAGGTTTTACTGCAGTCCAAGTGATGTGCTGATAAGCACAGTGGGAAGTGAAATCGGTACATTTGGATGAGAATAAAGTACTGTCTATTGAAGCGGGTTTATTTCTCTGTGTTAAAGACATGTTAAATTGTAAATATGTATAATATGTCAGGTTTAATGGGTATATTGATCAAGCTTCTGCTGGGTTACCTATGAACACTTCATTTGACAGATCGAGCACTTTATTCAGGAATGCAACATTTTTCTGTAAGCCATTCTATGTTGAGTGTGTAGTGTCCATAATATCAGACGAATGCACAGTTTTGTACAAATAGGGCCCTTGCTGTGAACTAAATGCAAGTGTCTGTAATAAAACTGGAATGCTGTAAATCTGAATCTGGCTCTACGTCAGGCTGTAGTGACAGGGCAGTGTATGCTTTTGAGTAGTGTAACAAAGGGTTGCCATCCTTGGGGTGGAATTAGGTGGGGAAAAACAAAATAAGCTTGCTTATTTGGGGCTACGCATTGATGCCCAGATCAGAGCCAACCAGTGTGTTTAGACATGTTCTAAGGGCTGCTAAAGTACAGCCAGGACAGCTACAAACTGGATTATGGCCCGCACGAGGTGATACAATATGCTAATAGATGGGTACTGAAAAGCCTATTGACATCTTGTGTAGCTTCAGAAAATGCAAGTTGGTCTGTGGATAGTGTCTGATCAGGGCTATCGTTCTGGAAGGAAGGACTGCTGATACAGAAGCTGTACTAGAGTGCAGGGAGACGACCGTAAGGAAAAGGCATGAAGTACTGTTTAGAAAACGCTGATAATGTCTGAGATAACTGTACTTCCCACTGCCCTCTAAAGGAAGAACGGCTTCTTTGTGCAGGTAAGTGATCTCACGTGGGTGGACACTGGTGACTGATTCTGTTTTGCATTTGTTCTGAATGTGCCAGGTTTTTAGGCTTCTAAATTCCAGCTATCATCCCATTACATGTTCCTCAACAAGAATGAGGCTTTTTTATAACCTTGTGTTTTAATACAGAGTTTGTGCTCTGTCTTCAAGCTGCCACTTAATCTTCTGTTTGCAAACCGAATAGAAACTTTCAATGCAAGTTGCTTTCTCTTGCCCTCAAATCTCTTGTGCCTCTTTTCTCATTTTCCTCAGTTTACCCATATGGTTTCCCAAACTGTACACTGTCTTCCAACATCCGTCTCCCCAGTTCCATATGCTGAAATAAATCTTCATTGCTTCCTGGTTTCCATCCAAGGATTGTGGTTGTCATACACTTCGGAGTTGTTTTCTAATACACCATCTCTAACTCTGTAGCTCTGGCCCATGCAATGCGTGCTCTGGAAATAGAAAAGTTGTGCTTTATCTGAATGGGCATGGTCTACCACGTGTCATGATTGCTGTAAATTGCTTTTTCCATATTTACCATTCTTGCAGTCATCGTTTTATCTCCAAATTTCATCCAAAGCTAGTCATCCTGCTGCCTTGCAGCTTGACATCCTTGCAGCTGACAAAAAGTAGTTTTCAGGCTTCATTCATCTGACCTATTTTTTCCACCATGTATTTTAGGATGAGGTAGTTCTGAAGTACCCGGTTTTCTCCATTGACCAGAAAGGGAGTTTACGTTACTTGCCCATATGAAGGCATCTGTGTTGGGTCAGCTGAGTCCCACCCTAGCAATGTGCTCGTCCCTTGGAATGCTTTAGGGACCGTAACTGTTTGGTTACAAGGTGAAGAAGGAAGCTTCTCCAGCTGAGAAGCGGGGAGGAGTTGGTTGAGATGAGAATGTGAACATGCATAAGATGGTACATCTTTCTTTAAGATTTCTGAATTCTGTGAGAACAGCCAAATAAAGCCAGTGCAGTTGAATAGAGGTAATTTAAACAATTTGATAAATTCCAGGCAAAATCCCATTGGGAGCAAGTCTGAGGAGAGAGATTTAAATAAAGGAGACCAAGAGCACAAGCACCAACTGTCCCAGGGCAAAGCAAGGCCAGGAAGAACCAAAAAAGCCAAAGATGAGAAGCTGAGTAACAAGTTCTTAATTGACTTCAACTACAAGAGAGAAGTATTCAGAAAGTGAGAATTCAAATTACTAAAGGCTGCTATGAAAGAGTCATGCGGAGGGGGAAAGCAAAAAGGCTGCTTCACAGAATGAAGACATAATGAGGAATATCAAAGTTAATGAAAAACTGTCAGGATGTAGGTAATAAGAGATGGATCAAGAATTAGACCACTACTTGGCAGAGAAGGAAAGGCATGAATTGATGGATCACCCTGAGAAGTTGTACCCCATCTTCAAATGCTTTTATAATAAACTCCCTACTGGGTTTTTCATTATTTCCTCTATGCTGGTTTTTATCAAGCTAGTTAGTTTTTTCCTTACTTAATCATCCTGTTTGGCCTTTTTGAGTATTGCCACATTTTATACTCCATATGTCTGCTGAAATTTCTTTGTTTCAAGCATTATTAAAAAAAAATTTAACAATGAGCGGGTTTGAGATACCCTCAGGCAGCTTTTGTAGGACTCGTGGGTGCGAGCTATCTGTGCCTGCTGATTTTAAGTCTTTATCGCTAACAGTTGCTGTTTAACATCCTATTTAGTTACTAATGGATTGGAAAGTGCTTTATGATGTGGCATAAGTACATCATTCTCCTCAAGACAGAGCCACAATATTTATTCAACACTTAAGCATTTTTGACTCTGGAGTCTGCAGGTGCAAAACTTCTCACTGAACTAGAGAATATTTTTGACAGAGCTCCAAAACTGGAATGACTTAGGTGAGGAGCAGAAGACCTCAAGCAGAAAAGGAATCCCACACATCATAGAAGCAATAACACATGGGGTTTGCTTTGAGAGCAGATGGCTGAATGCAAAGCTGAAAGGTGGTGATGCTACCACAGCCTTGCCATCAAGGAATGGGTGCAATTAAGTGCAAAATCTTTTTTTTTTTTTTTAATAAATCACAGCAAAGACACTGTTCTCAGAGACAGCTGCTGTAGGTCAAATGATTGTAGGAGGTGCCCTGGTCAATAGTATCAATTCAAATTGCAAGAAGGAGGGAAAGAACAGACGGAGCTGAGATCGGAGAGAAGACAATCAGTGAGCACTTCAGAGACTGGCAC
Organism: Anarhynchus alexandrinus; assembly: GCA_008711295.1. Lineage (NCBI taxonomy): Eukaryota > Metazoa > Chordata > Aves > Charadriiformes > Charadriidae > Anarhynchus > Anarhynchus alexandrinus. The sequence goes on from VUYV01000001.1 coordinate 1,732,883, forward strand.
CAGCAGTGCTTCTGAAACAAGACAAATCCAGTGGAGAAACCACAGAGGAGGCTCCACAGGGAGTAAAGCATCCTTTCACCGAGCATTTGCCATAAAGGATGATCCGGTCCAGAAGTATAAGGACAGTCGGAGGAAGATCCAAGCCCACGTGCACTGTCCCTAGGTAGGACAGAAGCCAGGTAACTGTGCTGACACAGTGGTTGCCATATTAGCTAGAGCACCATCTTTGAGCTAACGAGGCTGGAGAGCTTTGGGACCACGGCTGCTTGCATCCCACCAGCTTGGAATGTGCATGCCTCTGTAGTTGTGTCTTATGATCAAATTCAGCTTTTGGTCAAGACTGACATGGTAGATGATAGACTTTTTGAACTCACCTTGGTAGACTGACGTACAAAAGGTAGAGGTTCCTTCTTGGAAGATCACGGCCTGGTGGTGGGGGTAGCAACTGGTGGATTATCACTGTGCTAGGGACCACAAGGTGAATAACAACCAAAATAAGGTCTGACCATCTAGTAAGTGCCAGACCTGGTCCAACAGCCTCATAAGTCAAAAATACTCAGGCTAGCAGCTCTCTGTGTGGTCCCCTTTGACTTCTCTCCCTGCTTCATGCCCTGTCAGCCTTGGATTGTTTTCACCTGCCTGTACAAACTTCCCCAGCTGGCCCTGGGAGATCCAAGAAGAACGTGGGGACGTCTAGTAGCAAATCAAAGTCAAAAGATGTATTTTCATTTTATTCTACTGTTGAATCCTCACAAAAACACAGGCATTGTTCCTCCTTCTTCTGCCTGTCCCTCTCCCCTTAGCCCAAATCTTCAAGGTCGGCAGTGCTGCCCGGCTCTCCCCGCAGGCGCAGTGGCAGCCAGCGAGCTATGCAGCTGTTGCCTTCATAATTTTATGGGCAAGATTATTCCCTCCTGCATCTCTTTTGCTTCATGTTATGCAACTGCGTTTTGAGATTTGCTTTGCTACTGAGCTATGCCTCACCATGGCCTGAGGGGGTAGGTTGAGAAGACTGCTGGGAACTTGCACGAGGACTTCTCCCACCTGAGGATGGGGATGGGAGTCTGGGGAAAAGAGCAGATGTCATGGTCAGTGGTTTTGAGACTGGGGGCAAGGGGAAAGAAATGGGATTAGCCAAGCCCGTGAGTCCATCTCCGAAGTGAGCAGGGAGCTTGAAGCAGCGAGATCAGAGCAGCATTATTCATGAGGACTCGCAGATGTAGAATTGGATATGAACAAGAGTCCAAAGGGGATTTGGGTTTGTTGGTACAGCAGCTGAGATGAAGACTGATGGTGCCACAGCAGCACGTGCAAAACAGCCATCCCCAGGCCAGGCCGATGTGGTTTCCTTTGGGAGGGAGGTCTGTTTTCCAAGTGCCCCGAACCCTGAGTGCAGGGTTGGGGACAGGTATTTTTGAGCTTATTCCCAGTTCTGTCACACTGTCTTACAAACTTGGGCAAGTTTCTTTCCCTGTGGGTAAACTGAGGCACTGAACAAGTAAAGGCAACCTGGCAAGGGGAGTTATGAGTGATGGTAGTGTCATTTGAAGGTGCTGTAGATTACCATAATGAAACCCACGAGAAGTTAAAAACATATAAATTTTTCTTCTTAAAAAAAAAAAAAACCCACAAAAAAGCTTTGTTGTTTTCTTTGTGGGCCAGTGAGTTTCTCCAGAAATCTTCTTCCTCTTTCTTCAAGTGGCCTAAAGATGATTTTGGAGAATTCTCTGCTGCTGACCTGGTCGTTACTCACTCATGACAGCTCTGGGAACAGTCTTGCAGAAATCCAAGAACAACTCAGAAAAAAGCTGAGCTGCCAGGCTGGGCACAGGGAGCCAAGGGAGCTGGGGACCATCGCAGGAAACCCTCAAACCATGGAGACGTTTGCAGTGCTCAACCTCTTGATGCATCCTGGGGCTTCCTCACGCTTGAAGGCTCACAAAACACTTGAACAAGAAGGGAGGTTTGCTTGTTTGTTTTTCATTGTACTTTAAATTCTCTCTGGACTCCGCTTGTGCTGTCAGCAACTCAGTGCCCCAGCACCAGGAGGAACAACTCCGACAGCCACGTAGCTGCCAGGGAGAAGCTGCTTTGCATGCAGGGAAGAGCACTGTGTCTCCCGAGCCCTTGCTCTTTTTAGGCATGTGAACAGTGGTTCAGATGTTTGTTACCCCTGAGCTCCCCCTGTCTCCCACCTCGAGTCCCTCCTTTCAGCTCCCTCCTCCTGTGCTGGAAGATCTATGTTGTCACAGGGAAAAATACTGCTGGTTTTATTAAGGGAGAGAGCATGTACCAGTGCCAGAGGGCAGCCAAGGGATGGATTGACTGTCCAGAGGGGCAGGAAAGGGGGCAAAGCTGCTCCAGAATGCTCCCGCACCCTGCCCAGTAGGAGCTGGTGCTGGGGGCCAGGGAAGGAATTAACTCTCTTTGGTTCTTAGACTGTGCTGTGTTATACCAGCGTAGGCTTTGGGTGCTTACAGGTCGGCAGCCCGTTGCCCCTTTCATCATCTGGGGCACCCGTATGTTCCACGAAAGAAGACATGTCACGTTCAGCACTCTCGTTGCTGCTGTTATGTCTACTCTGTTCTGACATTTGTGCCTCGTCTGTGAGCGCTCAGCGTGCAGCCACCATCTGCAGCACAGAAGGAAGGTGTGGGGGGAAGACTTTGGACAAGAGCCACCATTTTCCTTTGCCATCATGGCTTCACTGCTATTGTCTGAGGTACCACGGCCATCAGGAACAAGAGCTGAACCTGCATCTCGCTGTTGTTTTGGGATGTGATAGCTAGTATGGTGCCTGCATGGACCCAAGGAAAGGTGTCCCATATCCCAAGTAAGCTTTAGGAGCTGATCACTCTTAATTGCAATGACTTGCTTTTGTGGTGCTTCTCTTCCTCCTCTATCAGCCAGGCCTGTATATATTCAAAATGTTGCTAGGCAAATAGTCAGTCTCAGTTGCTGCTCTGACTGCATATGTTTGCTTCAACTCTGCTCCTTGGTATCCTGTGGTGTAGGGAGGACTCTCCGCTCTCCTTCCCTGTGCCCTGGCAGCACAGCGCTGCCCGTCTGTTCTGCTTCCCCTTCTTGGTGGTGGGGTCAGGCTGAACTGTCCAGCCAGGCTCTGGTGAAGCTCCATGGCTGTGTGGTTGTGACAACAGTCTGAAATGTCAGAGTAGCTTGTGCAGATGCACATAGGACGACACTTCATGCTCTTTACTGGCGCGCTTGATCAGCTGCACGATAGCTAAAGGTTAATGTTTGCGTTGGCACTGCCGGGCTTGTGTTTGCTGCCCTGCTCAGATTAACCCAGTGTTTCCCGCTGCTCTGCTAGCTGCTCTTTCAGGCTCCTTGCAGCTTCAGCAGTTATTGTCGCACTGATTTACTATCAGTCCCCAATGTGAATGTTTCCTTTGCAACCGTACAGCTAAGATGCTGGGTTTGATGAGAGCTTGTTGTGGACCAGAAAATGGTGGCCCACAGCAGGACGCACTGTAGGCTGGCAGGTTGTGTGTTCTGACCCCCCAGCCATGAGATGGCTCTGCAGCTCGTGACTTTTCTTTATTATTGAATGCTTTCTGTTTATCCCCTCTTCTCTAAGAATACAGATGTGTAGAGATCATAGGCTTTTCAGACTTTTCTTAATTATGAAAGCTAAAATGCTGTATTTTTAACAGAAGCTACGATTTAACAGAAACCAATTGTGTCTTTCCAGGACCTGGGACCTTTGACATTATTAAGTCTTTTCTAACAGTGGCATTCAAAACAGGGCAAACCTGGAACATCATTTGTTTTCTGGCTCAGTAGCCAGAGATTTGAAGCATTTGTGAGATTCCCTAGTCCCACCTGACAGTTCAATTTCTTTGTGACTTTGTTGGACTCTTCAAAAGGACGGGGTTCTCCAGCTTCCTCTAGTGTATATGCAGTTTTTCCTATACAGCATCTTGCCTGGTCTGCGCTGAGAATGTGGCGTCTCAAAACCCTGAGAAAACAGATAATTTATTCTGGTACTTGCAGAGAGGTCTCGGGTGGCTTCCTACTGTCGCTGCAGTCAGTGCTGTCACTCCGGCTCTTTAGGAGAAAGTCCCCTGGGAGACAAGCTGGGGCTGGGGCTGAGGATGTAGCTTTGTGCCTTTGAACTTGTCTCCTTCCAGGGATTATTTTCAGTACTCCAATGAGAAAAGCATCCTTTCTGCCGACACCGAGTCAATGTGCTCCTGGGTTGGGTCAGAGGCTGCTGTCTTCTCTCCTGATTACAAGAATTGAGTCTGATGTAAAGAACCAGAACTATAATAAGATCAGCACAATTGTTATTTCAGAGCAGACTGTGATGGTTTCAGCAATGTTAGTGCTTTTGTCTTGCTCGCATCCTTCTGAAAACCTTTACTTGCATGACTGCTCTGACTTCCCTGGCTTCTGTTGTGCTGCTTGAGACCTCGCTTGCCCCTTCTCTCTTTGTTTGCTCCATGCCGCCTAAATCCTGGGGCCAAATTAAAAGCAGTGTTTCCCTTTGTCTGAATGATAAAGAGAAGCTGGGTGTCCTGAACATGTTTGACAAAGATGACATGTCTTCTGATCTGTTATTAACAACTTCGCCTGGTTCAGCTGGCTTAATTAGCCTTAAATTAAACACACATCTTGCAGTGTCTAGACTGCATCTGCCCATGGAGATAGCAGGTGGCTGCGGGGCATCCTGAGTCTCAGTGGAAGTGGCCAAGAGCAAGAGGATGCCCTAGCGCTGGAGCATCACTGGGGACCTTCTCAGCGAAGCTGCGCTCTGAGGGAGCTGCGCTGAACAGAAGCGAACAGGGATGGGTCCCGCTGGTCCCCCCGTTCAGCACAGCTCTGCCGTGCCGCTTCACTCCTAAAATCGGGCCGGTTGGAAAATGTCAACCATGAACGAGCTGAACTTTCTACTCTGCCCTGTGGTTGAGAGTCCTGCGGGAAGGGGTGGGAGGATACGCGGCCTTTAATCTTAACTTCCTAACACCCCCCCCCCCATGC
>VUYV01000001.1:1737889-1780916 GCA_008711295.1 Anarhynchus alexandrinus
CCCCGGTTCCCCGCCGGTTCCCCCCCTCCCACTCCGGCGGAGCATCCCCCCCCTCCGCCCCCCGACGGAGAGAGGGGCGGGCGGCTGCCGCTCGGCGGCCCCTCCGCCCGCGGAGCGAGCGGTGGCAGCGCCTCGTCTGGCCTCGCCTCGGGCGGCGAGGGGCTGCTGCGTGTGTCTCCCCCCTCCCCTCGCCCCGCCATGGAGAGCGGGATGCTGCTGTCTGGCAGGCAGCGCGCGCTGATCCGGGAGAGCTGGCAGCGGGTGAGCGGCAGCCCCGAGCAGCACGGCCTCGTCCTCTTCACCAGGTGAGCGGGGCGGCGGGGACCGGGATGCGGCCACCGGCACCTCAGCCCCCGCCGACAGGACCGACCCGGGGAGGGGGGGAGATGGACGGGTTCAGCTTCTGGGAGAGAAACGCTTCACCTTCTCTTGGCCATGGCTCCTCTGCTTCCCTTCGCGGGCCGGGGGGAGCAGCGTGGGGCTGGAGCGGCGGCCGCCGTCGGGCAGCGGCGTGGGGAATGCCGCCCGCCCCGCGCCGCTTCCCGGCCTTTTCCCACCTTCCGCCGGTGAGAACTTTGTTAAGGGGGAGAGATGGAGGGTGAGGGAGAGAGGCAGCGGGCGGGTTTTGTGCGTTTCTGCCCGCTGATCCCCCCTCCCCGCCCCCGCCTTGTCACCGCTACTTCTGCTGTTTGAAGAGCTGCTGTTTGTTCGCCCAAACTCCGGGGAGTGCATGGAAGGGACATCCTGATTGTCCCTGACACGGCTCTCTGTAGCCCCAGGCAAAGACCTGGCCGCTGGGGAGGGATTCGGTCTCAGGGCAGAGGGAATGTTTGCCGGGGGAAAACGGCTGAAACCCAACTCCTTCCTTCCTAAGCAGATTAACGTCTCCATCATGGGAAGAGAAAAAGGAAAAAAATCTATGAAAAGTCATTTAAAAAGGACAGTCGGAGAGTTGATGACCAGCTTCCGGAGTGGGATGTAGCAGGCAGGAGCCAAACCTTGCAGAGCAGGGCTGCGAGCAGCGACAGCAATGTTTGGGAGTTTTAGCGGAGAGGAGAGGGATGCAGTAGCTTAATGGGCAGGGTGGGGAGAAGAAAGACTGTCTTGCTTGAATTCCCTGTGGCCTCCATGGACAGTGTCAGACTTTTAGATCTCCCTGGGTGGCTGCTACTGAGACCCATATGTGCCTGGCATACACTGGCAGGGAGGATGAGGGGGGAAAAAATGGGAGCTGGTGATGGTGTGGGAGAATGGGGCATTAGCTGAGTTTGTACGTGTCCCCCTTGTTCAAGTAGGAAAGCCGTCTGCTGGAGCTTGCAGCCCTTCCCCAGATTTGGGAGTGTTGGGGCTCAAGGGGATGATGAAGTGGGAATGGGAAGAGTTGAGACAACGACCAAGATTCTGGAGAGAAAGGCCAGGCTGGGAGGAACTCCAGTGAGCTGAGACTGGTCCTCAGGTGCCATGAACACTTGTCTGAGAGCTGGGGCTGTGGGCTAGGGAAACAGATTTTTTTTCACTGTAGGTGACCTGGATTGCCCCAAACTAAGACTTTTCAGAACTTCTGGGTCCTTTACAGGTGGACAGGAATCAGTAGGTGGGAAGGGAGGCAGAGGGGGGGCTGCGGGTGTGCTGCTGCTGAGGTTGTTCCTGGGGTGAGCAGGACTGTAAATAAAGCTGAGGAAGTGAGAAGATGGGGGTTTCTCTCTTGCTGTTGCAGGTTGTTTGACTTGGACCCTGACCTGTTGCCCCTTTTCCAGTACAACTGCAAGCAGTTTGCCAGCCCTCAGGAGTGCCTCTCTGCCCCCGAGTTCCTGGATCACATCCGGAAGGTGAGAGAGGGGCTGTGGCACGGCCGGAGTGCAGCTTCTGTGGAGGAGGGAGCCCTTAGGACATGGCTTGGGACTGTGGGGTGTCTAACTGGGGAGCGCATGGGAGGTCTCCTGAGATGGTTACTTGTGCTAGCAGAAGGTGCTATTGCCAGGATAAAGTGCCCTACAACAGTGAGAAGGGGATGAGGATGCGCATTGTGGTGGGTAAGAAGCAACGTGCTGATTTCCATGCACTCATCTGTGGGTGGATTGCCTCTTGTGAAAGTTGCAAGCACCCTTCTTCTACTGTGGAAGTGCCTCAGTGAGCTCTCTTCTGTCCAGACAAGGCCTGAAACCCTCTGCTTGGCCACATGCAGACCAGGAGGTGGCACAGAGCTGGGCAGTGGGCCAGGATCCTGGGGACCCACTAGTGTGGATAGGCTGTTGGTGCAGCTGAAGAGCCAGAAGGCCCACAGCATCTCTTAGATAGTCTCTGGGGAAGCGCCACAATACGCATTTGCCTCCCCCCAAAACAGGGAGAGGAGCAATGCTGATGTCCTCTGGAGCAGCTCATGCATGGACAGAATTACACCTAGTGCAGCAGAAACCCTTTGCTGAGCCCTGAAAAGTGGCCATGCCAGGGCAGAGCGCAGCCTTGGCTTGCAGATGCCTTCATAAGCTGTCTGGCTCCATCTTTAAACCAGTTTGGTGCCTCGCTTGCCTGTCTTTATTCCTTGCAAGAGGCTGTTTCAGGACTGCGCTTCTCTGATAGCTGCAAGCTTTTTGTTATTTTCCAGCCTCTGTTTATTGGCAAAGTTAAGTCCATTTTTACTTCTGCTATTATTGCCTTCAGCTGAAATAGCTCTTTGCTCTTGTTGGAGATAATTTCCCTGTTGAAATTATAGAGCACAATTCTACCACCTCTTGGCTTTGCCAAGCTAACCATGTCCTGGCTTTAATCTCTCCTTCTAATTCGGTGTGTCTGTTCCCTTCATCCCTCATTAACCCTTCTCTGTCCTGTTTCCATTTGACTCTTCATGCTCCTGGGAGACCGTGGTGGTACATGCTTTACCAGACCAGGTCTCTTGGCTGTACTATCTACCCCATCTCCTCAAAATACCTTGGCTCATCTTAGAATTGGAGTTGCCTTATTCACAATTGCACTGTCTTGGCATCTTCTAGTTGGAAACTCTAGTCCTGGCAAGATCTAGGCTTCCCCTGCAGCTGTCCTGGGATCCTGAGAGCTGTAATGACTGCATCACCATTACATCTTAGCCTGTAACTGCTCTGCTATAGGGTTGGTTACCCCCCTCTGGGACAGGGACGTCATCAGTGCTGCTTGCTGTGGCACCTCTGGCAGTGTCCCATGGAAGGATGTGGTGTGTGCTGCTGCCAGCATGCCTCACTGATGTGACACACAGATCGCAGCAGACCAAAGGAAAGCTCAGAGGGGATCTACTGGGCTGGGAGGTCATCAGGCTGAGAAGGGTGAAGTAGACAGGTCAGACTCTTCCTCTGAAAGGGCAGCAGAGCCTTGCTGTTAATGCCATTCTGCCTCTGCGCTCCTGCAGGTGATGCTGGTGATCGATGCCGCTGTGAGCCACCTGGAGAACTTGTCCTGCCTGGAAGAGTATCTCTGCAACCTTGGCAAGAAGCACCAGGCAGTTGGTGTGAAGGTTGAGTCTTTCTCGGTGAGGCGTCCTCTCTTGTCCCGCTGTGGCCATGTTTGTGCAGCTCTGCCTGCAGCCCTCAGCTGTCCCCATCCCTCTGTGCCCACCTGCTGGGTTCAGCTGGCTGGAGAGAAAGCTGGTGGCTCAGGGCAGCCCCTGAGCTGCTGATACCTGTGTAGTGACGTTGGCTCGATCAGGGAAACCCTTGAGCTCTCCTCATTTTCTACCCTCCCCCAGTAAGCCCAGGGAAAAAGGACAGAGGGGAGCAAGGCATTTCCCCTGTTTGAAAAGGACCACAGTTTGGGACACTGCAGTCTCTCCTGCGACGCAGGGCTCCTGGATCAGCCTTTGCCCTGGGCCCTGGACCTCTGCACCAAATGCTTTGTGTAGACCTCACCGCACACATCTCTCTGTGTCTGCACTGGCATGGGGTTGCTGCAGCTCAGTCTGTTTCCTCCATGGCAGTAAGACAGGAGCATCTTCCATATTAAACCCTTGCTTACTCCTCTCCCGCCATCAAGCATGGACAGAAATGCTGGACAACACAGCAGAGAAGGGCAGGTTGAAGGAAAGGTTTCTAACCAATGCATGGTTCCCTCCCAATACCGCTAGCTTTGATCCTCTTCAGAGGGAGCAGTGTCCCCTTTGCTTGGGGTAGTGATCCCCACCAGCCCTGCGCCCAGTGTGTGGGTGCTCCTGGATGAGGTTGCTCACAGCTCCATGAGGACCAGTGCCCTGTGGAGAGGCCTGAGAGGTGGCGAGACAGTCCCTGAGCGTCCAGCCTGGGGTCTGACCCAGTCTCCTGGCATCTGGGTATTGCTCAGCTCTGCTGATCCACTGCTGTGTCAGGGGACGGGGCTGGGAGCCATGGAGGATGGACATGTACCTCTATCCTGGTGTTAGATGTGTGTACAGCTCTTTCTCCCTGCCTGCACTCCCCACTCACCCCGGGGGTGAGGTGTGAGTTTGGGGTGAGGGCCAGCATAGAGCAGGGGAACGGAATGGCATGGGCTGGCTCTGGGTCCCCTCTGAGCAGCCAGGGATGGAGTGGCCTGGCCCTGCTGGTGGAGGAGGAGGAGCTGCCCTGCAATGGGAGAAGTCCAAAAAGGCAGTGAAGCGAGAGAAGGGGCTGCATGTCATCCCCTGGTGCTGAGCTTGATGCCTCCCTGTTTGGTTTGCAGACTGTCGGCGAGTCCTTGCTGTACATGCTGGAGAAATGCCTTGGCACCGCCTTCGGGCCAGACGTGCAGGAGGCTTGGACCAAACTCTACGGTGCTGTGGTGAAAGCCATGCGACGCGGCTGGGAGACCCTCCCAGAAGGGGACTAGATGCTGCCATCCATCCCCATCCCTGACCACGCAGCGGTCTTGGGCAGGGGGGGTGCTGACACTGCACTGTCTGCCTCTCTCCACCTCTGTCTTTCTCTGTGCACCAGCCCATCGCTGTCTCCTCCAGTCACGCCTGCTTCGGGGCTCTCACAGCGATTCCGCTTTGCTTTGACATGACCACATCTCTGCCTTTGCTAAGGGCTGGCAGGGTACGTCCCTGCAGTGAAGCCTAGGAGCGCCACAGCACAGGTACACTGCCCTGCCCCACGTTCCTTTGGGCTAGCTGGAGCACCAACACCCACACACCTATTCTGGTTTTTAGCTGGCTCATCTTCCCTCCTCTTGCTACCCTCCCTAGTTAGATGACAGCTAGCGTAGGCCTCTCGGGCTTATTTGCCCGAGATCCTCTTTGCTGTGCTCCAGACCTGCCAGGTCTGGCACCGCTCGCTCCTCCCGTGCTGCTGTGCCCAGTCCAGCTGTGGCAGTGGTGGATTTGGCTCCCTCCAGAGGCAGGGGCAGCAGAGGTGGGAGCTGGCCATGCTGTGCCATGCGGCCATCCTCCCCAAAACATTTGGGGAGCTTTTCCCTCCTCTCCTTTCACCGACACGTCACTACTGGATGGTTAATCCTCCTGCTCTCTTCTGCCTTGCCTCTCCCCTGGATGGGATCTGTGGCTTTTCCTTGTGTCAGGTTGGCCACTACTCAGTGTGTTCCCTAGGGATGCTTCAAGGAGTGGGTTCACGTCAATCCCAAGGTGAGGCTGCTTTCAGCAGGTCTGGGCTGACAGCTGAAAGGCTTTGTGTTGGTTTGGCTGGTTGGTTTAACCACAGAGCCAGCTGAAATGCAGCAGCAGTGGTGGCTCTTTACTGCTTTGTGTTAAGGAGAATAAAGTAAATACAAGGAAAAAATGTCTTAAAATAAAAATGAAGGTTGCAATCATGTCATGGCAACAGCTTCCAGAAATCATTCTGGCTCTTGGCCAGAGGAAGCATAGCTGGAATTTCTCTGCTGATGCTGTCAGGACCTGGAGCGCTTCCCAGCTGCACACAGTGCCCATCTGCAGAGCTCCTCACCCTTTAGTAATCCCTCCCAGCCATACTTGAGACACAGCCTCTTCAGAGCAGCGTGAGGTGTGTGCAGCAGTGCTGTGTAAGGACAGGGATGAGAAGACAGCATCTGCTGGAAGATATCCCAGGAAATGACTGAGAGGCAGCACCTGAGGGCTCTGGGGGAAAATGAACTTGAGCACTTTGAAGAAAAGTTCATCTTTATGGGGAAGTCACTGTGGGACAGGCAGAACCATGTTTCCAGCCATCACTAGCCCCAGGGCAAGGACACGGAGCAAGCGTTCAGTTACAGGCAGCTCCCTTTTTAGCTGCTCCTTCAGGGCAGCAGGAGCCCAGTGCTGAGGACTAAGATGGTCCTGTTCTAGAGATGCATTCCTCCTATACTCAGATGTCCTCCACTCTGGGGCAGGAGAGGACTGCCTGTTCCTTGCAGCTGCAACTGAAATCTCCCAGCCCTATGCCATGGAGGGGATGATGGGATGCCCTGTGAGATGGGGCTCTGCTTCCCTGCCACCAGGCCTGGTGGTGGCTGTAGGCTTCCAGCAAGCAAGAAGTCCTCCAGCTGTGTTTGGGAGGGGAGTTGAGGGGTGTTGTGGAACAGGCAGTGAACATCCCCATGTAGGATGCTCGGTGTCCTCCCTGTGGTACCAGACTCCACTCCTGCAGTCCTACAGCATGGTGTTGTGCACCCTGGCCCATGGCTCTCTACATCAGCTCGGTCAGGTGAGGTCCTCCCCATTCTCGTGCCAGGCAGTGAGGGATGGAGGAGCTGGGGCTGGGGAGAGGTGCTAGCTGTGACAGCATGGTACGGGGCAGGAGGGTTTGGGAATGGGATGTCCTCTTTGCAACCCTGTTCTGGGGCATCAGCCTTCAGCATCATGGGTGGGATATTCTGGCTCTGTGTGACAAGCAGGCAGCTGTGTGATGGGTGGGGTGTGGGTGTTACTGCCCCAAACCATCGCTGCTCCCTCAAGCTTTCCTTGACTTCTCCTCTTCTGTACCATGTTTTGCGTAACTCCCAAGAGAACTGAACTAGTCCGTGTGCCTCTTATACCCAGCTGTACTGTTTAATAAAGAACAACAGTGAGTCTCGGTCCTTTTTGCTGCGGTATGTTTGTTTTAATATAAAAGGCCCAAGTACGCCAAAAAAAAAAAAAAAAAAGGATGACAGAGAGGGGTTTAGTGGTTTCTTGTTGGCTCTAGCTTTGGAGTTACTGGTCACTGGGAGTGTTTGTGTAGTTCAGCTCAACTGACATGAGAAGGCATCCAGCACCAAATGTCTGTTGGGAGGTTTGTGCGTTGTAATTGAATGGGTGAGCAGTGGAGGGGCTAGCAAAGGTGTCCTGCTGCTGATTGCTCGTTATCCTTTAAATATAATGATATCTAGTGGAATTTAAGTTTTAAGCAATCAGCCTAAAAATCCCTTTTATGCTGTTCAGCTGCTGGGTTTGTTCTTTGAGGTAGCATTGGCTCACCTGCTGCTGGTCACCCACAGCTGATTGCCCGCAGCAGCAGGGCTCGGCCTCGCAGCAAAGTCCTGCCCAGCTCCATCCAGCACCCACCCCACCAGCTAGACTGTAGAGCTGCCCCAGCAGCCCTGCCCCAGGGAACAGCTGGTGGGGATGCAGGAGGTCCTGTCTCCCCCTTCCCAGGGCATGTTCTAGCTTTGACACAGTGGGTTTCCAGCCCTGGGAGAGTTGGGCACTTGGCATTGAAGAAGGATGGTCCCTAGAGCAGGGAAGCTAGCTCCGGTCTGTAATAGCATCTCCTGAGGGCTGGAAATCCCAGACCTGCCACAGGAGATCATGGTGAGCATCCTGGGAAAGCCACGCTTAGGATGGAACTTATTCTGCAGGGCAACATGCGAAGGGAAAGGAGAGCAGCAGAGATCTGAATGCAAATGTGGGAATTCCCTGTGGTTCATTACTAAAATGAATTTTCCAGTGCTTCCTGGCCAAGAGCACAGCTGCCAGCCTCAGGGCTGCTGGTGGGAGACCAACCCCAGCTCTGCAGGGAAGGACCAGCAAGGCAACCCCAGCAGCACCCCCATGTTTGACTCCCTGTGCTAGCACAGAGGTTTGCCACGGCTCCCACAAACCGCCCCTTTGCCTTGGATGCTGCCTGGTGGGGATGCTCCCGGCACTGCCCACCACCGGCTGGCGCCGCGGGAGATGCTGTGGAGTGGAATTGCCCGTCCCCAGCTGTGAGGGACTTTTGTATGTGCAGGCTGTAATCAGGCGAGCGGGTTTCTGAGGGCCGGAGTGGCGGAGGCGCAGCGTGAAGGGGCTTACACAACCTCGTTAGGCTGTGATGAGCTTCCCCGGCGCGAGGGCTGGGCGAGCTGCGAGCCGGGGGGGCAATTACAGCCCTCGCTCACAGCCAGGGCTCCGGCCTCAGCTCCCTGGCGCCAGCAAGGTCCTGTGTTTAGCCCTGACTACCACTAATTATGATCTGCGGGAGGCCTCTGTGGGGATGTGTGATAAGGGGAGTGGGTTTTTAAATTTTTCATTTTTTTCACCCAAATAGAAGCCCTCCCTGCGCCCCGTGCCGTAAGCCAGGCTGACTGGGCAGGGCTCACCCCGTGAGAGCCATGGAGGGCCCGGCAGGAGGGACCTGCTGAAACCAGAGACAAATCGTTCAAGTAGGAATCTGGGTATAAAGAATGTGTTTTGGGAGAGAGGAGGGGAGCAAAAGACTGCTGCCTGCTCAAAACGTAGAGAAAGGCTCCCAAAATGGTGTTCACCCCCTTGCTACCAGGACTTCCCCGGGACTTGCTGGTGGTCAGTTCAGCTTTGGGAACAGCCACTCCATCCCCAGATGGGATGGGTCCCCTTGCTACTCCCGCTCCTTGCTGTGGTCCCAGAGGAGCTCCAGGCCACCCTCCTGCTTCTTCCAGGCATTGTGTGCGCCTTTGGTGGTGTTCTGAGCCAGCCCTGCCTGCAGGATGAGTGCTGGCAGAAGACAGACAGGGGAGGCACATGCCTGTGCCGGGGCTGTACCCTGCCCCAATGTTGGGGATGGTGCCAAGGGCTGTGCCAACCTTTCCGAAGGGACACGCCAGGGTGATACCCTGGTCCTGCACCTTTGCTGCTTCTGCCCACTTGCTGAGGTTTGCCTTTGTGGGGACTGTGGTGGGCGGCAAGGTGCCTGGAGGTGGGGAGATGTCCAAGTGGTATCGTTGCCACTGAAGCCTCCACAGGTCATCCCCAGGAAGAGTGAAAAGCAGCCTGCAGGTGGGGAAAGGGGCTGGGGTACTTTTGCAGGCTCCAGCGGCGAGGGTCCCTCCTCTCCTGTCCCACCAGGCAGGACATGTGGGGGTGATGACACCAGGCAGCAGCTGGGTGAAGTCATTTTATTCAAGGCACGGTCATAGCAATAAATCACGAGAAGGTACAGACCTCTGGCACATTCCTACAGCGGGGCAGCCAAGGGCAATCGGACCAGCAGCCCGAGCTCCCGAGGACATGGTGCCGCTTGCAGGCACTTGCTTCCACCTGGAGAGAGGCCACCAGCATCCCCCCGCTCTGGCTGGGGCTGTCCCCAGAGCAGGCAGTGAGGGCAGCAGCTGAGCTGCGGGCAGCCCTGGGGGCACCTGGCCACGGAGCCACAAGCCCCCCAGGATGCTTTTTGGGGTTGGAGGGGAGCAGCTGAGCTCAAGGCTCCCCCGAGGCAACCTCTCAGTAGCTAGCATGCCACAGCCATCACCCCAGCATGCAGGAGCATGGGTGGGACAATGGCCACAGAGCTGTCAGCTGAGACCCACCAGCCCCACAGGGGTGTCCCAGGGCCCACCTGAGTCCAACAGAGACCCACAGCTCACTGCTGGCCTGCCTTTTAAATTCCCACCTCAGGACTGGCACACCGTGCCCACCCCACTGTCCCCCAAGTGGCACCAGTAATGCCGCGCAGTGCCATGGCCGAGCATCTGCCTTCGCACAGCAGCAGTCCCCACACCGGCAGCCCCAATGCTGGCAGAGCTGCATTGTCATTCCCTTCCCTCCCTGCACAGCCCTGGGATGGTGGCTAGAACTGCTCTGAAGCTAGCAGGAAAATCAGGAGCAGGAAAACCAGCCCCGAGGCCAAAATGGAGCCAGTGTGGCCAGGCAGGCTAGCCTGGTGGGAGAGGGGCCAAGCAGGGCAAGGAGCTGCCCTCGTCCCTGGATGCCTTCGTGGCTGCTGCGGATGACCTGGAAAACCCCAGGGATGCTGTCTGGGCAGAAGCCGGTGCATTTACACTGACCACAGCAGGACTCACACTCAAGGGGCGGTGTGGCTGCTGGAGGAGCATCTCATGGCTGCAGCTTGTGGGGAAGTGCAGGATGTGGTGGACCAGGACCCAGAGACTGGGGTCCTGCCAGTTTCCCCCCTCCCCATTTCTGTTGCAACTAGGACAGAGCCATGCAGGGTCCCATGGCCAGCCCCAGGGAGAGAAGAAGCATGAGGGGGATGCTGCCAGGGCAAGTGGGATGACGAGGACCTTCCCTCACAGCCATTAAACACACTTGTCCCTTGACCTCTCCCTCCTCCCCAAGCACCCAAGGACACAGGCATGGTGCGGCAGTGGCGGAAGGATGGGGTGGGAAGGTGGGGAAGAGCTGGGCTTGCATTTTGATGCCTGCCTTGGGGCAGGGCCGCTGGTGCTCAGGCAGACGTGGGAGCAGCCCCAGGCACTCATCTCCTCCATCAAAGCACACGCATCTCAGCAGTCCCTGCTTTAATGGGCAAAGCCTTGGAGATGGCAGCGGGGGCGGGTAGGAGCCGGCGCCGAGGGACAACCACCATGAGCAGTGGGTGGGCAGGGCGGGAAGCAAGGCTTCGGGGTGGCCGTCCCCTGCCACTGAAGACCCACAGGACAGCGTGGTGGCAGGCACATTCGTCTGAGCTGTCTGGGCTGCATCCCCCTCATGGAGGAGCCAGGGCCTCCCACCTGCCCCCAAAGTATGGCCTCTCAGAGAGACCCTCTCCCCACACCACTGTACCCCCTCTTCCCCACGATGGGCTGGAAGAGGCAGGTGGGGAGGGGGGGGCACGGGGGGGTGGGGGCTGAGCTGGTCCAGGCAGCGGGAGGGACCGGCAGAGCCTCCTGCCACCTCCCATGCAGTGGGGTCTCACCCTGACATCAGTCCTGTCGTCCCCCGCCCCATTGGCGGGGTGGTCCCCACCAGTGCTGGGAAGGCTCCTTCCTGCCCCCGGCATGTCCTCCACTCTCAGCACGGCTGGTCCTCACCCCGGCGGCAGGGATGCTCACTGGTAGCGGGCCTGACTCTCCATCACAGGGCCGCTCCTGTACTCGCCCTCCACTGTCTCCAGCTCAGTCTCAAAGCTCTGCAGCCCTCCATCCTCCCCATCTTCTGCTGGCTCCAGGTGGTTGCCCATGGTGCCGTAGGACTGGTGTGCCGGGGAGGCTGCCGGCGTCAGGCTCAGCTCAGGCTCCTGCAGGACGGTGGCCACGAAGAGCTGCCCCGGGGGGGCGGCAGAAGGTCAGGGACCAGGGGAGCGAGGTGGGGGGCCACAGCAGGGCTGGGGAGGGGTACTCACATTGGAGTTGGGGGTGGAGGAGACGCTGCTCCGCTCCACATCGTTGAAGGCGCCGTCAGACTGGTCGGACATCTGTGAAGAGGGAGGCCAGGAGGAAGTGATGGACTGGGGGTCCCCAGCCGAAGATGGGGGGCAGCCAGGCACCACCTCAGGCTCCTCACAGCAAAGGCACCCCAGAGAGGCGAGGAGGGGGTACAGCGGGGTGAGGGAATGGGACAGGTGACTGCCCATGCTCACCTGATAGCTGGAGGGTCTGCGCGGCTGCAGCTTCTTCAGGCAGAGGCCAAAGAAGGAGAAGACGATGCAGGAGAGGAGGACCACAAAGGTGAAGAGGGTGACAGGGCGGGTGGGACCTAGAGCAGAAAGACACTGGGGCAGCACATGAGCCTCCAAGGACCTACTGCACACCCATCTGAGAACTAGGCTGGCACTTGCTTTGGGTCTTACAAGCTCTCAACCCCCTTCCCAAAACACTAGCTGACACCCCCACCCTCATGTGCCAGGTCTCCATCACACCTTCCCCCATACCATCCCCCTTCCCACTCTCCATGCCATGCCTAACTCAGGGGTGACATCAGTGGCTCAGCCCCCAAGTGTCAGATGTGACCCTTAGCAGTGGCGGGGGGCAACCCCGAGCTCTCCCTACCGAGGCGCAGGACGGAGAAGAAGAGCAGCCAGAACATGCAGAGGATGGGGGCCACTACGACCTGACTGATGGCGGCAACATGGAGGCGCTGGTTAAGCTTGGTAGGGATGTACACGTAGTAGATGTTGTACCGGTCAACCATGTGCTTGAGCAGCATGTAGAGCAAACCTGGCAGGAGGAGAGGGGCAATTTGGGGGGACAACAATGGGGATAGCCAGGTCTCAGGAACAGTGACCCAGGGGATGATACCCTTCTGTACCACATGGGAAACTCGTATTCCCACACCACTGCTGGCAGCTGGGACTGGCTATTCTCAGCATGGCCAGGGGCAGCAGGACTGGGGCACAGTATCATACTCACCAAAGGGGACAATGATGGGACAGGTGATGCTGTAAGTCATGACAACGGAGAAAATGCAGGAGGTCCAGGCATACTCCAGTCCAAACTGGAACTGGTAGGCTTGGCTCTGGGGCACAACCAAAAGTGCCATTACTGCCTCTGCAAAGGCTGCCCTTGCCTTTGCACCCTGGCCCACATGATTGCCTCCCCCTGTTATTCCCATGGGGCCAGGGCCAGCAGCACCCCTTGCATGATGGCTTGTCCCCACAAGCTTTCCCATAGGACCAAGACAGCCCAAGTTTCCAGCGAGCACATCTCTGCTGTGATGGGGGTAATGTAGGCTCAGAGGTGAATAGAGCCACGTACTCGCTTGACGTGGAGCCGCTCGGGCTCAGACTTGGCGAAGCAGAGGCGGGCGGTGTAGACGAGGAGGCCCGGGATGCGCAGCAGCTCCATGGCTGTCCCAATCAGGCTGGAGGTGACCACGTAGTTGACAAAGAAAGCGCCATTGTCCGGGAGGAAAACGCACCTGCACCAGGGATGCAGAGGGTGAGAGGATGCTTGGGCAGGCGGCTGTGAGAGCTGCTGGGGGCTTGCATCAGGCACTCCTGCTTGCCCGGGAGCTCCCTGCTACTCACTGGAACTTGACATCGGCCTCATCCAGAAAGTGGGTGTCAAAAAGCCAGCGGAAAAAAAGGTCCAGGCTGCAGGGGGGGGAGAAGAAGAACATCTCAGAGAGGGGGAGCTGCAGAGCAATGAGGGGTGCACTCAGCGGGTGCATGCTTTCCCCTGCCCCAGGTGGGCGAGACCCTCTGGACCCTACAATGCCAGAGCAGCCCCTTCTGCCACACGGGACCACCGCAGCATGGGTGCTCGCCTCCTGGACGGTCAGGATTGCTGTAGCTGGGGCTACACAGATACCTGACCTGGTCCTTCAGGGTCTGCTGAGGGCTGACCCCAAACAGGGCACAACCAGTACCGTGGCAGCATGGCAAGCTGCTCCCCTCCCCTCTTTCTCCACAGGGAAGCTTTCTGTCCGTGACCATCTAGGAGCAGCTCAGCACAGCTAAAGAGCGAGTGTTTTCCTCCCCAGAGACAGCCGTGTTTCAGCAGCGGTGGGCCCTTAGCCCTTTGGGGCTGGCTTGAGGGAGGTGAGGGGCCCAGGTGTGATCCCGGCTGCTGTAGAGTGGTCTGTACCTGCTCAGCCCCAGCGAGGGCAGAATGATGACCATGAATACCAGGAAGAAGAAGCACTTGTGCATGGTGAGCTGATTTTCACTTGACCTGCGGAGAGGACAGGCAAGAGAAGAATGTTGTCCTCCCAGCCTCTCACCTCCTTCGTCCCTGCCCTCTCCTACCATCCCTGCTGGTGTAGACACCCAACTGGCAGCTGGCTGTCTACAATGGGTTCAGGAGCCCCCATTTTCCCCAGGAGAAGGAAGGGGGGTGGTGACAAAGCTCCTGCAAGGACTCAGCAGACCAGGCACAGGGATTGGGGCTGGTGAAGGGTCAAGACAGAGAGAGCAAATTGTAGGAGCTGGGCAAAGCTTCCTCTGATAGAAGACTTTGAGCATCCTGAACCCATACTTCCACCTTGGAGGGCTTGGAGCATGGCTGGGATGTGCTGTCCAAGTCAGAACCACAGCCCTGCTGCTGCCAGTCCACCATCACACCAGTCCCCCTCACACAAACTTCTTCACACCCATCTTAAAACCAACCCCACCTGCCTTTGTCAGCAGCCTGGAAGCATTCAGGGGTATGGCAAGGAAATGGCTCCTTCGGGCATGGACCTGGGGGCTCTTTCCATGTAGGGCAACACCCACAGGGCTCTGTGGGGGTCTGCTGCTCCACTGCCTGCCTCCCTATAGGTCAGGTCCCACGAGTCCTCCCATCTACTGCAGCCCTGGGCGACTGCAGGGACCAGCCTTATTACCTTGTCCAGTGTGACTCGAAGAACGCCGAATAGTAGACGAGGAAGGGCAGGAAGACAGAGAAGGCCCAGAGCAGCAGCGTGGGAAAGAACTGGGTGATGATAGGGTTCTGCAGGAGGAGAGATGCCGGACACCCCCTCAGGAGCCTGCTGGAGCTCAGCCATGTTGGAGGAAGTTCCCTGGGCCTCCTGATGCATGATGGTGTGTGCAACAGGCGGGCTGGGGCATCCCCTCCCTGAGCAGGGGCGTTTGTTTCAGGAGATAAGAGCCTGAGGCCAGTCAAAGGCACCATGGGCACACTCTGAGCCCCAGTGGCCGCCCAACAGCTCACAGGTCAATGAGCAGGAAGGAGATGTACTGCTCACAGCTCCTAGTGTCTCCTGGAGCTCTTCCCATCCCTCTCCTCTTGCATGGACACCAACCTGCCCTCCCTCATGGACACCAGCACCAAAGCTCAAGTTTGCACAGGTGCCCCAGGGCTCTGCCACCAGAAACACATCAAGAAGGGGATGGATGGCAAGCAGGGGCATTAACACTCCTTGCCTCTCATCAACGCTCATCCCAGTTGTGCTGGTTTTGGCTGGGATAGAGTTAATTTTCTTCATAGTAGCTAGTATGAGGCTATGTTTTGGATTTGTGCTGAAAACAATGTTGATAATACAGGGATGTTCTCATTACCGTTGAGCAGTGCTTACACAGTCAAGGCCTTTTCTGCTTCTCACACCACCCCACCAGGCAGTTGGCCGGGGGTGCACAAGAAGTTGAGAGGGGACACAGCTGGGACAGCTGACCCCACTGACCAAAGGGATATTCCATACCACATGACATCATGCTCAGCATATAAAGCTGGGGGAAGAAGAAGGAAGGGGGGGATGTTCAGAGTTACGTCATTTGTCTTCCCAAGTAACCATTACACATGATGGAGCTCTGCTTTCCTGGAGGTGGCTGAACACCTGCCTGCTGACGGGAAGTAGTGAATGAATTCCTTGTTTTGCTTTGCTTGCATGCACGGCTTTTGCTTTACCCATTAAACTGTCTTTATCTCAACCCACGAATTTTCCTTATTTTTCCAATTTTTCTCCCCATCCCACTAGTGGAGGGAGGAGAAGTGAGAGAGTGGCTGCATGGTCCCAGTTGCCAGCTGGGGTTAAACCACGACACCAGTGATGGCTCGTCTTCATGGGCCAGTGAGGAGCCAGTGCCCTCCCCTTGTCACGGACAAGCCTGGACATGGAGACCCTTTGGGAAAGCTGTCACGGGGCCCCAGGGACTACCTTGAGGCTCTCCACAGGCTGTGTGACGTTGAACATGTCCATGGTATTGACGATGATGGCTGGCGTAGTGAGGAAGAAGAGGAGGACGAAGAGGCAGATATTAAGGAGGATGAATCTCACCCACCAAGATGTGCCACGGACAGATAAATTCTCCCTATGAGGAAAGCATGAGTTGGACACAACACAGAGGAAAAGCCACATGTCCTGGGTCTCCTAGCCTGGCTCCCCGAAGCTCTGTCTCCCGCTGCCCACACCGACCATCCTGGCAGCCCCTGCTCCAAGTTCAACCTCTCCCCCCTCCCCGTGCTGCTGCGCTGACCCCTCCAGAGCCCCCAGGACCAGAGTGTGACTGCAGTGCAGGGTCCGTGCCACCAGGAGGCCTTGGAGTTAGGCTGCAAAAATCACAGCCTGGCAATCACCCCAAACCTCACCTGACCAAGCCCTGCTACCCGCAGGGTGATCACCCCAGTCACCCCTGGTGATTTTTGCTATGGACACAGGAGAGATTGTCAGCCCCTGCCACCCTAAGATGGCACCCTACAGGTATGGGTGCAGGTTCTCTACAGCTATATGGGTTCCCTATAACTATGGGTATGGGCACCCTATAGCTATGGGTATTGGTTCCTCCCAGCTGCTTGCCCCCCCACTCCCTCTTGTGCCACGGGGGTTCACCAGATGATATCGCTGGGTGCAGGGGCATAGCGAACACCCCAGTGATGTGACTTGACCACGGTGGTGACAGAGGACTGCTGGGGGTGCTTGCGGCAGCGGATGTGGCTGTAGTCCTTCAAAATCCTGCAGGAGGAAGGAGCCAGGGGTTGGGTCCAGACTGAGGGCTCNAGGTGGCAGAGACTGAAGACAGACCCATTGCCTGGCTTTGGCCAGAGGAGCCAGCAAGGTGCCCCAGCAGCAGTGGCCACCAGGCTGGGGGAACGTGCCTGTGCTGGGGCACTCACACAGCTGTCATCCGCTCGTCCTGGAAGGTGACGAAGGCCATGTCGAGCCGCTTGAGCGTGATGCGGTTGCGCTCGGCATTGAACTCATCCGTGAGCTTCTCCTCCAGCTCCCCGTAGTACTGCTCCGCGTCCACCTGTGGGAACAGCCGGGGTTTGGCCACCCTCACCGGGCTGCGGCAGCTGCCATGCTCTGCCCTGCCCACAGTGGGGACGCGCTGCCTGCAGCCCTGCCTGCAGCCCTGCCCGCACTCACCCACCTGCTCAAAGCCACAGAAGCGGCAGCAGAAGATGCGGGCGCAGGGGTGGGTTTTGATCATGATCTTCCCCTCTTTCTGTGCCTTGGTGGTGAAGTAAAGCCGCCCCTTCATTGCCTTGCGCCTGCCGGGATGCCAACAGGGACGAGGGTCATTCAGGGAGCAGCAGATGGACAGACAGACTGGGTCCCTGGACGTGCTGGGCAGGAGCTGTGCACCCACCCACAGAGGCAACGGGGACCTGCATGCACTCACCTCTCTGCATCCAGCTTCATCAGCTTGCGCACGTCAAAGCAGAACTGGACGTTGGTGACGGTGCAACTGGGATAAGCCTCACTGCGGGCACAGGGACACGGTGGCACCAGGAGCCAAGGGACAGGGGCAGCCCCCACCACCTGCCTGCCAGCCGCCCTGGCGAGGCTGAGGCACACCGCTACTCACTGGAAATGCTTGATGATAAGGGAAGGGTCTGTGATCTCCTTGGGGATGTGGGTAACCATCAGTGTCCGGGCGACCTGGGGGAGGAGACGGGGCAGAGGGGGGGATGGGTCGGGATCTGTGGGCCATTGTGCTGCCACCCTGCTCACCCAGCACCAGGATGGCAGAGCACTGACTGCCACCCTGGAAGAGGGTTGGTACAGACCTCCTCAACGCCTTCTCCCAGACCCTGGGGCACAGCCAGAGGCTGCCACCTCCCAGACAGACAGGCACAGGAGAACTTCAATCTCGAGACAAGGCAGTAGGACAGAGAGATTTACCTCCGGGCTGCCAGGCTTTCTCCAGAAATGGAGAAAAACAGCCTTATCTTTCCCTGCCTGCCCAGTCCCAGGCTGTTTCTAAACCTCTCCCTACCTACTGGGACCATCCTTTCTGCAAAGCACAAAGTTGTCCATTAGTGCTGAACAAGGCAGAGCTGGAGGAAGGGTGGTTGCTCACCTTCTCGTTCTCTCTGTATTCAAGGTGGACAGAGTGGTGAGCCATGCAGAGGATGGTGACTATGAAATAGATGAGGGCGAAGATGCTGTGCAGCCACAGGAGACGGTCCCTGGAGGAGGGGAAGAGATCAGCGAGTGCTGTGGTGGGTGCGTGGCAAATGGACCAGCCTGGCGCTCAGCCCCTCACCCACAGCCACCCCCACCACCCAGAAGGACCTCCCCAAGCCGGCTGCCAGACCCCCACCCCACGGACAAGAGGAGAAGCACCCAGGGTGTTGGCTGGAGAGCACCTCTGCTGGCAGCGGGGTACAGCAAGCAGTGCCAGCAGGCTGCCCACCATGATGGTGCTCGTGCGTGGTGCAGACAGACATGGGGGCTACCATGAGCAGCATGCCACTCACATGGACCCATCCCCGTTCTGGGACTGTGGTGAGCACTGTGCCTGTGCACTCTTAGCAGTGCCTGTGACAGCAGCCGTGCCCACAGCCCCCCCCAACCACAGAAGCCACATACTGCGTTGGGATGTTGGCGATGGTTGTCCGGCCAAAGTGGGTGGGATTGTGTCCTGCAGGGGAAGAGAAGTGGGAGGTTACAGGAACCCAGTGCAGTGTGTCCATGCTTGTAGGCTTAGTAGCTCTGGTCTTTGCTCTCTCCTTTTCCATCTCTCAGGTCCCCACCAAGCCCCTGCTGCCCTGAAACTTCTTGCCTTTTGTGTTCCTCTGTCCCACAGCTGATGGTGGGTTCCTGCTCACATGGGGGCTCCTGACGGAGGGGGTCCTTCTACCCTCTGTACCCTGAGCAGGGTGCTCAGCCTGAGCACAGGGAAGCTTGTACCATGTTCCTGAGCCATCCCACAACTGGGGAAGCACCTACCCAGGAGGTCCCCCGAGAAGTTGACGGGCAGGATGACGGCCACGGAGAGCACACAGACCAGCATCAGCAGGACCAGCAGGTGCCGCTGGAAGGAGAGGTAGGTGGTGGCATCGATCCCACACTTGCTCTGAATCTCCTCGTCCCTGGGGGAGAAGTGGGTGGGTGTGAGCGCTGGTGGTGCCTCCCTACCACCTCCCACCCCAGGGACACTGGCTGCTTCAGCCTCACACAACCCACACCAACTCACGGCATCCTGCCTGTGGCATGTGGGATTTGGGCACAGAGGGAAAGGGGGACACAAGCAGCCCTCAGGCTGCCATGCCATTACAGGACCAGGTCCTGCCAGAAGAGGTTGATGCCTGTTCCTTTGGGACAGGAGCCAGGGGGAAATACAGAGGTGATGCCTCTGCTCTCTCTCCCAGGGGGATGTTTTAGGAGGGCTTTCCCCAGCCTCTGGTCCCAGCAGCTCTGGGTGATATGTGACCACCTACGGGCACTGGCTCCCCAGAGGCAGGGAGCAGTGAGGCATGGCTGCAATGCCGAGGAAACACACTTACTTCATCTGGTAGATAGAAATGAGCCAGGAGCAGAATCCCTGGAAGGGAAGAGAGTTGGGATGAGCCAGGGGTGACCCACCCCCACCTCTCCCATGAGGAGCCGGGACATGGCATGCACTGGGGATGTGTGCGGAGACGGTGCGGTGCCTGGGGACTATGAAAACAGAGAAAGCGCCCGGGGCAGCTCGACGATGCTCAGCCCAGTGAATTCTCTGCAGTGGTGGCCAAAGGCAGCTGCCTCGGGAGGAGCAGGAGACACGGGGCATCTCTCTAACACAGGCTCCTGGCTTCCAGCAGCTCCCTCCTCTGTGCCTTCTGACCGTCCCTAACATGCAATGAGCTTCTTCTACCACTACCGAGCGCTGAGCTGGCACTGCAACAGAGTGATATACAACGCCAAGATCTTGTGTAATAGCTCATTCCCTGTCACTGTATATGCAATAGTAGAGCTTTTCTCCCCTATGTGTTATGTTACATTTTACCAACGCTGGAGTTCATGCAAGTCCAAGGTCCCTCTGCGGTCTTCCCTGTCATGGCTGTACCGAGTAACACTTGGCTGTGTTACACCCCTCCTCTTCACCTCCTTTCCAGAGGGTTTATGCTGACCTTGGCTGGGAGGGACCCCAGGCAGCCCACTGTGGGATTCCCTTTCCCTGCCCTGTGAGAGTTGGCAGCTTCTTACTCCGTCCCAGCTTTACCCAAGCCAGGACCTTCCCTCCTACGCCACAGCTCAGCTTCCTCTGAGCGACCACAGCGGGAGGCTTTGGAGGTGCAGGCATCCCTGCGTGCCCAACAGCTCCATGGGGGGCAGACACCCCCTAAGCAGAGCCAGGCTGACTCCCCTCGCAGCTCTCTAGGATGCCCACATGCCAGGGAGAGGTCGCACGCTGCAGTCAATAGCTTGGCTATTCATCTCAGGGCGAGTGAGAAGCTCCACGCCTGCTCCTGGGAATTTGTGATGGTAACGGGAATTTGTCAGGCTGCTTTCATTGCAGCCTCATCCTTCAATCCTGCTGTTGGAGGGATGCTCTGGTGCCTCCCCGCAGAGAAGGGCTCCCAGGCAGGAATTTGCCCATGCTCCTCCTCACTGGATACAGGCAGCAAAACTTTATTTAGCTCTCCTGCCACATGATTGCCTTCTCCAGCAAGCATTTTCTATCTTCACCACCTATCATCCCTACAGCCCTCTGGCAGGTTTCCTGTTCCTGCTGTGTGAAGAAAAATCCAGTACTTGCTTTTATACTCTCTACAAATTTCTCCTCAAACTCCTCTTCCCCCTCCAGTGTATTTTACATCTAACCTAGCAGAGTTCAGTTTTTCCTCATTTGGGAACAGCTTGACTTTTAAAAGGATGTCTTCTTACATCTAATAATCTCCCTTAATCTGCTCTTTAGCCGTGCTGGCATTCCCTGTGGTCTTTCTCACTTATTTTTTGATGAGCAATATATATTTGCCCAGAGCATTGAGTACCGAGCCTTTAAACAGGCCTCCTGCCACCTGCAAGGATTTTACTTCTTTACCTTTCCTGCCTAGGGTTTTTTTTTAAGAAGTTTTGTCATTTTTTCATTGTCACACCAGTGACTGATTTTTGAGCTTTTGCTGCCAAAAAAGAGAAAGAAACAGACAGAAAAACATGTGGGTCCCTGCCTGTTTCCAACAAAACCTGGTTTGTGCCGGTGTGGTAGAGAGAAACAAAAGATGGCTTTAAAGCCCCCACAGCCCACCATGCTGGCAGAGGTGGAGGTGTGATCCAGGGGACTCTGTCCTGCCAGGGCCAGAAAGGTCCCTGTGGGTGTGCAGAGCAAGGCTCTGGCCATGCATCTGACTAGGTCCCTGCAGCCAGCAGAGACAGCCACGCAGCCAGGAGATGCTTGCCCTGGTGGGAACATCTCCTCCATTCAAGGTAGATGCCTCAAACCAAGCCAGGACAAAGAAACACTCCAGCTTTCCCAGGAATACCCTGGTGCTAAATGGTGGTAAGCAGGAAACCCCGCACTGGAGGATTTAATTCCTCCCGTTTAACTTCTGACCTGGGTTTCCCATGAAGAGCAGGGCGGGCTAGGCCAGGACATGCCCAACCTGGGCTCCTGCTGCCATGGCCACCAGCACTCACCACGTCCTTGTTGTCAACGTCCAGGGGGCTGCTCTCTGATGGGGACTTCTCCTTCTCGCTCTGCTCTCCGTAGAAAAGCGATGTCAAACTTTGCAGTGAGGGGAGGAGCGGAGGGGTAAAGCAGGAGAGAAGCAGCAGACAGGGGAGAATGAGCACCAGAGGATGAGCTTCTCCTAGGACAGCAACCTGGGAAATGCCTCCCCCTCCCCACATCCTGCACTGGGGCTGGACCAGTGACTACCGCTGGGCTCGGGGCAGGGGCTGCATTCTCTGCCTCTGCACTGATGAGTCCCTGGGGCTCCTCTGTGGCCCTGGCACATGGCAGGGTGGCTGGAGGAGAATTTGCCTTAGCTCCAGGACAAGAGCCTGCTGAACTGGATTTTTATATTCCACTGGTTTCAGGCCTCAAATGGCATTACAGTAAAAGGAATGTAATCAGTGCTTCAATTTTAAGTCTTGATTGCCCTTTTGATCTCCCCAGTGAAGGGAAACATTGTCTGTCCATTGCCAGACTCAGCTTCAGAGCCCGAGCCGGAGAGGAGCTGGAGAGGGGAGAAGGCAGGAGAAGGACTTTTACAACATTTTCTCCCGCAGGCTGCCCAGCCTTGCAGAGATGCCTCCTGTGTGCACCGCCTGTGCAAAGAAAGATGCTCTGCTGCCTGGGGTGAACCATGCTCTGGCAGCCAGACAACTATGGGCAGCACAGCCTGCCTGGAAATCTGGCCCGGGCTCGGCTTTCACCAGGATACTGGTATTTTGGGGGGGATTCTGTACCTAGCCCAAAGGATGGATCAGGCAAGCTGCCCTGCTGACATGGGGAACAACATTATTGCTGTGTGTCTCCCTCTGCGTCCTCTGCTGGCCAGCCCTGCTCATCCTGAGACAGTGACAGGGGGAGAGGTGGCATCTCAGTTCCCACCCAAAAGCAGCTCTTGGGCCTCTGTCGTCCCCAGGATGGTGCCCCCCCCGCCGCCCCTGGCACCGACAGCACCGTCACCAGATGGTGCCTGTGAGAAGGAATCAAAGCTGGCTTGGGATTTCCCTCTCCCTGCAGCAGACAGTGCCTGTGCCTCCATGGGCAAGGGCAGCCAGGCCATTCCTAGTGGGAAGGAGGGACAGGAACACCTGCTGAGCCTCTCCATGGGCCACCCCACAGCACCGGCCCTCCTGCCAGCCCTCTTGGAGAGGCTGGAGCCATCACCCGTGGTGACTTCGCATCCTGCTTACCTATCATTGTCCATCAGCAGTGCCAGGCGCCCGTAGTCCCAAGCCGCTTTCCGAAGGCAGGAGAAGACCAGGAGGAGAAGCTGGAATAAGAGGGAAGAGCAGAGATGAAGAGTTTTGCTGCAGGACCTCACCCCATGGGATCTCCCCACATCCCTCCTTTCTGTTTTCCCATTCATGAGCCCAAGCTCATGAAAAACTCTTGCCTAAGGCCAAACTGCTCCTGCCCCGTGATCTCACCACTCTGCCCAAGTGCCACCTGCTGCCCACCATAATGTGGGCAAAGCTCTTGGTCCCCTGCACTCACACCCATTTCCCTAAACAGCCGGGCACACTGGCATCCACACCGCACACCTGTGGCTGTCAGCACACCCGTAACACATACACTCGTGCTCACAGCCAGTCTCTGACACCCCAGCTGGGCACCGCGGTGCCTGTGAACATGGCACCCTCCTGGTCTGCTCACCAGCCAGAGGATGAAGTTGATGGCGAGCACGGTGGGCACGCCGCCGAACGGCAGCCCTTCCAGGACGGTGCTGCGGGAGCGGGCGCTGAAGCATTGCTCCTCCGTGCTGTTCACCAGGGCATCCAGGAAGCTGAGCACGTCCAGCGAAGTGGGGCTGGCACCATCAGGTGCTGGCTCCACCGAGTACACGCTCTCCATCGGTGCTGTTGTGGGGCCTCACCCTGCAACACAGGGGCAGGGATGCGGATGGAGAAGCCTTTGCTTGAAAAAGGGCTGTGGCTCTTCCAGGTCCTCCAGCAAGGTCTGAGGAGCTCACCAAGGGCAGGGAGGGGAGAGGACTGGCTGGTGACCTTGGAGCTTCCCCAGCACCAGTCTCTTCCAGGGAGGGGCTGTGGGACACAGGGCATGGGGTGTTGCTGAAGAAATCTCACAGCTACCTCATACCCTTTCCCCACCCCATTAAACCCCATGCTATTTGGTTGTCCCTGTCATACCTGAGACAAGTCTCTCACCACCTCTGCCCCTCAGTCCTGGAAACTGGGTTGAGTCATGGCCTGGTGTGGTCAGCAGACAGGAATGAGGAGCTGAAACATTTGCTTGAGTTTCTGAGAATAAGAGCAATGATGATGTTAACAATTGGGCTGCTGGGGCTGTGCTTGCTGCAGTCCCTCCAGTCAGGTATCTACTGCGTGTGGAACATCCCCTAGCTCTCCCTTCTCCTCCAGCATCATGGTCTATGTGACTCAGGAGTCATGGGACCTCCTTTCTGTCTTTCCACCAGAGCAGGATTGCTCCTTCCAAGATATCTTGAAGTATTCAGAAGAATCAGCTTCTCAAAGCCCTAAATGCCAAGGTTCGCCCCATTTTCCCAGTAGCTGATACCGCAGGCTACAGCCCTCACTGGTAGGAAACACTTAAAGGTTATTAATGGCCAAGACTGTGGCATGTTTCCAAAACCTTTCCTATCACCATGTTAAGTAGGAGAGGATCCTCTCCAAACGTGCAGCGCCTGGGACCCCTGGGAACAAGCACCCTACAGCTGCCAGCATGAACCAGCATGACTGTCAATCATGGGGATGCCAATCCTGCATGCCAGGACAGCGCTGCATGGCCATTGCACTCACTGAACTACAGGAGGAGAAGGAACCAGCACAGCACACACTAACAAACACAAGGTGGGGACAACAAGGCCAGAGTCTCTCCTCCTGCCATGTCTCCATGTGTTGGAGTCCAGCACCTTCAGCCAGCTGCTCCTGGGCCTGGACAGCTGCATGGCCTTCAGAGGAGGACAGCTTTGACTGTGGTAAGACCAACCACATTGCTGGGGTGAGAGGCACACTGGGACAGCGAGGGGTCTTCAGGGTGTTCTCAGGATGGTCGCTTAACCAGTCATTGGGGAGTTTTCAAAATGGCAACCAGGTTGGGTCCCTATATCTCTTCAGAACAGGCCCTGAGGTAGAATATCTGGTACTTTTTAGGTAGATAAACCCAGAGGGCTGAAGATCCTGCTGAGGGGAAGACTGAGGTTATTGGGGTGGAGGGGAACAGACAGACAAGGAAACTGTCTTTGGAGGCCTTGAGCAACCAAACGTAATTTTGAAGTTGGCCTGGTCCTGAGCAGGGGCTTTTATCAGCTGACCTCCAAAGAGCCCCTTCCAACCTCAGTTATTCTACATCCTTATTCTCAGGGACCTGTGCTCCTGACAACAACATCTTCCAGCTTGCCTGAAGTTCATAAGGAATTACATGAGTGCCTTGCCCCACAGACATGCTGAGCACAGTATATTGTGGCTTGCACAAAGGCCATGTAAAACCTCATCATGCCCATTAACATGCACTCCTGTAAGCTTTGTATTCAAGCTGTTGGGCATTCACTCATCGCCTTCCTTTTTATCTATATTCCAGCCACAACTGGGACCCTGCCGCAGCCCCTGCAGTCACCCTGCCACAGCTGCCCCCTGCTGCAGGATGCTCACAGCCCACATGGACAGGATGGAGGAAGAGGAGCAGGAGCCATGGTCTGATTAAGGAATGGAGGAGGATGCAAACAAATGCAGCCAAGCACATGCAGGGACCTAGAGATGCAAAGTGTTTATGGTGTTTCTTTTTTTCCACCAAGACCAAACAGGACCAGCTCTGCTTCAACACCAAAGGAAACCTGATTGAGAGGTCCTTGGGGAGCACAAAGAGAGCATGCACTAAATGCCTTGGCTTAGAAAGGGGATCTTCCTGAGCTCTACACGGATTTGCTTTTGTTGGGAAACATTTAATTCTGCTGTGTCAGTGTGACAGATGGGAGACTACAGCAGCACGTGGTTTTATGTGCACTGCTGTAGCCTCAACCTCTCTCTCTTAGACCGTGCAGCTTCCTGCTTGAGGAGATTAGTCCTGTCCGAAAGCTGCTGAGCAACCAAGGCACCCCCACTCCACAGCTGAGCAGAGCAGGTAGCACAGAGGTGCTGGGGCAGGAGCTGTCACAGATTACACACCTGAGACACCGATTCTCTTTGACCTCCTCATCTGGGGAAAGGAAAGATTGAGGAAGAGGGAGGCTTTCAAACACAGAGTTGACAGCCCCCCAAAAAAGGAAAAAAAAAGCCTCTGACAGCCTGACAAATGCAATCAGGTAGATACCAGGGATTCCCAAGGGATTCTCAACCCAAGCTCTCAAGGGGGTTGAAGAGCGTAAGAACTAGCCTTGGTGCCTACAGTTTACAAACTAAACACAGAGAGACAGTGATTTGCTATATTCTTCACTTCTGAAGCCACAATTCCAGCCCAAAGAAAAATCTCCACTAGAAGCCAAAGAGCGGCTGGGATGCTTGGACCAAGGCTATGAGCCCAGCAGAGCCTGAGGCTAACTCTACTCCAGGGTTAGACTGGCATCTGGCTACCTGCATAGGTGCATTGAAGGGATGTCAGAAGCTGCTGAACTACAGGCATCAAGATCCCCAGGACATGCAGACCCTCACACTGTGCATATGGTGCCGTGTCACCTGGGGCATGGGCTTCAGTGTCTGCTACAGATCTGCCCATGCTGCCTACAGCATCTTCAGTTCTCCTCGGAGGTCCCTAGCCATATATGTATTGATCTGGCCAGTCCATGGTGTCCAGAGACATCACAACACAAGCCGGGACAGCTGACCATTAGTGTGGCTCCCAAAAGAACTGCCAGGTCACCTGAGATATGCTGATACTGCTCCAAAGGACATCCCAGTAGACTTGGGGCTGAAGTACCATCCCTGCAGCCAGGTATGAAGTGAGGGATGGGCTGGCAAAGCCTCCCTGTAGTTTCCTCAAACATGGCCTGCCTCCCAGTTGGGGTTGGGAGTCCCGTACTTCGAGGCCCAGCATGGCCCCACTGGGATAATAACCGCTGAAGAGGGAACTCCAACAAGGGGACACCCATGGGAAATGAGTGGGCCACTGTGACAAGCGGCAGCCATTTGCCCCGGCCCGCCTGCCTCCTGCTCGCCATCAGGCGGCTGTGAAACCACCGGGGCCACCGGGGCCTCCAGCTGGGGTCAGCCCTTTCCTGCGGAGATGCTCTCAATCTGTTCTCCCCATGTGCACGTCTCCCTCCCTCCCCTCCTCCTGTAAGCAGTAGAGCCAGTGCCATCTGGCATTTTCAGCTGCTAAATAATTCACTGCCTTTTTGTTAACAAGGAGAGCGTGTCTCTGACCGAGAGAGCTGTTGGACCTTCAGCAAATAAAGAAGGAGACTCGTAGCAACCTCCAAGTCCCTTCTCTGCCACCACTTCCCAGTGGTATGATCCTGCAGCTTGTTTCTAGGCACCGTGTTCGTGCTTGTAGGAGGAACACCCAGCCGCAGGATGGCGGAGTGAGGGGGATTGTCACAGGGATCAGTATGGCTTGTCTTTCCCTGTCAAGTCCTTGTTGTCCCTTCCCCCAGTAGCAGATATTTTGCTCCTGGTGGCCAAAAGCAATGGGTTCCTCCTGGAGATGGTGCTAGCTCCAAGCTCTCCTGTCCACAAACATCCCAAATGCAAGCCTTCATCCACCCAGCCAAACTGGTTCCTGTCTCTCCACCCAGCGCTGCACAGAGAAATTTCAGGAGCAGAGGAGTCCTGAAGCTACCAGTCCAGCTCTGTCCCTTCTCTCTTAGGTGCCTCCAACTCCGCTGCCCGAAGGAGCCATCACATCGTGCTCAGTCCTGTAACACAGCCCTTGCAATGTGGCACAGGTCCTATGAAGTTGATCTTACGCTCATTTTCCTGCCTTTTCCCTGGTCCCTTCACCCCCAGATACCCATGGAAACCCACCTCCAAATACCCAAACCGGTACTTTTCTAGACCGTTTGTTCCAGCTAATCTCACCTTTTATGGTGCTGCTCTTAGAAAAGCTTATGCAAATTATATAGCTGCAGCGTTACCATTAAAATAACCATTGGGAACAACCAGCTAAAAGTAAATCATGTAAATGTTCTAGGAACAGCACATGCAGCAGAAACGGGGAGGGGAGATTTCTGCTCACATGCTCCAGGAACAGCTTGAACTCAGATCTGTAGGACATGTTCAACCTCCCTCCAACTGGAGGAGATACCTTACTTGGTATACAGAGTGAGAGATCACACCGACACTGTAGGTCAGTCTTAAAGTCACCGTTAAAACACCTAAGCTGAATTTTCAGACCAAACGTATAAGATAATTCAGTATTTTGCAATACTCTAGTGCCAGCACAGCGATCGTATCTTAAAGGTCCAAACGAATCCCACAGCATCACGAGACCAGATCCTATTCCCAGCTATACTGCTGTCATTGTGCTTTCCCCAATCTTTAATGGCCAGAGGAGGAAATATTGTCATCATTAACAGAGCTGGGTGGGTGTCTTCGCCTCCAGAAAGTGTTGGGAGAGCTTCCCATTAGCTGTGTATGAGGCAGTGCCTCCAGATGCCAACCACAGACAGGCGTCCCTTGGAGCAGCCACTGTCCTGGAGGAGCAACAGCAATGGGCAAGTCAAGAAACACAGGAGTGGGCAGGGTTGCTGTTGGCAAAATGAAGCAATAATATAAAGGCAGAAATCACAGTATATGGTCTGCCCAATCTAGGTCTTACTTGGTCAAAAGAAGGTAAAATAGGATCAGAAAACGTGCAGAGTACTAGAGAAGGGCAATCCTTCTTTCTCCTCTTTGTAGTGGCTGTGAATCGACAGTGAATGTATGAGATTTGCCATTGAAAGTGATTTGCTTGATAATTTCTATGAAGCATTTCCAGTGTGTAGGGTTTTGCCTTGAATATTCAGTGGCCTGTTTGTTTTGTTGATACACCAGCATATGCTTCTCTCCGGTTGGGTGGGCACTAATCCAGAGAATCAGATTTCCAATTGAAAATAAGGCATTTCTTTTATGTGAATGCAATTTTTCAAAATTTGTCTTTCCCTTGAAGCACCCTGCCAGCAAACTCATTTGCTAGGGGATTCACGGACAGCTGGAGTAGCAAAACACCAAAACAAAGTCTTGGGAGCACTCAGATGACTAAGCCAGGCTTCTCGGCATGCCTGCGCTCACCCAGCCTCGGCGTCCCGCTCCACCAGGGAAGGCATTACTCATTTTGGCTGGCAGAAGGGCAGCCAGGGCACAGGGCTGCTGATGGAGCTGCCCGTGGCCACGCAAAGCCAGCAGAAAAGCCACGCTGAGAAGCCAGACCATGTCTCCTAGAAAGCAAGCATCCCTGCTATCTGACTGCCTCTGCATCCTTCTTCCTTCGCAAGGAGATGTGGCCAGGCTGTGGGAGGGGAAAACAAGGACCGTTTCAGTTTCGTGCGCTGGTGTGCCCAGGGCCAGCGCAGAGGTGAACCACTGGTGTTCCACCTTGCAGGACTGCAGCGACCGACCTTGCAGGACTGCAGTGACCGGGGCGGCCAGGAAATCTGAGCCACTGTCACTGAGTCAGCACAACTAACAACCTCCAGCTGGGAAAAGGCTTATCAACACCCTGCACTGAGTGCAGTGCACACCCTGGCAGAAGCAGTTTTGGCACCAAAGGGCATGGTGACCTCTCCATCCCTGTAGCTCGGTGCATGGGAGAACAGGCACACCATGGGCCACATCCATCCCTGAGGGGGGTGAGCACAGAGGGGATGGGACAACAGACACGGCCCTCCAAAACCGCATGTGGGTCTAAAGCGTTCCTCCCTAGCTCTCCCTTCACTGTTCTCTCTTAAGAGTCATGGCCTCCAGGTCCAAAAAGCAAAGAGACGGCGGGCTGCCAGTGGCCCATGGGGGTGAGCAGATGCAGGGCAGCAGCATCCCTGGGCAGGGCTTTTCACACCACCTTCAGTGGCTTCAGGGCAGATGCCTGCATAGGAGACTGGCCCCGTTGTGACAGCATCCACCTCCCAGGGGCTGTGTCCTACAGACCCACCGAGAATGGAGCCAGATCCTGCCAGGGAGCCAAGGCCCTGGATGCGGAGAGATTGGTAGCCCAAACACTGACATTGGT
Source organism: Anarhynchus alexandrinus (assembly GCA_008711295.1). NCBI lineage: Eukaryota > Metazoa > Chordata > Aves > Charadriiformes > Charadriidae > Anarhynchus > Anarhynchus alexandrinus. Next base: position 1,767,331 of record VUYV01000001.1, read on the forward strand.
GTGAACGCTGTGCCCACACCCTGCTAAGACTACAGCACAGACAACCCACCAGCAGAAGATCCCCATCACCAGCAGGATGGCAGCTGCCTCACATGGGACAAACACCAACCCATCCCGTTAGCCTGCTGGAAACAAGACACACCTTCCATACAAGGAGGACCACATCACAAGCAGCAACCTGGCCCGCGCTACAGAGGCTGGGGTCAGTAAGGTTTGGAGGCAAAGGACCACCCTGCAGCAACTGATGACTCCTAATGGGTACAAAACACATGCTCAAAAGCTAGCTTTGTCATTGCCAATCAAGACATGATTGCTCAGAGGGGTCAGGAGAACTTGACAGCTGGCGTGCCTTGTCCCCATGTCACCCACAAGTGACCCTGGGCACATGCACCCAGATGCTCATGAGGATAGGGTGCATGAGTGTGGGAGCGAGTGGGATCAATGAGAAAACGAGCCTGAGAGCATAGCTGAGTAAAATAAACTTGCTTAAAGATGGTGTAAATAAGCACCACCTTCCCTGCGCGTAAGCTCTGGCACTGATGTCCCCTTGAGAGGCACAAACACCCACCAGGCTCACTGCCAGCCAGGGCAGGATGGTCGGGGGAGCAGCTGGCCTGTGAGCCCACCCAGGCCTTGGGCATGCAAACCCCACAGTGACCCCCCCCTCTGGCACCCCCACTCCCATCTCCGAATGCTTCGTGTGTCCCTCCTGGCTCCCTGGGAGCTTCCTGCCGAAAGGAATAGCACAGAGGCGCAGGGACCTATGGCCGTGGACCACGTGGGCAGCAGGATGAGGGAAGGGGCATCTGTTCCTGGGACAGAAAATGCATGTCCTGCCCGCTCCTCTCTCCTCACCCACCACTCCCAAATTGCCCCACCAACACTGACCATCTAAACTACATGACCCACCAGGAGGGAGAGACCACGACCCCATTTGGTGGAGCCAAGCAAGTCTTTCTTCTCTCAGGAGTGGCGGGTTGTCACCACCTTTGGGAAACCCTGCACAGGGTCATGCTGCCCCAAGGGAAAAAAGCTGAGACTCACCTTAAACCAACAAGGCATTTAAGAGCAAAACCCTCCCCTGCCACATCCCCCTGCGGAGGCTGCCACATCGCCCCCAGCTACCTGCCCTCCCCTTCTTCCCAGGCATGGCCATGCACAACCAGGGGCGGCCACATTTTGGGACAGACTAAGCTCCACATATGAGGTTTTTGGACAAGAAGGTGTCTCAGCCCCCAGCCTCCAGCGGGGCTCTCCACAAAACAACGTTTGTGGCCCTCCTCTGTGGTACAGCAGCCACCAGCAAAAGCCCCTTCCCCCTGAGGGATGCTGCGGACTGGGCAGGACAGCGTTGACTTGCTGCAGCGCTCCTCAGCGCAAGAATAAAGCCAAACCTCAGGCAACCGAGAGCAAATGGTGCTTAGGGTGAGATCTACAGCCGGGGAGGTGCGTTTGGGCCAGCGCGTGGGAGACACCGTGCACAGAGCAGCTCTCCTCCAGTGCCTCCTCCACGCATGTGCGAGCCTTTGGCTGCTGGAGCCAGCGCACAGCAACTGGGAAGGAGGAACCAGAGAGGAATTTATTCATTTCACCCATGGCCCTTTTCACCACATTTGACTAAGCTGCCACTGCAGGCCGGCTCTAACCCGTGTTTGTTTTATATTTCAATATCCCGCTGTGCACACAGCGTGCTTAGCCCCTCACACCGCACTTTGTGTGTGCAAAGCACCGAGCAAACATGAGCTAATTGGGCTGCAAGCTCTCCAGAGCAGGGGCCCGTCGCTCATTCTGCATCGTGCACCCTTGTCCTCTGATAACACTTAAATCAACGCTCTTCAGCACAAAGGATTATCCAGGCTGGGCCCAGCCCAAGCGTGGGGCAGGGAACCATGGGGCTGCTGGTGGGCGATGGCTGGGGCTGGGGGCTTATAAGAAAGATAGGGACACACTTTTGGTAGGGCCTGTTGTGATAGGACAAGGGGTAGCAGCTTTAAACTAAAAGAGGGAAGATTTCAACTAGATATAAGGAAGAATTTTTTTACGATGAGGGTGGTGAAACACCAGCACAGGTTGCCCAGGGGTGGTAGATGCTCCATCCCTGGAAACATTCAAGGTCAGGTTGGACGGGGTCCTGAACAACCCGATCTAGTTGAAGATGTCCCTGCTTATTGCAGGGGGGTTGGACTAGATGACCTCTAAAGGTCCCTTCCAACCCAAACCTTTTTACGATTCTATGAAATAGCCGGGGCTGACTGCAGAGGACGAGGTTGCTCGCAGGAGGGAAAGGGGCAGGGAGGGTAACATACACACTCGTGCACACGCATGTGCATTCAGAAAAACAGTATTTCAGGAAAACAGTAAAGAGAGCTCCCAGCACCACCAACCAGGTCCCTGCTCCGAGCTGGGATGCTGAAGGCTGCTCGCAGTCCCCAGAGCAACCCCTGCGCTTGCAATTAATTAACGATGATACATGCAGATGAGGACAACTCCCAGCCCCTGCTGCCTGCGTGACTGAGGGCCATGGCAGCAGCCAGCCCTAGGGAAGGGCTTGGGCAAAGGGTGCCTCCGGGATGTTTATCGCCTGCCAGTGCCAGGACCATGGCATGCTGTGCCCACGCACGGCCAGTGTGGCAGGAGCAGCTCCCATCTGGCATCAAAGGCCAAGGAAGGCACCTCTCAGCAAGGCTGTGACAGTGACGGGATGCTGGGCATTTAGAGGCAGACTGCTTCTTCCTCCACCCACGCTCAAACAGAGGAGGACTTTAAGGCCTGTGAGAAGGGAAGTGTCACCTCCGTTGGGAAAAACACTCCCTCATGGAAAGCTATATGGAAACCAGGATCAGCTATGGCATGGTCGGGCCAGGCTGAGGCTGTCGCTGTGGGTCATGGGCATCTTTCACAGTGCCACAACGTGTCAGGAGCACTGTGGTCCCCGGTGATGGGGGCAAAGGCAGGAGAGCAGCTCCTTCCTCCCTGAGCCCCCTCTGCTGTTCAGGGAGCTGTGGGAGGTGGAGGGGAAAGCAGGAGGTATATCTGCTGCCATTTATAAAGCCACCTGCTGCAGAGAGACTGCCAGCCACAGGAGGAGACAGCACAGCCCTTTCCAGCACAGCCACAGCTGTACCCAGCGAGCAGAAGGCACCTCACCCCAGGTGATGAGGTGATGAGCGGAAGGCACCTCACCTCACAGAGGCAAGGAGAGGACTGTGCTTTGCACACACATGCACACGCAAGCACGCTTGGGCAGTGCAATGAGCAAGATGCAGATTGGGGATCAGCCCAACAACACACTGTTTGGACCAGGCCATTTGGGGGCTTTGTTCTGCCCGGCCGGGATGGCACAGCATGCCTGGGGATGGCACAGCACGCTTGGGGATAGCAGGGACATCGCCACCGAGCCGGTGGAGAAAGCGAGTGCATTTCAAGTCCCTTGCGTGGTTGCTCTCAGCTGCTGAGCTCCAGCCAGCCTCCCTCGCGGCTGATGCCTGCAAGACTGCTGTGCGATGGGGGCCGACTGTGGGTGCATGGGGGCCTAGCAGGGGTCCAGCTCTGCTCCATCACAGCCCACTGCTGCCTTACAGGGACCTGGGGGCAACCCTGCCACCGAGCACCCTCATCCCAGAGCCTCCCATGGGCCAGTATAAGGTGGGCAGCACCATGCTTGTCCCGTTGATCCCCTTCTCCTCAGGCCATCCACGCACCTCCCTCCACACTGCTCTGGGGGAGGCCGTGGCACCTGGCTGCTGCCAGCCTCCCCCTTTCGCTCCTTCCCAGCTTCGAGCAGCCACAACATCCCCCGCAGCTGATTCTGCTGCAGGAGCAAAGAAACACTCCTGCCCTGCCCAGCTCCCCTCTCTGCAAACACAAAAGCTGCTTCCTGAGAGCAGTGGGTTACAACACTATACACACACACACACAAAATATGATTTTAGAGCATCTGCAGAGCTAGAACATTTCTATCGCCTGTGCTTGGTGCCAGGAGCAGAGCAAGGTTTGGGCTGCAGCAGGAGCCCACCAGCACACTGCTCACCAATCCTGGCCCCGACAAAGCTTTCCTCCCACCTCTGCCCAGCTTCCGAGCAGATTTGGGTAACACCAGCCGACCGGGATGAATCATGATGCCCTGGGAGCGTGGGAGGTGGCAGCTCAGTGAAGGCTCTGGCACCGGCGGGTTGCACAACCGGGGATGGTCCCAGCAGCCGCTGCGCTAGCCGCATCCAGCCGTGCCAGAGGGATTAGCTTTCAGCATACCGGTTTGAGTCAATAGTGCATCAAAGGCAAGGGGAAGCCTTTGATGGTGAACACAGGGGCCGGCAACAGGAGGACAAGGAGAGAAGGTGCTCCCCAAGGCCTGGCTCGGCCACCTCCATCCCCTGGGGATGCATCCACAGGGGACCCACCAAGTCGCCACCTACCCCGCAGTGTGCAAGCAAATTTGGTCCTTGAAAAGGAGGAGGGAAGAGACTCAACCCGTCTCATAGTCTCAACACCAGATTGTGCTGCCTTTGCCTGGGCCGCAGGCCAGCCGCATGCCCTCCCACCAAATCCTGCCCCCGCGCAGGGCCAGCCCCGGCGCTGCTTTTCACTGGGGCAGCGGGGGGAGCACGCAGCTGGTCTCCCCCAGTCGCTGGGGCACACATCCAGTCGCCTCTGCAGCCCACGCAGCCTGTGGGGGAGATCAGAGGAAAGATGCCGCTGCTGCTGCTGCGGCGGCGGTGGCTGGGAAGGGAGGCAGCTCTCCCAGGCGCACGTGGAGCTGCAGACATGCGGCTCTGCAAAGCACTGACTGTTCCAGCCTCCTCCCGGCGCGACGGGTGCTTGCGCGCGCTGACAATACAGCTTGTCTCCATCACTCCCATCACCCCCAGAGAATTCCCCTTGCCCGGGACATCCAAGCACAGCCCCAGCCACGTTACCTGCCGCGGGGCAGAGCAGAGCCGGGGACAGCAGAGCAGACAGCCCATCACACCCACCAGCCTGCTCTTGTGTCCTCCATGGAGAGGACCCGGCGAGTCAAATGGCCCTGGAGCATCAGAGATAAGAGGGAAATCACAAGGCTGTTGGGATGGGCACCTCAGTGCATCCCAAGTCCCTGCTCCCGCTGCCAAGACGCATGGCAAGGACTGGGGTTCAGGATCCCCCCAACACAGGCGGGTGGCCCAGCACACAGGGGTGAGCAGGGCACAGATGGGCAGCACGCAGCCTCTGCTGTGCCAGTGCTGCAAGCTGGCACTGCCCACACCCACCGTGCTGCCTTACTGCCCCACTCCAGCCATGCCCACCGGCCAGCAGCTGCCCACAGCCAGCGCAAGGGATGTCAGGAGCGATGGATGCAATGGAGGAAAACACAAGAAATGGTTTATTTTCCTTCAGACAGAGAAGGAAGTGTCACATCTGGACATGTACAGCAGTGGGCTGGGAAAGGGACAAGGTGTTGGGAGGAGAGAAGCTGTGGGCCGAGAGGCACAGCATCGCCCAGAGGACATGGTGAGACAGATGGCAGATTTGGCAGCACGGTGGTCACGGAGCGACCTGCAAGCTCTTCCCGCTGCAAGAGCAGGCGACATAACACTGCGCAGGAGCTGTCAGCTCAGCTCTGCAGGNTCCTCTCAAACACGCCACATCCAACAGCCAGCATCAGAGATGCTCTGAGGACAAGTCAGCCTTGGAAAAAGGCTATCTGGAATCAGGCAAAATGGGAAGAAAGACCAGGATGGCAAGTTTTAGCGGCAGGGAAGGAGAGAGACTGTCCCCAGTTTCTCTGCACAAGGCTGCCTTCCCTGCACACAGGGCCACGCAGCCAGGCTGGCGCTTGGGGAAGGGCTGGCAGCCCCTGCGCCACTCTGTCCGCCCTGCTGGCAGCGTGGGTCCCCAGGCAGCCACCCCTGCCCTCCACAGCATCACCACTCATGTGGAAGAGAAAGGAAATGAAACATGAGGCACTGCAGCAGATGGCTGCAAAAGGAGCCTCCCCAAGCCCGTGCCCCTTGTCCTTCCAGGGCACTTTGAGCACAGCAGCGCCAGCACCAGGACTACAGCCGGACGAAGAGATCTGAGGGCCCAGGCAGGGAGCAGTGTCCCAGCAACAGCCACCACAAACCTCTCCACAGCCCAGCAGCTATTAAGGCCCTGCCACAATTAGCAGGAATCAGAGAGGCTCTGTGCCCATTTTGGGAGAGATGCTCAGGGATGCAGCATTGCTACGGAGGGGTTTTCATGGTGGCTGGGTGTCCTGGCCCAGCCCCAGCTCAGGCTCCTGCTTTCCGCCTGGTTTTGGATACGCTGTTCTCCCTACCTGCATTCCCACCCAGCACATCCCAAACCTGCCACCGTTAATGCTGTTCTTGCCTGGCTCGGCTGGCTCTGCGGTGAGCGCCTGAGATCCCATACTCAGCCTCTGCGGTACCAGCAAGACATTTACTAAATGAGCCAGGGTCTCTCTAAACGAGCCAGGGTCTCTACCTCCTCATCCACTACGTGGCTGATGTAAGCATTTCACCACCTGAAAACACAAAAAGCCTCCAGCCGGCTTGAGAAAACCCAAGGCGAGAGTGCACGAGACCTCAGCACAGCCGCTGCCTCCCAGCCTGGTTCCCCAGGGCAACCAGCGCTTCCAGTAAAGCATGGGCATGTCCAACCCTGAAATACCCCTCTCCTTCACCAACGCCAGTGCCACACCTGCACTTACTATAGACAAAAAGCTGTGCAACCACAGATGCTGCGGAGGCTCTGGCTCATCCCGACATCCCTGTGCTGACCACAGCCCCAGGAGGGTGAGCAGAGCTCTGCACAGCAGCCAAACCCTCCTCCAGAGTGGCGGGGATCAGTATTTAAGTGATGCTGAATCCCATAATGTTGCCTCTTCCCTGGGGATAGGACCACCTGCAGGACACACCAGACTCCAAATCCTGCCCAGCTGCTTTCCACACTTCTCCTGGCAGCACACCTCTGTCACAGGGCACATGGATGTCATGCTGGAGGGAGGGGTCCAAAAAAGGACCGAAAGCCAGGTGTGAGGAGCTACAGGAGGGGACTGGGAAGGCTCCTCCTAATGCCTACCATGGCAGGGAGAGACCCTGTGCTAAACGAGCTGCAGGACCAGCCCAAACCTGAGAGCAGGCTCCAGCGATGCCGCTGGCACTGCGCAGAGCACCAGGCTGGCCACGCACACAGGCACAGCCGCAAAACCCAGCTACCCAGATTAGCTCTGTTCAACGAGGGAGTGAGATACCATCCCACTGACACAAACGCCCTCCCCACTTCCCACCTCTCGACCAAGGCGAGGTCCAGGGAACGGAGAGCTTTCCCCAGCATGTTCAGGGAGCTGGCAGCTGGCCTGCAGCACCAAAAGCAGGATCAGACCCAAAGCACGGCAGCTCCCATCACCTGCCCACGCACACCTTCTCCCACCCCAGGGGATGAGGAGGACACAGTGCTGGCACGGCAGGCTCCCACGGGCAGCCAGCGAGGTAGAGGGACAACCCCTGAGCACCTCTCCCAGATGGGACCTTAAAGACTAGAGAGGTACAGAAATTTATTCTGCCCCCAGGATATTTTCCACAAAAAATCCCAAGCCCAAAGAAATGTAGAGTGAAATCCCTTCTCTGCTGAAACCAACTGCAACGTGCCTTTCACGAGCACCAGAAATTCACCTCCTCATTATGGAGGGAAAGAAACCCCTGAAGTTTAACTCTGTGCAGGGGCTGTCCAAATAAACAGCCGGCCCCTCAGACATAGCTGCTGGGATGAAGCAATCCTGAAACCTAATTATTACCCTGGAACACACATAAAGCTGTAGTTGTAATAGTGTATGTATGCACCCAAAACAAAGCTTAGAGCATGGTCATAGTTTCTGTAAGTCCAGTTACTAAAGTTTTGCAGAGCTAGGTTTATCAAGGCTATCAGAGGACCGTATTTGCAGAAACATCCATCCCCTGGCTTTCCTGCAATGACTGAACTAACCTGAAAGTCTTTAAAACGTACCATCCTCAGGAGGTGGCCCAGCCACTACAGCTGTTATCAGCAGTATTTGCTTCGTTGTTTTTTTTTTTTTGTTTCTGAACAAGGAAGAATTTGATGAAATTTCATGGAAGAAAACACAAGAAATTAAAAACTTGGATGAAAGAAAATTAAACTTGATGAAAACCTCCCAATAGAAAAATGCAATGAAACTGCCTGATGACAAGATTAGCAGCAGCGTAATATGAAAGGAAAAAGCAATAAAGAGGACTTGGAACTAGAACAAATAAAAGAATGATGACTTTTGGAAACATATACCTGACGTAAAAGTAATCAGATCTTGTTTGAACTAAAAACTTTTTAAATTAAAAGACAGCCAATTTAAAACTGGAAGTTATAACAACCTGCTGCTAAGACCTCAGATCACTCTTATCAGTGAAAAATAAGTCAGTAGAAATTCACGCAGCACGTCCTTGCTGCCAGACCCGCTCACTGGCTGAGCACCTGGAGCTAAAGCCCAATGAACCGCAAAAGCGGTTCTGACAGCAGCAACCTTTTTGAAAGCAGAGGAAAAAAAAAAAGTTTCAATTAATTTAGTACACTGATTAGTTTAGTCAATGTTCAGAAAATTACTGCAGGTTAACACAGGAGAGCCTGGTTCCCTTTCCAAGCCCAGTGAGGATGAAGCATGAGAGGATAACCTCCTCTAGTTCTGAATTCTTAAAAGCCCAAAACAATCAGGTTATGTCACTGGTTATATTTTACATCTCCTATAATAAAATTCTGTTCCTATATTATTATAGTAATACAATATAGTAATGTAGTATTGTTAAATTCATTACATATACAAAGAATGCCCCATACATTTTAAGCAGTTTTATTTAACCAACTGGAAACCATTTTTTAAATGCTTGCTTTCTGCATTTTGAATTGGATTTCATTTTCCACTGAAACACAGCTGGACCAAATTTATAATAAACAATGAAGTGATATCTAATAAAGAAATGTGCCACTCATCATTTTCTAATGCAAGAAATATAGACATTAAGAATCTAAATTACTGTATGTTACACTGTAAACCCACTCACTTAAGCATAGTGCAGCCTCCACAACATACTCATCACCGAGAATCAACTTGTCCTTAGGAAAAGAGTAGTAGTGTACAAACACAGCAAGATTAAAACTAGGTACTTAGGTCATGGCTTTCTGATAATTAATTTAAATTGTGACTTTAATCCATCCATCCTACTCAGCAGCAGGTCAAGAGCTAAATGAGGCGCCGATCAAACTTATTCTGAAGTCTATAAATTTTGGTTGTTTTTTCTGCCATTTTACTTCCCTTCCACAAAGTTCTGCCGTCTGTGACCTCTCCCTGAGAAAAGCATCCCAGAAGCACAAGGAATGGTGCATTTCCCCAGCCTGGAGCCTGCAAGCCCTGGGAGTCTCTTACTGGTGTAGAGACCTCTAGACCACTGCTCGCAGGCTCAGGGGAGCTAGGCAAACCTCCAAACTTCTGGTCATTTCTCTAATGCTGCCTTGGGGATTATGCCACGGTGACCGAATTTGTCAGAAGATCAGACAAATTATCACAGAAGCATTAAGGCTGAAGGGAGGTCGTCTAGTCCAGCCTCTCTTTTCAAAGAGGAGGTTGACATGGCCATGTCCAGCCAGGTTTTTAATATCTCCAAGGGTGGAGGCTCTGCTCCAGGCCAGAGCCGCACCAAGAAGACCATCCCAACCTGCTGTTGAAACCAGGTGGGTCCCAAGCCCCAGGCTACTGGGGGCTGTCCCAGCGCCAGCTGGGATCCTAGCTGTGCTGGTGCCCTGTGGTCCATGGTTGGCCACTTCCAAGCTTTGCGAGGCACTACTCAGCTTGCCAGCCCTCACACTACACCTCAGCACCTCAGCCTGTGCCACTTTCCTGGAGTGTCATCCTAGCATGGGTCATCTTGCTGCATGCCTAGCACAGGAAGGGGACTCCTCCAGCAGGGACACCTTGGCTTGGCCAACACAGGGTCCCCAGGCCTTGTCTCAGGGTACCACAGGCTCACTTTGGGCTGCAGCTGGGAACTGCTCCCCAGCTATCCTTCTAAACCTGAGGTTTGCCCTAACTCCCCCATCCCTACCTTCTCTGAATTTCGGTCTCCCCTACTCCATCCAACACAGCACCAAGGGACTCGTTGTCACAATCTCCATCACCTCCTGCCCCAGCTGTCTCCAACCACCAACACCCAGCTAACAATAACGTGCTCCCCAGCAGAGCCGAGCCAAGCCGAGCCAGAGCCCCTTCCTCTGTCTGTTAGGAGGAACTCAAAATTACATGACGACATATTTTTCCACCTCTCACGTCCTGCCTTTTAGCACTTGGAGGTGCAGTGGAGCTTGGCTCGTTCAGATCCTGCCTTCCTCTCGGCTCACCCACAGTCTGCAGACGACAAGACACAAAATGTTGGTGCTGGGGGTAGGGGAATTGGGTCACCCAAAGCTTTCACGTGCTCCCGCTGATAGGAGCACTGAGCCTCTCTGCTCTGGTACTCCATTTTAAACATATCTTTATGTGAAATCAAACTATGACAGCATAGAGGCCCCTCCTTGGTCAAAATGGTACCCACAGCTTCTCATGGGGACTCTGCTGGGAAGTACACAAGTGATCCCAGGATTGAAATGCTTCCACACTGTGGCATTCACGCTCCCCAGAGGCCAGGCAACATTACAGTAATTTCAATTAGGAAGGCCATTTCTCAGTCAAAGAGGTTTTCTCTGCAGCCCTTAGCACGGCTGCAGCTCTTACGCCAACACAGCCATCCACTAAGAGAGTGTTGTACCGGGACAGGCAAGGCAGGACAGCGCTGGGGCTTAGGTAACCAGCAAAGATGAGTCATTAAAAGCCAGCCCGGAGAGGAGGTGTGGGATCAAGCAGCGGCTGAAGCACCAGAGAGGTGAGGGTGACACAAGGACCGGGGCAGCGAGCTAGGAGAGGGGAGCCCATGGCCCGCACCAGGCTGCTTCCACCCCACCTCCCCTGCCTCTGCAGAGACCTTGCCGGACATGCCCTGCCCAGTCTCACCCATTAACCAGCAACAATAGTGGCCTGGGCGATGGGAAGGGCCCGTGCACAGATGTTGTTTTAACGGTGTGAGCAAACTGCTGCCATTGTCCCCACCTAGTAACAAGTTGTGATCACAGCCTAATTACCAGTCCCAGCTACATGTGAAGCAATAACTTCAAGCCAGCTTTTAAAAGATGTTTAGGCATCTTAAAGTGCAGGTGGATGCCAAGTGGGTCCTCAAAAGCTCTAAGACCTCTCATCATTAAGCGATCTGATAGCTAGTTAGGGACTGAATGTAATCACGCCACAGCTGAAGGAAATTGGGACTCCTGAAATAATCTCAAATCAAACCCGCTTTTGCTCTGAGTGCAGTGCATCAGCAATGCAATGTTTTCTTCAAACTTAGGGCTAAGTACACAAAATATATTTACAGCAATTAAAGTAGGTAAGAAGAGCTGTTTCACTAAATGCAGAAGTGACAATGGTAGAAGGCTTTGGTGTTTATAGGACTCACGGAGGAGTCAGCATTTGCACAGCACGCTGATGTTTGCCTAAGAGTTTAGGTGACTGATTAGTTTAATATCAATTGAATTCACTTGTGGGTGTTAGAAACATTTCTCCCTCTCCTTGCTGCTTAGGGAAAGCTCTCGCAGTCTGTTAAGACGGGAGTATTTCCTGCAAGGAATATTTTGAAGCAGTGACACTCCTCCTCTTACAACTCTGCAGATGTAGGCTCTGAAGCTGTGATGAAAAATGCCTTACTTTTCCTTGGGCCAGAATTCTGTGTGGAAGGAGGACAGAATTTACTTGCGAAGACCTACGCATGCCCCTGACCAGCATCCCCAGCCAGCACCACTATTTCTGTCCCCATTTGCAGGACCACCCTATGCTTACCATTGTCAGCAGCCACCAAACCAGGGATGAACTAGTTAACCTCAGGGAAAGCTTTGAAGAGGAGAGCAGCTACAGAGTGATTCAAGTGTTATAACACAAAAAAAATAAAAGAGCTGAAAGGCATTCAGACAGGAGTTACAGGAAGACAGGAGCCAGGATGCTGCCATGGGAAGAAGGCAGAGGTTTAAGCTTACAGGGAAGCCAGAAAAGCCCATATGTGCTACGGAGTCAGAGGCTGCAGGGGTGCCGGCGGCCTCCCTGCTTTTATTTATTACTTACTTGTTTGCCAGTGGCTGTTTGCCAGGCTACTTAAGACAAATCCTTCCTGAAAGCGCTGCTTCTGCCTCCCTCTCCATCTGCTGCCCAGCCCTGACCATCACTTTGCAGGGTAGCAAGGAAGGCAGCGAGGCCAGGGCTCAGGTCTGGTCTCAGGGCCAGTCTTTCTGCCTTCTTCTTCTTCCACACTTTCCCTCCCCTCTCTCCTCTGAACAAATACCGCAAACCACTTCAACAGCACCTTTTATTCCAAACGGCACATTTTGCCTTCTCTCTGCTGCTCAAACAGGCAGCCTGACCTGTCATGCTGCATCGTAAAACCCCAACAAGGGGCAAGGTGCTTTCTCATACCTCTTTTGCCCACCAAGCTTTCCCCTCACCTCCTCGCTCTCTGTCCACTCCCCCCTGAACTCTCTGAAAGGGGAGAAGGCAGCAGCGTAGACCAGTGCTGGAGATGGTGGCTAAACAGTTAAAGGGAAAAAGATGTTCATGCAGAAATAACATCCACCAGCCAGACAAAGGTCTCTCTTTCTCCTAGATAACACCCATTCAGTTCAGAAGGTTTCTGAATTGCAAACCCACTGTGCAGCACTGCTGCTGCTAGAAAGGATGGGGAAGGAAGTGAGGGAGAAGGCAGGGCCTCGATCTGCAGACAAGTTGTAAACTGGGGGGAGACCAACTTGGCCAGAGCATTAGATCACCCTGACCTGACAGCCCTTTCAGAGTCATCAGTCTCTCAAAAGCGGGAGGGAGAAATGGGGAGAGATTCCCCCTCTTCTCCCGTACCAGCATGAAGCATTTCTAACACCATCAGGTGTGGCTCCTGGAAGGAGGATTCAGTAGCCAGGATGACGTAGGGACCGAGCACAAGGCATGGCATGACACAGCGGTGGGATGACATTTTATCTCGCATCAGAGGACAGCAGCGCAGGGCAGTGCACAGGCACTGGCAAAGGACACCGAGGGGCTGGGGCTCGCTCTCTGCTCCTGCCACTGACTTACTCCAGCAGCCCAGGGAAGCCCCCACACCTCGATGGGCCTCAGCTGCCCATCAGGCAGGTGCAGACAAGCATTACTTAAAGCCACTTTCGGTATGTGGTCCAGAATAAGAGCAGAAAAACAGTGTCTAAACAGAGCTAAGTACCCCAAAACCTCCTGCAACAGCAAACCAAACCCATCCCTGTATCTTGGACCTGCAGAGTCACCCTTATGAGCTATACCTGGGTGCTGCCCAAGGCGGTGCTGGCACACCGGCCCAGGGGGTCACCCAAGTTGCCCTGAGCACCCCCCAGCACAGTCTCAAATTGGCCAGGCCCACCCGGGAGGCTCAGCTAAGCTGGGGGGGGAGGCGGGATTAGCCCCACGGACGGCGCGGCCACCTCCCCACCCCAATCACCCCACCGGCAGG